>CM035424.1:74786579-74939079 GCA_020310875.1 Ceratopteris richardii | reverse complement strand
GAGAATTGGCGGCCTATTACGATGCTCCAAACAGGATACAAGATCATCGCCAAAGTCATTGCCAACAGAATCTCGTGCCACTTGAGATCTTGGCTTAGTGAGGACCAAAAAGGTTTCATCAAAGGCAGGTCTATCCTGGAAACCATTATGGATATTTGGGAAGGTATTCAATTTGCAAGTGAGTCTAATCAAGATGTGGTTTTCCTCAAGATCGACTTTGACAAAGCCTACGACAGGCTAGAATGGGACTATATTCTGCAGTCGCTCCAAGATCTCGGATGTAGTCAGAAATTCACCAAGATGATCGCGACCCTTCTCGGAAACGCAACGACCCAAATTAACGTTAACGGCAAACTTTCGAAGGCGATCCATCTTAGAAGATCTATTAGACAAGGGTGCCCTCTGGCCCCTCTTCTTTTTGCCATCGCCACTGAGGGGCTGAGCAGACTTGTGGCGCATCATGTGGAGACTGGCAATATCAAAGGCCTCCGGCTGCCTCACGACCACAGTCAAATCATCATGAGACTATTTGCCGATGATATGAACGCGTTCGTTCACAATGATAATACCAGCCTGGAGACTTTCTGGAGGTGTCTTGCTACCTTTTGTGAAGCCTCTGGATCCAAAATCAACCACTCTTAAGACTTCCTTTAGGGCTATTGTGGGACATCATCCTGGCCTTCTCATTGATCATGGATGTCAAATCATTCCGCAGGGCCAGATCTTTCGACTTCTTGGAATCCCCTTGGGGTTTGGCGTCTCTATGGAGCAGAGATGGAACTGGGTGTTGGCCAAACTGGAAAACAAGCTCAACTATTGGAAAGGTATGCAAATCAATCTCGCTGGGCGTGCGATGATTATCAACACGTTCCTCCTCTCTTCTACCATCTATTTCCTTTCTTGTTGGAGACCGAATGAGCAAGGCCTGTCCAAACTGAATAGTATTTGTAGAAAACTTTCTTTGGACAGGCGATCATAACAGAAGGGGGTGCCTAAAATCAAATGGGCCATCTGCACTAGCCCTAGAGATAGCGGGGGGCTTGGTATCCTGGACATTGGGTGTATGGCTAACAAACTGGCAGCCAAATGGATGATTAAGGCTTGGTGCAATAGGGAGACCTCGTGGGCCAAGCTGATCTTCAGAAACAAGAATGAGTTGGCTCTCATGGGGTTCCCAAACTGGAAAAATCTTGACATCATGACCCTGCTATTCTCCCCGATCCCCGTCTTCCCGAAAGGCTCCAATCTCGTGTGCTCCCTTTGGAAGGGCTGGAATAAAGTCAAAAGCTTCACAAGAATTAGTGAGGACTGGAAGTGGGCGGCCGGAATCAGACAAAACGACTCTCTGGTTTCCGATACATGGCATCCGGAGTGTGGAGACGTGGAACATTCAAAATGCCAAGAGGTTATGGAACAAAGGATTCAAAAAATGGAAACACCTCTGGAAACATGACACCAACAGCTGGATCAACTTCGAGGATATTGACCCTTGCATAAACATCTCCTACGAAGAATGGAACACTTTGCAAAGCCGATGCCTCGCATGGGATAGTCACAAGACTCGCCTTCTCATGGGACACGACACACCGAACTCGCTTGGTCTCAAATGGCACAATGGAAATAGCCTACTCAAAATCCCGAACATCAAAGAAACGGCTGACCACCAGATCAGCCTCAACAAGAAGTGGTGCCTGTCTTGGACGCGGCTTCGGTGGGACATGAAATTCATGGGTATCTGGCACCCCCTTATAGAGATTAAGAAGTCTGTCCTCTTATGGCAAATTCTTCATCGAGGAATTTGGACCAACCATAAGGCTAGCAAAATTTGTGGGATTCCCCCTTGGTGCAAACGCTGCCACCGGGCTATCGAAGATGTCCCACACATCTTCCTTACTTGCCCCAACTCCTACAGAGTCTGGCAGACGGTTGGAATGAAAATCAGACTTCAAAAACAGCTCAGTTGGAAACAAGTCCTTTTGGGAGAAGCGATCGACTGCTCTGCGACGCTTTGGAACGCCATCAGAGGGGAAGTCTTGTGGAAAATTTGGCGGGAGAGGTGTGCTCTCAACTTCGGCGATCCCCCCAGAGAGTGGTCGATCGAGAAATCACTAGTCCTCCTTGGCAAAAGGATTGTTAACAGTAAGAAATCCCCCCCCTTCAGGCACCATCAAGTCCTCCTTTTGATCAACAACAAGCTCAAACCCAAGTGGGCCCCGCATGAGGGCGACGAGAGGGTGATTAACCTTCTTTGTAATGCAACCTAGGATTCATTCAAGCTTCCCCTGCTTTGTGGGATTTGGGGGGTCCCGTGGGCACTAGTCCCCTTCTATTGTACCTTTGTTTCTTAATTTAATTCAAGTCCGGGAGAGTAGGCTATTGCCGAACTTCCTTTATATAAAAAAAAAAAACTAGATATTAGGTTGACTTATGCATAAGTAAATCAAGCATCCAACACCTTGCTAACGGAGAATATCAAAGTGCATCTCCAACATCATGAAGACTCAACCGTAAACATGTTTCCATAGGTATGGTAATAGGTTTGCAATCTTCAAGGCCAAAACGTTTCAATATGTCAATATATTTTCTTTGACACAAAGCTATTTCGCCATCAACTTGCATAAAGTAAATGCCCAAATAATGATGCAAATGCCCCAAATCTAACATTTAAAATGAAGCATACAACTAAACCTTAAAAATAAGCAATATCCTTCTCATTAGAGCTAGTGAGCAGTATGTCATCAACATAGAAACAATGATCAGAAGCACATTGTTTGCATGCTTAGCATATAAGGGGCTCTCAGTTGGACTATTCTCAAAAGCATGTGCAATCAAGTAGGCATGTATATTCTCATACCAAGCACATGGTGCTTGCTTCAATAGATAGGTTTGCACATTGATGAGCTCAACAAACTTACTATCTTTGGATGAGACCATTAACTTCAAGTGCTTATAGGGACCTGTGATTACAATTAGAAAAAATCCTTTTGGAGGAGTGATACACATAGGTTTGAGTGTATAGAATGCACGAGTACAAGAAATAAGCAAAATATGTTTTTGGAATGAATTAGACACTCAACAATGGTATCTCCTATTTTTAAGGAATATGCAGAGATAGACCCCGAGATAAAAAACCTTGATATTGCTCTCAATATACTAAACGAAGTGCTTTGAAAATATATACACATAAACTAGACACTAATATCTTTCCAATTAATGCTCATTCATCTAATTTGGAGCTCTATAGAGAGCAACAACCTCTGCAAGCTACTGTTGTTGAAAAAGATAATGTAGAAAAATGGAGCAAGATAATGATGGCAAAAAATGTATGTATATTGCTTTCATGTAATGTACAAGTGATTTGAAGTTTTTATATAGACTCTTGAAGTGCTCCACAACTTCAAGTGGATTTGGAATTCAAATGAAGGTGGGACTAGTTGTTGGAGGGAATCTATTCACTTTCTTATAATCTAGGAAAGGTGAACATCTAGTTTGATCTACTTTAAGGTGATTGATTGATTCATTGATTGCAACTTAACCACCTCAAATTTGTGGAATTTTAGCTCTCTTTTTCTAGTTTTACATGTGTCAAGCTCTATGCTTTTACAATGGTAAAAGATCCATAAAAAATCGTTTTAAAAAATACAATAATGAGCATAAGTAAAAGGACTCTCCAACAGATATTCTTTTGACGTAATCCAAGCGATAGCTTTTGATATGGATCAAATCCACTTCAAGCACAGTGTAAGCTTGATGTTCCAACAACTCTCCCTCAAGATAAAGTATGCTTGAGTCCTCATTCTCTAATAGGTTGAATACTTGCCATTGATTTAAATCTGTAAGGCTTTATTCCATCAAGTGCCTTCATCATATTTGCTACTTGCTTTTCAGTTGGGAAAAAAAAAATGTCAATCTCCATTGCCATGAGCTTCTCCCTGATAAAGTGGTAATGAACCTCTATGTGTTTGGTTCTTGCATGGAAAATTAGGGTTATCTTCTTGAAACTCCATGACATTAGCTTTGAACTTGCAAATGCTAAGTAACCAGAGGTACTTCTATCATCATCCTTAGCTCGTGCCCAATTTGCATTTGAATAGATTTTGATATCCAAATCTGAAGAGTAAGGATAGAATATACCTTCATTGATTGTATCTTTGAGATACTTGAGTACTCTCTTAGCTACATCCATGTGTGCTCTTCTCGGAGAGTGCATGAATTGTCCTAGAATTCCTATGCTATATAAGATGTCTGCTCTTGTATGAGTAGCATATATCAAGCTACCTACCAAGCTTTGATATTCTTTAATGTCTTCAATTTTCTCACTTTCATAAATACTAAGTTTTTGATTCATCTCCACCGATGTACCTGTAGGTTTAGTGTTCTCCATTTTGAACTTAAGTAGATCTTGAATGTATCTCCTCTGAGTCAAATACATTCCATCTGTGTATATTACCTACATACTTAGGAAATATGTGAGCTCACCTAAGTCGTTGATTTTGAGCTTCTCTTGCATGTGTCTCTTGATCCTTTGAATGCCATTCAGATCATCATCTATCACAATAATATCATCTACATATACACAGAGATAGATAATGTCATTCTAATTCCTTTTGATGAATAGAGAAGGACCTGAGTTCCTAGGTTTGAACCCTTGATCTTGAAGGTTTGTAACCAACCTGTATTTCCAAGCGCTAGGAGCTTGTTTCAATCCATACAATGCTTTCTTAAGCCTACAAACATAAGATACATTATTAGGGTTTTCAAAACCTGGTGGTTGTGATATGTATATCTCTTCACTTATCCAACCATTTAGAAATGCATTTTTTACATCAAATTGGAGGAGTATGCAAATCCTTGCAACATCTACACTTATTAATGTTCTGATTGTAGTCATCTTTGTAATTGATGAGAATGTTTCCTCATAGTCTATACCATGAGTTTGTGAGCATCCTTTGGTAAGTAATCTTTCCTTGTACTTGCAAATTCATCCATCTAAGTTTCTTTTAACTTTATACACCCATCTGCAATCAATTATCTTTTGATTGGATGACATTGGAACCAAATCCCAAGCATCCAATCCTTCAATGCGTCTATTTCTTCTTTCATGGTCTTTTCCTAATCAGGGTTTTCCTTTGCCTCTTCATAGGTTTAGAGCATTCTCCACACTCCTACATCTTTGCTTTGCCTCTTAACTTGGTCATCATCTGTATCACTTCTTGGATCTTGGACTTGTGTATCATGCTTGCTTCCTAATTGATAAGAATCAGGATCAAGATCATATGGTAGAGTTATCTTTTGTTTATTTTCATCATACCAAGACTTCTGTTCCTTAAACACATCTCCTCTACTTGTAGTGAATTGCTTGGTTGAAGGATTATAGAACTTGTAACTCATCTGAGTTGATTCATCGCTAATAAACACTTCCTTTGTTGCCCTTTCATCTAGCATATCTCCTATTTGTGATGGTATATGAACATAAGCTAAATAACCAAACACCTTCCAATGTCCAGAACTAGGTTTTCTTCCATACCGTGCTTCATAAGGAGTCATATCTTGAACTGATTTGGATGGTAATCTATTGACAAGGTACACAGCAGTTCAAATAGCCTTTGCCCATAGATAATGTGGCAATATCTTCTCTTCAAGCATTGTTCTATGCAACCAATATCTTGTTTCTTCTCTCTACAATTCCATTTAGTTGAGGAGAGTATTTGGTAGTCACTTCCCTTTTGATACCTTTATCTTGCAAGAGCTTATCAAACTCTTTGGAGAAGTATTCTCCCCCTCCATCATATCTAAGCTTCTTGAGTGATCTACCTGTATGGTTTTCCATATATGCTAGATACTTTTTGAAGCTATCACACTTCATTCTTACTCTTGATAAAGTATAAAATAGTCCATCTATTATGGTCATCAATAAATGAGACATAATACCTTGATCCTATCAATGAAGGTTCTTTACTTGGTCCCTATACATTTGTATGTACTTAGTCCAATAAGTTGCTTTGGATGTAGCTTTTGTGATTGAATGGTTGTCTTTGTGCCTTTCCAATCTGATATGCATCACACCTGTTGATCATGTGTTGCTTTGATATGTTTGACAGTCCAAGAACAATTTGGTTCTTGCATATATCCTTCAAGGTTCTTTCATTCACATGAGCTAGCCTCTTATGCCATACTTCAAGTTCACTTAGGTTTTGAGACCCAAAGTTGAATAGAGCTATGTTTTTGGTTTCTCCTACTTCAAAAGTGAAGAGCCTACCATGCTTCTCACCTTTGGCTATCTTCATGAAGCCTTGGCATGGATCCTCCACAAAAGCTCCATGTTGGGTGATGTAACTTGCAAGTCGTTTTCAACTATTTGGCCTATACTTATTAGGTTTTTAGTGATAGTGGATACATAAAGAACCTTATGTAGAATGTTTATCCTGCCATTGAAAGCTTTGATATTACCAATCTTATCCACATTGTGCTTTGTGTTATCCACTTTTTAAACTTCATATCTATGCTTTGGACTTTCCAAATCAGATAGAAGAGCAATATTGCATGCAATATAATTTGAACATCTTGAATCTACGTAGAACAAATGATCATCTTCTTTACCTTCTTTGTGACTTAGATTCATTAGAAGCAATGAGTCTTTATGTGCTTGATCTTTTGAATAATTATTGAAGTCCCTTCTATTATGATTGTTATTGTTGAAGTTGTGTCCACCTTTGCCTTTAGTGTTGCCATATCCATCTCTTCCACTCCCTTTTTGGGTCTTCCCATTGAACTAGCAATTATGAGTAGTGTGGTTTGTTTTATCACAGATGGCACAAGGTTGAACATTTTGACCTTTGGCTTTGTCATGCTTTGGTCCTTTCTTCTTCCATTTCCACTTGCTCTTGCTTGCGAAGTTGTCTTGGGAGGAGCCTCTTCATCTTCTTCCTTCTTCTTGCCTTTCAACTTGTCCTTCTGCATATCCATGATGAGATCATAAGCCATGGTGAAGGATTGCCATTGCTTATTACTTCGAATCCTATTGAGAATTTTCCTCATGATAGCCTCTTCTTCAATCAGCTCTCGAATGGATGCTAACTAATCCGCAACATCCTTGACCTTGGTAACAAACTCTGTGATGGTTTGTTTAGATGTATTCTTTATTTGGTTGAACTTGTTCTAAAGATGATTCTTTCTTGCTTTGATACTAGTAGAAAAGAAAGTCTCTAGGGCATCGCAAGTCTCTTGAGATGTCTTGCATCCTCTAATATATGGTAATAAAAAGTCAAAGATAGAGTTTAGTATGTACGACCTTGCTTAAGCATCCCTTGTGCACTAAAATTGTGAACTTATCCATCTTCCTCTTGTATAGGTCCTTCTTTGGATCTTGGAATAGGCATACCTTCATTACCTGCTATAATTCCATAAAGATTTCTACCTTGAAAATAGGCCTCCATTTTGATTTTCCAAGCCACATAGTTGTGTCGATCAAGCTACTCAATCATTGAGGGAAAGCCGTCACCCATCTTGATCTAGCTTTAATACCACTAACAGAACTTGGAGAAGCTTGTAGGAGGTAGAAAAATGAGTTGCGAAGCAACAAAGTTTGGTCCAGCCAACTGGCACAAGACCAGCTCTTGAGCTTATGGAGACTCAAATAGACCTTATAGGCATGCGATAAGTGCAATAAAATGCACTATGTACTTTGGAGCATCAAGGAGAAAGAGTCGATACAAAACAAATAGGTTTGGGCATTGATTAGCTCAAAAAACTTACTAGCTTTGGATGAGACAATCAACTTCAAATGCTCATAGTGATCAACATGATTACAATTAGAAAAACTCCTTTTGGAGTAGTGATATGCATAGGGTTGAGTGTATAGAATGCACAAGAGTACAAGAAATAAGCAAAATATGCTCTTGGAATGAATAACACTCAATGATTCATTCATGTGCTCACTCTCGAACTGGTTTCAGAGGTAAGCAATATGAGCCTCATTCCTTGTGTGGTATAAAGTGATAAGTGTATCTCAAGCATCCTTTGTTGTTTTGCAAGAGTGAATGTGAGCAATAATGGCATGTTTGACAGACAAGGTTATCAATGCATGTGCCTAAGCATCTGTGCTATCCTACGGAAGTTGCTTTGCAGTAGGTGTAGTAGGAACCATAGCAAGAACATGAATATGAAGAACATCATCTTCAATGCCATCTGCATCATCTTCAGTAACTATATTTGGAGTTTTAGTACGACGTTTTTCAACACCTTGCATAATATTCCATAGTCCTTTTGCAAACAATACATGATGCATCATATATACCGATAACCGGTAATTGGTACCATCCAACTTATCCTAAACAACCAACATATGAAATACATCATTGCTTTCAGCCATGTCCATTGATCAAAATACCTTGATGTAAAAAATGATTGTATCTCAAAAAGTTAAAACAAAAAAGATAGGATTGTATACAAAACTATCATATCCCAAAACATGTATATATGTTTGTTACAAAAAGATGAAATTGCCAGCACAAGTGCTATGATAGTGCATTTGGAGGCCAAAATGAGCTCAGATAATGATTTTGACACTACATAATAAAGCTATTTTTAACTCCTAATCACATTGAGTATGCTCATCAATTTTCGTGCGATTTTGAGACTATGATCGGAGGGGTATCAACGACGCCCTAGATGAAGCAACAACCTGCTTTGATACCAATTTTCGGAGTTTAAAGTCTACGGAAGCACTCAATTAGCAGAAGGAAGAAGAATCTTGAAGAACAACACACTATTGAATGTATTACCAAGTAAGGTTTTAGGCATATATACAAGGCGGGGGAAAAACCTCCTAAAGAGAGAAAAAGTGCCTTGTGTGATCCTAGTGTGTTCACACACATCACTATCAAAATATATCAACAAATCCATCTACCAACCATGGAAGTTTAGGATGTCCATAGTATCTCAATGGCGATGCACCACAGTGCGCTCTCCTTCTGGAGAGCTCCACGATAATATCCTTAGAGTAGAAAACTGAGCTCCAAGCTCTGCACACGGTACTTTGCATAGAGATTTGAGAATACACAGAAAAACATAGTACATAGGGAGCACAAACACAGACTTCTTAGGCGTTACAAATGCGGTCGAAATTATAGTTTGTGGCTGACCAGACCATTCTATCTTTTATTAAATAACACATACAAAAGTGTCTAGTGGCAATTTGGTCTTTCACATGGACACTAATGGTAACAATCTCCTACTAAAGGCTAATATGGCCAAAGTAACTATTGGAGAAAAATAAAGAATGATAAAGAATACCTGAGTAAGTATACAAACTATACCTCCCACTTGATGGGCATGTTACACATTATACAAGTGACTGTGTAAGATCATGAATCAAGTAACCCCCATCAAGTGTCAACAGTGTCGAAAGCTATCCTGTGGTAGAGCTTTAGTCAAAGCATCTGCAACATTATCTTGAGTATGAACCTTCTCAAGAATAATGTGCTCAGTGGCTAAGTAATCTCTAATGAAGTGATACCTCACCTCAATGTGCTTGGTCTTTGCATGATAGACTAGATTATTAGCCAAAGCAATGATACTCTGACTATCATTGAGCAAATGAGATACATGTTGAGGTAGATCCATATCACAAGCAAGATGAGAAAGCCACAATGCTTCCTTACATGCCTCACTTGCTGCAACATACTCTGATTCTGTGGTAGAAACAATTATACATTCTTCAAGACGAGATCTCCAAGAGACCACCTCCAGCAAAATGAAAAATGTACCCTGATATAGACTTATGATTGTCCAGACAACCATCATAGTCAGAATGTGTGTAACCAACAATGGATGCTTTCCCTCTACCTAAGCATAGACACTTGTCCTTAGTGCCATTGATATATCTCAAAATCATCTTGACTACTTCCCAATGTTTCTTGCCACAATTAGACATATATCTACTCACAACTCCCACTGTAAATACAATGTCTGGTCTCGTAGCTACCATAGCATACTTGAGACTACCAACAGTAGACTGATAAGGAATTTTGGTCATGAATCCATTTTCCCCATTTGATTTCGGGCAACCATCCTTGCTCAATTTCACATATGTGGGTAAAGGTGTACTCAATGCCTTTCCACCCTACATATTGAACCTATGAAGTGCTTTCGATATGTATTCACTTTGAGACAAGTATATGCATCTTTTACTCCTATCATGAGTAATGTGCATTCCAAGAATATTTTTTGCATCTTCCAAATCCTTCATATCAAATGTCCTACTCAACTTCTTTTGAGAATTGGCAAGTCATAAGAGGACTTTCGAGCAATCAACATATCAAACTGCCATGTGAACATCTCTCTGTGTAGAAAAAATGATCCTCATTGCTTCGAGAATAGCCTTGAGACTTCATAAAAGCATCAAAATTTTGGTACCATTGTCTAGGGGACTGTTTAAGTCCATATAAGCTCTTCTTGAGCTTACAAACTAGACTTTCTTTGCCAAGAACTACATAACCCTCTAGTTGTTCTATGTAGATCTCGTCTATAAGATCTTCATGCAAGAAAGCAGTTTTCACATCCATTTGGACTAGTTCTAAGTCCTCCATTGCAATGAATGGCAGAAATTACTTGATTGATGTGTGTGACTCTCCTCCCATCCATATATACCCTCTTGTACTCTAAAAATAGCAATGTTTTGGAATAGTCTAGTGTCAACATGTGGCCATCATGCAACACATCCCCATTATTACCAAGTATGTTAGGATATCCCCCGAGCTTGGGACCTTGGCTAGTTGGCCCTTGACCCTCATACACATGAACTAATCCCTATGGATCCATATCATGATCCCTGTGGATCAATGTCTAGATCAATGTCATGATCCCTGTGAATCAATGTTTGAAAATGAATCTAAGAAACATGTGCAAGGTAGTCATCTTGACCACTGGAGAGAAGATTTCCTTGAAATCAACACCATGTTTTTTCTTAAAACCCATTGCAAAAAGTCGTGCTTTATACTTTGGAGAAGCACTATTTAATGTGAATTTCATCTTATGTACCCATTTACATGGTAAAGTTTTCCTACCCTTTGGCAAAGGTACTAGATCCCAAGTACCATTCTTGTGAATAGAATCCAACTCACTCTTCATGGCACACTCCCACTTGACATGATCCATTGCTTGCATAGCCTCTTTGTAGCAAGAAGGCTGACCAACATCTATTAGCATAACAAAATCCAAACCTCGAACATATCTATCAAGTGGATGTGAGACAAGTGTATAGTGTCTCAATGGTTGGTGAACATGAACATTTGCAGACAGATCTGATTGGAGATTCTCTTGAACATCCTTATGTGCAACATGTTTATGCATGCTAACTGGAGGACTAGTATCCCCAAACGCCACACTTCTCACATCAACCTCCTTAATGGATTCTTTATGCATCTTAGACTCATTGAAAATGACATCACTACTTTTGATCATGAATCGTGTTTCAGGATCCCATAAGTAATATCTAATTATCCATCTCGACCATATCCAAGAAAAATGCATTTCTTTGACTTATGTTCCAACTTTTGTCTAAGATTCTTGGGTATATGAACATATTCTTCACACCAAAAAACCCAAAAATGATCATAATATGGTGGCTTCCCTGTCCATAACTCTTGCGGCACTTTCAAACGTTTGGCAGTACTAGATGAAAGGTTAATCACGTGAACTGCAGTCAATATTGCTCTTGTCCAAAAGCCTTGTGAAAGGTTTGCATGATGCATCATAGAAACTACTCTATCCAGAATAGTTCTATTTATCCTTTTAGCTATACCATTCTATACTAGGGTATAAGAAGCTATAAAATCTCTATGAATTCCTCTAGAATGATAGATAGGATGAATTCATGTGAGGTATACTCACCCCCATTATTTGAACGCAAAGCCTTAAGCTTAGTTCCTTTTGCAATCTCAACTAAAGCAAGCCATTTTTTGAAAGTAGGGAATACATCATCCTTTGCTTTGATAGGATATACCTATAATTTTCTAGTAGCATCATCTATGAAAGTGAAAAAATAAAGAGAACCACCTAATGACCTTGTGGGCATAGGACCACACACATCTATATAAATGAGATCTAATGGCTGAATTGAAGAGTCAATGTGCATCTTATGCATATTCCTTGTTTGCTTTCCTATTGATAATGCTCACAAAATGAAAAATCAGAGAAAGATAACACACGTAAGTAGCTAGAACAAGAAATATTTTGCATTACACTACATGATATATGGCCCAAACAGCCATGCCAAATACAAGTCATAGGCTATTCAATAACAGCTAACAAGTGTTATTTTTGTGATAAAAATTAATAGATAAAGTGAGCCAAAAGAATAACCATATTGCCGTTTGATATGGGAAAGGATAGCATAGAAGACCACCTTGTAACCAAGGTCATTAAGTTGACCGATTGACATCAAACTGTGTGATAACTAAGGTACATGGCATACATTATGCATAATAAATTTTGAACCATCAATGAATTGCACAACCACATCTCCAATCCCTATAACGTCACACTGGTAAGAGTCATCAAGTCTCACAGTACCAGGAGGCTTTCTTGCATAATTAGAGAATGTGTGGTATCACATGAAAAGAAGAACCAAAATCTAGCAGCCACGTGTGGGAAAGAGAATCAGCCATAAGAGCCTCAGTTGGCACAATGCTATCGAGTGTCACCACATCATCAGAAATAGCATTAATTTCTTCAATCTTCACAGTCAAAGTAGATGGTGCAGGTTGTTGTTTAACATGCCCATCAACATTCTATCCTTTACCTTTAGCATTCTTTAATGCATTACAATCTTTCTTCATGTGTCCTTTCTTATGACAATAATGACATTCGATATCCCTCTTCCTTGATTTACTTCTACTCTTATTCCGATGACCATTCTTTTCCTTCTTCTTGCTCTTGCCACGTTGCTCATTCTTTCCTTGCTAAGAATCACAAACATTATATGCATCTCCACTCTATTGTGTCCTTCATGCAAAGGTCATATAGCTTTCTCATCATATACACTTTATTTGATATTGTCTCTTTTTCATATGTATTGCATAACTTATTTCAAATCTCCTCTGCACTTTCACAATCTAATATAACTATAAAGTAACATTATTTGCCAGGTGCAATTGAATGATAGACCTGGCCATTTCATCTAATTCATCCCAATCATCTTCATCCATGTGAGCAAGCTTCTTTGAGATTCCATTTACTGGCTTCCATTGCCTCTTCGGAATCAACAGATCTTTAATCTGATTCTTCCATAGAGCAAAGTTTATGCCATCAAATTTTCGAATCTCAAAATGGTGTTTGTTCTACAAGTTATAGCTACTCCTCAGAACATTGGCACTAGACCCTGATCCACCTGACATGTCTAAGACCTCTGATGCCATGATGGTAGAGAACTGAATAGAATGGTAATGGAGCTAGAAGAGTCCAAACACTACTAAGGCTAAAAAACGGATCACCAAGTGTCACATTTTGGGAGACAATTCAACAATCTTCCTAGAAAAATGAATTAATGAATAGTAATGACCAACCAAAAGGATTACATGAGAAACCAATAAGTGTACCAAGAAGAAAATTGACCACTGTATAGTTGAAAAAACTAAAAAATTTGGAAAAAATTTGCCACAGTATCCTCTACAAAATGAGCATATGACCAGTCTCAAAATCTTATAAAATTGCAAGTACTGACATGTTTACTTGCATACTGAATTACTAAATCCACTACATATAATCAATTACTCAAAAGAAGCCAACTAGGCTTATCAAGCACCTATGAACAACTATCATGCATCTCCTATGGCGAGGTTAGGTAAGTCTTCCACTTGTATCACTAAAGAGACCCTGACCTCTAGGTGTCTCCCAGTTAAGAAAACCTCACCATGACCCTCTTTATCAAACGTAAAAGGCTTTATGCAAAAATGTAACTGCTATATTAACGACCGCATGGGCATACTAAGCGATATCCACAGAAGCGTACATTCGATGTATATGCTCAATATATGCAATAAAAGGGCACTGAAAGGCTGAATTCATTGCCCATACAATGGCCAACAACACGTGCAAGTGTTTGTCAACTCTATTCTTTAGGCTAGAAAACTTGCATAGACATGTGGTGGCTGCTCCCACCACAACTAAGGCCTTTCAAGAAACTTGTAGATTAACTGGTGTTGCTGAAAACAGAGCCCCAAAAGGTGAAGATTCGTTGCCATCAAGCTATAACAATTTAGAACCCCATCATCACACCCATGCTTAACATAACAAATTGGCCACTTCCCAATCCCTCCTTGACGAATTTCAACATGCATCTCTTGGCCTTTCTCAATGGTTTGCAAAGAAGAGCAATCTCTTAGGCAACAAACAAAGGTGATAGTGTTTTGTTCAACCTCTTCGATCATCATTCTTCGTAGAAGAACTAGCACTTCTCCACCAAGTCCGATGCCTACATATCCAATTGCTATTGTATTCCAAGAGATTATATCCTTCTCTGACAACTTCTCAACAACATCCTTTGCATCTATAAGCATGCAAGATCTAAATACATATTCACTAAAGTATTATGACCAATGTGGTTGCTATAGAATTCATTCCCCCAATTTATCTGCAAGAAAAGGATAGAAAAGCGGGAAACCAACTCAACACATATTTGTATCACCATCAATACATATTTGTATCACCATCAATAATATTTCCCATTCATAAAACCCTTACAATTCTACAAATAGAAATGTGTTAGTGTGCAAAAGAAAATCATTTTGTTAGGTTAACATACTCCCCAAACAATCTATGAAGTCCTCCCCAATAAGTGATCAATCTTGAAAATATAGCTTGGACAATCACAAAACACATTAGCAATATAATATTTTCCTTGTGCATACCTTTCCATCGAAGTCGCCATTCTGCAATTCACTTGCACTTCTTCAAGAGATTAGTGTTGGAGTTAGATATTTGCGGAAGCACACAAACAACACAAGGAAGAAGACGAAGCTTGGAGCACAATACACAAAATTGAATGTATTACCACTAGAATGTACAAAGATAAGTAGCCCATTAGGGCAATAGACGTATAAACAAGCTGGGGAAAAAAACCTCCTAAAGAGGGAAAAAAGTGCCCCGACGGTCCTAGAGTGTTCACACACATCACTACCTAAATATATCAACAAATCACCCGTAGTGATGCGGTGAACAAGGAACTGGCACTCATGTATAAGGAAATGCCAAGCTATGTGGAATCAATCGACAAAAGGAAGTAAGCCCAAAGGTTTGTGGAAAGGTTCAAACTTCTCCCTAGGCAGAGCCTTCGTGAAAAGGTATGCAATGTTCTCCTGCGTGGGCACATATGCCAAGCTAATCTCTCCAGCAGAGAACCTCTCCCTGACATAATGATAATGCACCTCAATGTGCTTAGTGCGAGCATCGAACATAGGGTTCCTTGCAACACCAAATTTGCTCTGACCATCAGTGAAGATGGTGATGGCAGAGGACTGACCAACACCCCAATTAGCCATAAGGTGTTTGAGCCACACACATTCAACAATCGTTGTGAAAGTAGCCCTATACTCAGCCTCACAACTAGAAGTGGCCATAGTAGGCTGCTTCTTGCTCAACCAATATATACATTAACTACCAATCATGAAGCAAAAACCACTAGTGGACACATGAGTGTCATAGCAACCAACCCAGTTAGAGTCAGAAAAAGCATGCAAATCTGACGGTAGTGATCTCCCCTTGGGATAAAACAACCCAAGTAGTCGGGTACCACTCAAGTAATGAAAGATGCGCTTAATCACTTGCAAATGCTTGACACCTAGGCAATGCATAAACCTTCTCATTTGTGAGACAACAAACTGAATATTTGGCCGAGTAATGCATAAGTAAATCAAGCATCCAACAACCTACTAATAGAGGACAACATCAAATGTATCTCGAGCATCATGAAGACTCAATCGTAAACTTTTCTCCATACAAGTGGCAATAGGCTAATTACAGTCTTCAAGGCCAAAACACTGCAACAATGTGTCAATATATTTCGTTTGACACAAAACCATTCCACCATCAACTTGCATAAATTGAATGCCAAAATAATGATGCAAATGCCCCAAATCAGACATCTCAAATGAGGCATGCAAATTAGCCTTAAAATCAGCAATATGCTTCTCAATAGGACCCGTGAGGAGCATGTCATCAACATCGACAACAATGATCAAAATCACATCATTAGCATGCTTAACATATAAGGTGCTTTCAGTTGGACTGTTCTTAAGACCATGAGCAATCAAATAGGCATGTATCTTTTCATACCAAGCATGTGGTGCTTGCTTTAAACCATATAATGCCTTCTTTAACCTGCAAGCCTAGTTTGCATGTCCTTTTTGCACAAAGCCACAGGGCTGAAAAACATACACTTCTTCATGCAAGTCACCATTCAGAAATGCACTTTTAATGTCCAACTGATGTCCATTCCAACCATGATGGATGGAAAGTGCACAAATGCTATGAATAGTAGTCATACGACATGTAGGTGCAAAGGTCTCATCAAAATCAATGCCTCTTTCCTATGCATAATTCTTTGCAACAAGCCTAGCCTTATACCTGTCAACTATTCCATCAGGCTTATGCTTTAGCTTGTAAACATCATATTCAGATTGCATTGTAGCCATCCAATGTTCAAAATTTTGTGTTTTATCAAACGAAACAGGTTCAATATCATCACAAAGACCAAAGGCAACCATAGCATAGCAATCTAATGTAAAAGAGGCACTATGAGAGCGTGCTCGAGTATGATATGACAAAGGTGCATCTAATTTGTTGTCACACAAAGTCTGCACCAACCATTTTGGCATAGTTTTTGCCTACTCAATATCAGCTCTCTCATCAACAAGTGCATCATGTAAATCTGCATCAGAAATGAAATGATCTACATCATCATGTGAAACCTACAAAGGCTGAGAATTCACCTCATTAGGACCAGCACTAGACTGTTGACCTGTAAAAAGAGGCAACAAAGTATCATACAAATGTCTCCTTCGTACATGAAAGTAAAGGTTTGAATAGCATCTTCCACAAAAACATCACGACTAACCAAAATGTGTTTAGTATGTGGATGATATAGATGATAGCCTTTGTTTTCACAACTGTATCCAACAAAAATACATTTTACTGCTTTATCATCTAATTTTCTGTGATGTTGTTTAGGAACTAATGCATATGCCAAACAACCAAAAACACACAGATGAGCACCAGATGGAATGCGAACATGCCAAGCCTTATATGGAGTGATAAAGTGTAGTGCTTTAGTGGGACATCTGTTAAGTACATATGTTGCACACATAAGAGCCTCAAGCTAGAAACTATGTGGTAAAGCCTGAATCTTCACCATAAACCTCACCATCTCCATGAGTGACATGTTCTTCCGTTCAACAACTCCATTTTCTTGAGGTGTATATGACACTGTACACTAATGTTTTATCCCATATTCAACCAAAAATGCATTAAAGTCAGAAGACATATATTCCCCCTCTCGATCAGAATGGAGGGTGCCCATTTTACATGCTGAGAGATTTTTAACGAAAACCAAAAAAATTTTGAAGCATATCAACACTTCATACTTTGCTTTGAGTGGATATACCCATGCATGCCTAGAAAAATCATCAATGAAAGTCACGAAGTAAAGATAGTTTCCAAAAGAAGGTGTTTGCATAGGACCACAGACATCACTTTGTACAAGCTGCAATTTGTGAGTAGCCTGAAATGAACCATCTTTTGGAAAGGAGGAACCCTGCATTTTGCCCAAAATATAGCCTTCATAGACATGTTTTCTAGTGCCTCAAGTTTGGGCAAAGAGGACACCATTTCAGATTTCTTCAGGTGTAGCAAACTAGCAAATTTCAGATGACCAAAACATGCATGCCAAAGCTTTGCATCTGAGATAGCCTGAGAATTTTGTACTACACATGCCGAATCATTGATAGATCTTTCATAGTCTATGAGCTTATATAGCCCACCACATAAAATGCCAGAAGCAATAATCATGTCGCCATTTGAAAAATCATGATTTGTACATCTATCATCAACAAATTTCACAACCAAGACAATCTTGGATAATGTTGAAACTGATAACAGATTTTTCTTAATCCTTGGCACAAATAAAGCATCTAACAAGGTGAAAGAACTACCATCAGCAGTAGTCAGAATGATGTTGTCAACTCCCATGACTGGATAAGAGCAGTTGTCATGTGACAGTATTCCATGTAGGGGCAGGCTCAAGTGAAGTGAAGAAACTATGCTGCGAGGTAATATGTTTGATTGCCCCACTATCAAAATACCAAACATTTGAGTCTACTGTAGACATGCATTGTTTATGAGAAGATGGATCAAAGCTGCAAATAGTACTAAACGCCCATTCTTCATCCTACACAAGATTAGCAAAATCTATTTTTGGTGTAGAGGCCTCTGCGATAATCATTCCAGGCTCTTTCTTCTTTGCCTCTTTAGGAGCCAGTTTTGGACAGCTCTTGATGAAATGATCATTAGCTTTACAGTATTTGCAAAACAATTTCTGCTTTTCTAATTTCTTCTCATCTTTGTCTTCCTTCTTCGAATGTGCAGCATTTGTAGATTTCTGCTTACTAGTAGAAGAGCTCCATTTTCCTTTGCCATTCTGACTAGCCAGGAAAGCTTGATCTGCAACATGCATAATAGACATGTTCTGCCTAGACTAGTCTTCTTGCAATAAAACAGAAACTAACTCTTCAAATGTTAAGGAATTTTGATTGCCTTTCATCATCAAACAAAGAGTAGAAGCAAAACTCTGTTATGAGTCAAGAAGACCATTCAAAACGGTCTGCACAAGTGAATTATAAGGAAGGACTTCACCTGTAGAAATCAACTGTTCCTTCAAATCCTTGACCTTTGTTAGAAAAATGTCCATAGAATCACCTTCATTCATGTGCTCACTCTCCAACTGTTTTTGGAGGTAAGCAACATGAGCCTCATTCCTAGCTTGGTATAATGTGGTAAGTGTATCCCAAGCATCCTTTGCTGTTCTGCAATAGTGAATGTGAGGAATAATGGCACGCTTGATAGACAAAGCTATCAATGCATGTGCTTGAGCATCTATGCCATCCCAAAAAATTTGCTCTATAATAGGTGCAACAAAAACAACAGCACGAACAAGAATCTGTAAAATATCACCATCTTTGACACCATCTGCATCAGCTTTAGTACTTGTATTTGCAGTACCTATATTTGCAGGTGTAATGGGACAACTTTCAACACCCTGCACAATGTTCCATTATCCTTTTGCAACCAATACATGTCGCATCATATAAGCCCGCAATGGATAATTGGTACCATCCAACTTATCCTTCACAACCAACATACGGAATACATCACTGCTTTCAGCCATGGCCATCGACTAAAGTACCTTGATGCAAAAAAAATGACTGTATCTGAAAAAGTTGAACAAAACTACCCAAATGAGTTCTGCTAGACTTGTAGCAAACTTCGAGATGCTTATACTAGCGAACCAAAATTGATATATATCTTTGGCACGAAAAGACGAAATAGCCTACACAAGTGTTGTGATAGTGCGTTCGGAGGCTGAAACGAGCTCAAATCGTAATTTTGGCACCACAAAGTGTAGCAGTTTCGATCTCTGAAATAGCTTGAGTATGCTCACCAAATTTGGTGTGATTCTGAGACTACAATTGGAGAGGTGTCGACGACGCCCTAGACAAAGTGACGACCTGCTCTAATACCAATTGTTGGAGTTAGACGTCTACAGAAGCACACAAACAGCACAAGGAAGAAGAAGAAGCTTGGAGCACAACACACAATACTGAATGTATTACCACTAGAATGTACAAAGATAATAAGCCCATTAGGGCAATAGGCATATATATAATCCGGGGGGAAAAACCTCCTAAAGAGGGAAAAAAGTGCCCCGGAAGTCCTATAGTGTTCACACACATCACTACCTAAATATATTAACAATTAGATATCGATTATAAAAACATCACCAATGAATGCATGCAAATCATTTATTCATGAAACAATCTACTAGCAAGCACATACATCAAGTTCTCTTTTCATTTGCTTTCCACACACTCATTCATACATCACTTTCACCACCATAAGCATGGTTCCAACCAAAATAATGTATTCATACCTTTTCATGCCTTGACTTGTTTTGTGATTTTTCTTTTGATACTTACAAACCCATTCAATCATTGTTAGAGAACAAGAAAATGGAAAATACCAAAATGAACAATGTTAAACTAAAATGAAATCAAATAGGAGATGCAGAATACCCCAAATGCATACCAATTTATTGCTTCTACTATCCACTATGTATAGATAA
The DNA here is from genome assembly GCA_020310875.1 of Ceratopteris richardii. NCBI lineage: Eukaryota > Viridiplantae > Streptophyta > Polypodiopsida > Polypodiales > Pteridaceae > Ceratopteris > Ceratopteris richardii. The sequence continues at coordinate 74,918,687 of CM035424.1, read as the reverse complement.
CCTATGGCTAGAAACTCCCTAAGAATCCCCATCGTCATCCTACAAAAGTCATTTATATTTGTTGGTTATAGTGCTGAAAGTCAGGGATATCGTTTGTACCATCCATTGACGAACACAATTATTGTGAGTCGAAATGTGGTATTTGTTGAAAATTCAGTTTTCCCTCTACTTTAATGCAAAAAAACAGCCAACAGTTAGCTCACAAGATGTGTTTGACAAACTCATGCCTTTGTTCCAAAATGTTGTGCTTGACTATGGCCATGTAGAGTAGCCAACTGAGGCTCAAAGGGCTGAAAAATTCCAGCCAAATAGGGCTGAAAATGGAGAGAATTTCCAGCCAAACATGGCTGAAAATTTTCAGCCAAAAAATGTCCAAATTGCTAGAAATTTCCAACCATATATGGCTGAACATCTGCATCAAAATATGGCTGAAAATGAGCATGAAATTCAGCCCACACATGACTTACATATTGAAGATGTTTTACATAATGAACGCATGTCTATCAAGAGTGCACAAACTATGCCAAAGTGGCTGAAGCAAACTTCGTAGGATAGCAAATTGAGTGCACCTTTACTTGGTAGAACAAGATGAAGCTCTCGCCATGCATCAATTAATTTTGTAGATTATTCTCTTATTGCTACAACATGTAATGAAGAGCCACTTTCTTTTGAAGATGCATGTGATGATCCACAATGGATGAGTGCTATGCAATCAAGAAATGGATTCCATACATAGGAATGGTACTTGGGAGTTATGTGAATTCCCAAAAGGAAAGAATGTCATTGGTACAAAGTGGTTTATAAGATTAAGAGAAAATCTGATGGTAGCATTGATCGTTACAAAGCTAATGGTTGCATTGGTTGCCCATCGAGGTTGGAAAGTGCATCAGTTGGATATAAAAACAGCCTTCTTGAATGGTGATTTGCAAGAAGAGTTCTATGTGAAGCAACCTCTTGGATTTGCGATGAAAGGGAAAGAACATATGGTTTGTCGCTTGCATAAAGCCTTGTATAGTCTCAAGCAAGCTCCACATGCATGGTATGAGAAAATCCATAAGGAATTGATTGCTCTTGACTTCACATGTAGTCCAATTGAAAGCACACTCTATGTATGCAAAAATGGACCAGCACTTGACTGCCCACCTGTAAAAAGAGGCAACAACATGTCATACATGTCTTTGGAGTTAACTGGTGTATCTTTAGTACATGAAAGTAATAGCTGAATTGCATCTTCCACAAAAATAACATCACAAATAACCAAAATGTGTTTAGTCTATGGATGATACAAATGATAGCCTTTGCTTTCACAACTCCAGCAAAAATACATTTTACTACTTTATCATCTAATCTTTTGCATTGTTGTTCAGACACTAATGCATATGCTAGACAGTGAAGACATGCAAATGAGCAAAACATGGCTTGTGACCATGCAAAGCCTCATAAGGAGTGATAGATTGCAATGCTTTGTTGGGACACTTATTAAGTACATATGTTATACACATAACAACCTCAAGCCAGAAGCTATGTGGTAAAGCTTGACTTTTGACCATACAATTTGCCATCTCCATGAGTGATATGTTCTTCCTTTTAGCAACTCCATTAAATGAGGTGTATACAACACTGTACACTAATTTTTTATCCCATGTTCAACCTGAAATGCATTAAAAAATTAGAAGACATTTATTCCCCCCTTGATCACAATGGAGGGTGCCCATTTTACATGTTGACAAATTTTCAGCCAAAACCAAAAACTATTTGAATCACATAAATACTTCGGACTTTGCTTTCATTAGATACTTCCATGCATGCCTCAAAAAATCATCACTAAAATTCACAAAGTAAAGGTAGTTCCCAAAAGAGGATGTCTCCATAGGACCGCATGCATAATTGTGAACAAGCTGCAATTTTTGAGTAGCTTGAACTAGACCATCTTTTGGGATGGAGGAATGCTGCATTTTGCCCAAAATACAGCCTTCACAAACATGTTTACAATTTGCCTCAAGTTTGGGTAGAGAGGAAACCATTTCATATTTCTGCATGTGTAGCAAACTAGCATAATTTACATGACCAAAGCATGCATGCCAAAGCTTTGTATCTGACATAGCCAGAGAATCTTGAACTGCACATGCTGAATCATTCATATATTTTCCATAATCTATGAGCTTATACAACACATGACATAAAATGTCAAAAGCAATAATGACATCGCCATTTGACATATCATGAATTGTACATTTGTCATCAAAAAATTTCACAACCAACCAGATCTTAGCTAATGCTAAAGTTGATAACATATCTTTCTTGATTCCTAGCATAAAGAAAGCATCTGAAATGTAAAAGAACCACCATCAACAATAGTCAAAATGAATAAGAGGAGTTGTTGGCACATGTGACAATATTCCCTGTAGGGGTAGACTCAAGTGAATTGAAGAAACTACACTACGAGGTAATGTGTTTGGTTACCCCACTATGAAAGTACCAAACATCTGAGTCTACTACAAACATACATAATTCATGAGAAGATGGGTCATAACTACATATAATGCTAAACACCGATTCTTCATTCTACAGAAGATTAGTAGACTCTGTTTTGGGTGTAGAGGCCTCTACAACAACCATTCCAACCTCATTTTCCTTTGCCTCTTTGGTAGCCAGTTTTGGACATCTCTTTATGACATGATCATTTCCTTTACAATATTTGCAAAACAATTTCTGCTTTTCTTATTTCTTTTAGTCTTTATCTTCCTTTTTCGATTGTGCAGAATTAGCAGATTTCTACTTATGAGCTCCATTTATATTTTTCCTTCTGATTAGCTAAGAAACTTTATCTGCAACATGCATAATGGACCTCTTTTGCCTAGACTAGTCTTCCTGCAACAAAAGATAGAATAACTTCTCAAATGTTCAGGCATTTGGATTGCCTTTCATCATCAACCAAAACGTAGAAGAAAAAACCTAATATGAACGTGGAAGACCATTAAGAACGGTCTCCACAAGTGAACTACCTAGAAATACTTTATCTATAGAAATCAAATCCTCCTTCAAATCTTTGATCTTTGTCAAAAGAAGTGTCCATAGAATCTCCTTTATTCATATGCTCACTCTCCAACTCTTTTTGAAGGTAAGTAACACAAGCCTCATTTCTTGTACAAAGTATTCAGTGTATCCCAAGCATCCTTTGCTGTTTTTCAAGAGCGAATATGAGTGATAATGGCATGTTTGATAGAAAAAACTATCAATGCATGTGTCTAAACATCTCTACAATCTGATTAAGATTATCGATAACAGGTGTAGAAGGAATTACAACACGAACAAGAATTTGAATATTGTCATCTTCAATGCCATCTACATCACCTTCAATAGTTGTATTCGCAAGTGTAGTAGGCCGTTTTTCAACACCCTACACAATATTTGTTATGAATTATGGAATGTGTTGAAGAAGGAATTGTTGGAGTGTTAATTTATTAATGTATTAATGTGTGTTGGTGTTTTTGATATGGCAGCTAAAGGTTTGTGAGGGTGTGAAAGGATGGACATCAATAATCTGATTTATAATTTATATAGTTTGTAAATAAACCCGCATAGAGGGTTCTATTTTTAGAAATAGTTAGTAAAGTAATGGTTAGAATAAGGGTCGTCGTAGACCACAATTTTTGATATTAAACACAAAGGCTTTCTACAATAGTTACCAAATTTTACTTTCATGCATGGTTTTTGAAGCCAAATTCCTATAAATACATGTAGTCTGTGGCCTTTCAAAACAGAGTGCATGGGGAAGATTGCACCCAATACTGCATTCTATCTCTTCTCCTGGCGTGTCTATTTTTCTGTGTGTTTTCAACATTTGTAACCTCTATGTGCGCGTGAGTAAGATGTTGATAACAGTGGTATCAGAGCTTTGTGCACGTCACTAGGGAGAGGTCTGTTTCTATTCGTTTTGGCCACTGTTCGCTATTTGTTCTCGTTTTCATTTGCAATTCCGATTTTTTATTATGATTCTATCTCCGTCTCCATCTTTGCCTCCACCTCCGCTTTCGTTTCCATTTTCATTTCCATTTCTGTTTTTGTTTTCGTTTCTATTTCTATTTCAGTTCTAGTTCCAAAACTAGAACCTATGTTTACACCTATGTTTACACCTATGTTTACTCCTTTGGCTTACTCCAAGGCATTGACTAAGGCATAACTAAGGCATTAATTTGGCATCTTTGTCACGCATGGCTTCTTTGGCTCCCTTGGCAACCATTGGTTACATGCAAACCAATTTTAATTTATGAGTGGCAATAAATAGTTTTATATTCACCAAGGAGGAAAGATTTGAACCCACAACCTCACTCTTACAAGGGAAGTGTTTTACCACTACACTCTCTTTGTGTTTTCACTCTACTTCTCTTTTCTTATATTTAACACAACTTTCATCTCTTTCTTACTTTTTCGATTCCCAAGAACAGCCCTTCTTTTTACATTTTAATTCAAGCAATCTCAAAATTGTTTTTGCATATCTAGCAAGAGGGTTTTGTTCTCTATATACCCATGGACCCTACAAACACCATGGAGGATTTTGGTGAGTCACCTCTACCTGAGGTAACACTCAAGCAACAGCTCGAGCTCCTACGACACAAACTTCAAGGCGCTTAGGACGAGATCCGACAATGCGATGAAGTACTCTTGAATATGCAATCTAATGAAGATAACCTTACAAGGGTGGTAAAAGCTATTGCCTTTGCCAATCAGATGGCATGCATTCCAAGATTGGTGTTAAAAATTACCAATTTTTACAATTTGATGGCCGTAAGAATGGCTCTTTAGTTCCTTCATGGTTGTCACAGTTTGACAATTTACATTGATGAAACTTATGCTGAAAGTGAAAAAGTCAAATTTTCCACTAACTATTTAGTAGGAAAAGCTGAGCTCTGGTGGAATGTCCTGCATCACAGTAGAGATCCTCCAACCACATGGAATGCTTTCCAAGATAAAGTGAAGGATTCTTTTCTTCCTCCTCAATATCATTTACATGTTCGATATGCATGGACAACCTTTAAATTGAAGGAGAATGGCAAATTTATTATTGGTTCGGAGTGGTTCTGGCAAATTTATTATTGGTTCGAATACTCAAAGATATACCAGAGGATAGCTTGTAGCGGAAATACAAAGATGGTTTGGAGGTGGGAATCCAAGCCAAGCTTCACAGCCTATGGCCTACAACCCTCAACGAGGCTATCTCTTTTGCCTATGATGCAGAGAAGTAGTTCCAATCCATAACAAAGCCGATCCATCTACAACAACCATGCCAACGACCACTTTTTGTTAAACCCACATTTCTTATGAAGCATAATTTTAATCTCCCATCTTACTCTAGTTTTGCTCATCCTCCACAATCCAATTACTTAATTGCACCTGTTGCTTCATCTCTCCAGCCTACCAAACCACCTACCCTACAAACTTCTGTCGTGGATGCCCAACAAAAGCAACCACATATCACTTGCTTGAATTATTGTAAACATGGACATACAAAAATGAAGTGCCGATTGCGATCTCTTCACATGAAACCATTTACAACTCAATTGCATAACATGGAGGCCCATAATGAAGAAATCCCCCCTATTTGCATAGAGGAAGCATTGGAGAAGGACTTAAGTACCTTGGGTAACGATATCTCAATTCATTCTTTACTTTGCATGCAGGGTACTATCAATAACAAACTGGTTAATATTTTACATGACGATAGTAGTTCACATGATTTCATTTCATATTTATTAGTACAAGAACTTAAAATAAAAACATTTCCTTCCTTGTATAAAGGGAAAGCATCATTTCAAGGTAGTCATTCTAATCTAACACGAGAAGTGCATAATGCTACGATTAACGTAAGTCCATATGTAGATGCACGAACATTTTTAATTGCACCTTTGCAATATTACGATGTTATGCTCATCATGCCTTTTTGTCATCATTATAACCCATGCATTGACTACCATACATATATCTTTAACTTTGAATTTAAAGGTCAAATCATTACTTTGTATATGTGGCATGATTCGTAGCCACTTCCATTGATTAGTCATACTTAAATAAAACTTGTAGTTAGGAAAGGATTAAATTCATACATTCTTTTTGTCAATGTCATAAATGATTATACTCATACACTTCCTCCTGCACATAAACCTTTCATGAATACTTATGAGGATTGTTTTATGTCTGATTATCCCCCTCAACTACCACAAACCCAAGGATCTTTTGACTGAAAAGAGTTACTTCTTTCAACGTAAACTTAGGTGATCTTCCTAGCTTTCTTGCACTACCTATTATGAATTCTAATATGTGGAGCATTTGCAACAAACCTTAGAGCTTCATCATCCAAATTTTCATAGCCCACCTTCTCATGCAGACACCCAATCTTACAATTCACTAAGAGCAATTCCTCGAAAGCAATATAAGCCACCCATGCAAGCTCATGGAATTTCAAGGACAATAGATGAAAAACCTCAAAATTTCCAACAACCCTTGAGTAAGGTTAAAAGCAAAACTCAAAATACATATAGTTGTTTGACTTATCAGACCACAAAGGATCATCCAATGCCAATTAAGGACTCAATAGTTCTAATAGTCCCCCTGTGTGAACAAGCTCACTATCCTAGGTGTGTAATAGACCATCTATTGAAGGATTTTTCTTACTGTTGATATATTTAGGTAGTGATGTGTGTGAACACTCTAGGACCGCCGGGGCACTTTTTTCCCTCTTTAGGAGGTTTTTTTCCCCCGGCTTGTATATACGCCTATTGCCCTAATGGGCTACTTATCTTTGTACATTCTCGAGTAATACATTCAGTATTGTGTGTTTGTGCTCCAAGCTTCTTCTTCTTCCGTGTGCTATTCGCGTGCTTCCGCAGACGTCTATCTCCAACAATTGGTATCAGAGCAGGTCGTCGCTTCTTCTAGGGCACCGTCGACACTCCTCCGTTTGCAGTCTCAGATTCGCACGAAATTTGGTGAGCATACTCAGGGTGTTTTCGAGATCAAAACAGCTTCGTTCTGTGGTGCCGAAATCGCGATCTGAGCTCGTTTCGGCCTTCAAACACACTATCGCAACGCTTGTGCACGCTATTTCGTCCTTTTGTGCCAAAGGTATATACCAGTTTCTGTTCGCCAGTTTAAGCGTCTCGAAGTCTGCTACAGGTCTAGCAGAACTCGTCTAGGCAGTTCCGTTCAACTTTTTGAGATACAGTCAATTTTCTGCATCAAGGTATTTTAGTCACGGGCCATGGCTGAAAGCAGTGATGTATTCCGTATGTTGGCTGTTGAGGATAAGTTGGATGGTACCAACTACCCATTATGGGCTTATATGATGCGACATGTACTGGTTGCAAAAGGACTGTGGAACATTGTGCAGGGTGTTGAAAGACGTCCTGTTACACCTGTGACTACAGGTACTACAAATACAGGTGCTGGAGGTGCTGGAGCTGATGAAGATGGTGTCGAAGATGATATTCCACAGATTCCTATTCGTGCTGCTGTTTCTGTTGCACCTACTACAGAGCAGATTCGTTGGGATGGCAGAGATGCCCAAGCACGTGCATTGATAGCTTTGTCTGTCAAACGTGCCATTATTCCTCACATTCACTCTTGCATAACAGCAAAGGATGCGTGGGATACACTTACCACTTTGTACCAGGCTAGGAATGAGGCTCGTGTTGCTTACCTCCGAGTTGGAGAGTGAGCACATGAATGAAGGTGATTCTATGGACAGTTTTCTTCCAAAGATCAAAGACCTGAAGGAACAATTGATTTCTGTTGATGAGGTTATACCAGATAGCTCACTTGTGCAGACCGTTCTGAATGGTCTTCCTGATTCATATCAGAGTTTTGCCTCTACTCTTCGGTTGATGATGAAAGGCAATCCGAATGCCTTGTCATTTGAGGAATTAGTCTCTGTTCTGTTGCAGGAAGATCAGTCCAGGCAGAACAAGTCCATTATGCGTGTTGCAGATCAAGCTTTCTTGGCTAGTCAGAAGGGCAAAGGAAAATAGAGGTCTTCTACTCGTAAGTAGAAATCTGCAAATGGTGCACAATCGAAGAACCAGGATAAAGATGAGAAGAAATCAGAAAAGCAGAAATTGTTCTGCAAGTACTGTAAAGGAAATGATCATATTATAAAGAACTGTCCAAAACTCGCTGCTAAAGAGGCAAAGAAGAAAGAGGCTGGAATGGTTGTTGCAGAGGCCTCTACACCAAAAACAGAGTCTGCAAATCTTGTGCAGGAAGAAGAATGGGCGTTTACTACTATCTGCAGTTTTGACCCATCTTCTCATGATCAGTGCATGTCTGCAGTAGACTCAGATGTTTGGTACTTTGACAGTGGGGCGACCAAACATATTACCTCGCAGCGCAGTTTCTTCTCTTCACTCGAGCTTGCCTCTACAGGGAATACTGTCACATGCGCCAATAACTCCTCTTATACTGTTATGGGAGTTGGTAAGATCATTTTGACTACCGTTGATGGTAGTTCTTTCACTTTAGATTTTAATGCATTTTAGATTTTAATGTCTTTAGATTTTAATGCATTTTTGGCTGAATGTGGGATAAAACACCAATGTACAGTGCCATATACACCTCAACTGAATGGAGTTGCTGAACGAAAGAACAGGTCACTCATGGAAATGGCGAGGTGTATGGTCAAAAGTCAGGCTTTACCACATAATTTCTAGCTTGAGGCTGTCATGTGTGCAGCATATGTACTGAACAGGTGTCCCACTAAAGCGTTGCAGTCTATTACTCCATATGAGGCTTGGCATGACCGCAAGCCATCTGTTGCTCATCTGCATGTTTTTGGTTGTTTGGCATATGCATTAGTGCCTGAACAACATCGCAGAAAATTGGATGATAAGGCAGTAAAATGTATTTTTGTTGGGTACAGTTCTGAAAGTAAAGGCTATCGTCTGTATCATCCACAGACTAAACGCATTTTGGTTAGCCGTGATGTTGTCTTTGTGGAAGATGCTATTCAACCATTGCTTTCATGTACTAAGGAGACATATGTTAGCTCCAAAGACATGTATGATACTTTGATGCCTCTTTTTACAGGTGGACAGGCTAGTGTTGGTCCTAATGAGGCAACTTCTCAGCCTTTGCAGGTTTCATATGATGATGCAGATAATTCCATTTCTGATGCAGATTTACATGATGCACTTGTTGATGAGAGAGCTGATATTGAGCAGGCAAAAACTATGCCAAAATGGCTGGTGCAGACTTTGCGTGACAACAAATTAGATGCACCTTTGTCATATCGTACTCGTTCAGGCTCTCATAGTGCCTCCTTTGCATCAGATTGCTATGCTATGGCTGCATCTAGTCTCTGTGATGAGAATGAGCCTGTTTCTTTTGATGAAGCACAAAATTCAAAAAATTGGATGGCTGCTATGCAATCTGAATATGATGCTATAATGAAGAATGGTACATGGTCTTTATGTGACTTGCCTCCTGGCAAGAAGGCCATTGGCACTAAGTGGGTATACAAGCTGAAGCGTAAACCTAATGGTACAGTTGACAGGTATAAGGCTAGGCTTATTGCAAAGGGTTATGCACAGGAAAGAGGCATTGATTTTGATGAGACCTTTGCACCTACATGCCGTATGACTAGTGTTCGGAGCATTTGTGCACTTGCAGCCCATCATGGTTGGAATGTACATCAGTTGGACATTAAAACAACATTTTTGAATGGTGACTTGCATGAAGAAGTGTATGTTTTTCAGCCCCGTGGCTTTGTGCAGAAAGGGCATGAAAACCAGGTTTGCAGGTTAAAGAAGGCATTATATGTTTTAAAGCAAGCACCACGTGCTTGGTATGAGAAGATACATGCCTATCTGATTGCACATGGTTTTGAGAACAGTCCAACTAAAAGCACCTTATATGTTAAACGTGCTAATGATGTGCTTCTGATCATTGTTGTCTATGTTGATGACATGCTGCTCACTGGTCCTATTGAGACACATATTGCTGATTTTAAGGCTGATTTGCATGCCTCATTTGAGATGTCTGATTTGGGGCATTTGCATCACTATTTGGGCATTCAGTTTATGCACGTTGATGGTGGAATGGCTTTGTGTCAAACGAAATATATTGACACATTATTGCAGCATTTTGGCCTTGAAGACTGTAAGCCTATTGCCACTCCTATGGAGATAGGTTTACAATTGAGTCTTCATGATGCTGGAGATGCATTTGATGTTGTTCTCTATCAGCAGGCTGTTGGATGCTCGATTTACTTATGCATTACTCGGCCAGATATTCAGTTTGCTGTCTCACAGATGAGCAGGTTTATGCATTGCCCAAGAGTCACGCATTGGAAAGCGGTTAAGCGCATCTTTCGCTACTTGAGTGGTACTAGGCTACTTGGGTTGTTTTATCCCAAGGGGGGATCACTACCGCCAGATTTGCATGCTTTTTCTGACTCAGATTGGGCTGGTTGCTATGACACTCGTGTGTCCACCAGTGGTTTTTGCTTCATGCTTGGTACCTCATGTATATCTTGGTTGAGCAAGAAGCAGCCTACTGTGGCCACTTCTAGTTGTGAGGCTGAGTATAGGGCAGCTTTCACAGCGACTGTTGAGTGTGTGTGGCTCAGACGCCTTATGGCTGATTTGGGTGTTGGCCAGTCTTCTGCCACCACCATCTTCACTGACAGTCAGAGCACATTGGCAGTTGCGAGGAACCCTGTGTTCCATGCTCGCACTAAGCACATTGAGGTGCATTATCACTATGTCATGGAGAGGTTCTCTGCTGGGGAGATCAGCTTGGCATATGTGCCCACGCAGGAGAACATTGCAGACCTTTTCACGAAGGCTCTGCCTAGGGAGAAGTTTGAAGCTTTCCGTAAAGCTTTGGGCTTACTTCCTTTTGTGGAGTGATTTCCACATAGCTTGGCACTTCCTTATACATGAGTGCCAGCTCCTTGTTCACCGCATCACTCCCAGGGGGGATTTGTTGATATATTTAGGTAGTGATGTGTGTGAACACTCTAGGACCGCCGGGGCACTTTTTTCCCTCTTTAGGAGGTTTTTTTCCCCCAGCTTGTATATACACCTATTGCCGTAATGGGCTACTTATCTTTGTACATTCTCGAGTAATACATTCAGTATTGTGTGTTTGTGCTCCAAGCTTCTTCTTCTTGCGTGTGTTGTTCGCGTGCTTCCGCAGACGTCTATCTCCAACACTTACCACCCAATCAAAACCTACTTCTAATTAGGAGAACTCTGCACAAGTAGAGTCATATAAAATAATCTTGGAGGCTCAATTGAGAGACAAAGGAGTCCAAGTAAACCTTTATGAGCTTTATTGGCCATGCTCATGGCAGTCAAGGTACAAATACAAGTTCAAGAACAAGTTGACATAGAAGAAGAGGTTGTACATAAGAGAGGTCCCATGGTTCTAGTAAAAAAATCAATATTACTCTCAAAAGAATGATTTTTATCACTACCACTTTGTAAAAACCAATCTTGTAAATTGTAGCTCCATTTTGTCCATGCCAAGGAGTCCTCAAGCTTGGGGATCTTAGATAGAATGAACATACCAACTTTCATGATTTTTTGGAGCTCACTTAAGCCTCAAAATTAGCCTTCGGACATATTTTTTAACTATGAAAGACACTAGATGTGCAACCGATCAAAGCTAGTCTGAAAACTATAAATAGAGCAGAGGTTGACTAATAAAGGAAAGAAAAGAACTCTTGTATTTTTAAGCTCTTAACTGAAAAGACTCCATTGTTCCACTCTATTGCTTCTTCCTCGTGCATGTGTGCGTGTGCATCTTCTTTCTTCTCACTTGCACATTTGCATGCATCGCTTTCTCACAATCTTCATATCACCCTCATGTCTTTGTTTCTTGGATCTTCATTGACATTGGTACTCATGTTTGTTCTATGAAAAAACACTTTTTTTGCAATCTTTTTTGGGAGATCTACTCGAGAGATAAGCATATGATGGTAAGACTAAGCACAAAAGAGATGCTTGAGTCATTGGTAAGTAGTTTTGCTTGATTTTTTCCCATTTATTGCCTTTTTTTCACCTCCACCTTCACTCCTACTACCTTTATTCATACCCACTCTTCCCCCTTCCATCCCCTTCTTCACCAAAAAAACACCTCCAAAGAAATATACCCCCTACTCCCATTCATTTCTCATTTTTGTGTGCATGAGAGACAGATCCATTGTACAAGTATGTCAGCATCAATGACAATCCCCAAAATCAATGAAGGATCAAGACCCACCGAATAGGATGGAGATCCGGGTGAAGAAATGTGAGTTACCCGCTACTTCACATAAGAAGCAACAACCAAATCATGCCAATGAGCTTAGGAACCCTACATCCAAGATTTGAGAAGATCAACCAGGATAGATACAATGCATTTGGATAGTTACATAACTGCTAAAAACATGCTCTATTGCCTCTCACATCTAAGTGCCAAAAGCTTGCTTGAGGCCCAAATTTTAATCACATGGACAACCATCTAGGGAAACCTAGGTAGTATCACACTTTGCAAAAATCACCTCAATCACATTCTTAAAAACATAAGTCTCATACTCTCCAATTGTTTCGAAATGGGTGCATAAACAACCCCATAGCCAACCCTACACATCTCATAAGCCCAAGCCTTCTCATGTACAAGTACCCACATCATCTAATGAAGCACCTTTCATGCATCCTTGTAATTCCTTAAGGAAGCATAATTTCACACACAATCATTTTAATATCAACTATAAACCATGTAAAAATCTATATATCTTCCCATAGACAACTTGCACCATGTTGAACATATGCACATCCGGAATATGCATATAGGTTTTGTCTAGCAACATGCACCAGATATACTTCAAGCCCAATTACACAAAGCATGTCAAGGGCTAAGTACTCCTTCTCTTCGTAGATCTTCATAGCATTTTCCAAGTAAAGCACCATGAAAATAATGGGTGTCAATCAGACACCCATCAACATATGCACCATTCTTGTTGAAGACGGCCCTTTGCTCCTAATATAGAGTTGGTAGGACCCTTGGGTGATGCTCATTACATATAGGAGGCAAAGTTTGAGTTTGATGACAAGTGGGCCTGTTTCTAGTTCTTTTCACAAGAATTCAAAGGACATCAAGATTTTACAAATTTGTTGGCCCTCTCATAAAAGGCACAATTAGCCACCTACCTCAATGCACCCTTGTCAAAGGTAGACTTCATTAGGTGCTATTAGATGATCCATACTTTAGAGAAGAGACCAAATAGAGATGTACCTAGAACCTTTGTGGTACCATTATTATTTGAAGGCAAGCCGTTAAAGAATTCATATTGACAAACAGTTTGGCCAGAGAAGCATTACGCATGCATGAAACTCATATCCACTTGGATAAGGAGGCTATAATACAACAGAGATTAATAAACTCCACATCCATAAGATCACCCAAATGTCCATGATACACTAGGCTTATCTACTCCTTTAAGAATGTGTATGCAACACTTTGCCTTTCTCAAAAAAGATAGATTCACCAAGCCATATAAGTGCATCTTATTTTGAATATAATTGGTGCAAAAAAAGAAACTTGAAACTAGATTTATGACATTGGATCATTGATTAATTGTACACTTCTAACTCTAGATCGATCTATAATAAAGCCTTGAATGGTTGCTTTGTTATCATTCACATTGTTTACGTGTGTTTAGCGTATGATGTGTGTATAAAATTCACTTTGATGGTAGAAGAGCTACGTGAATCAAGGGATAGAAGATCATCCACTACACACCATTCTGAGCATATGAAAGGTATTATAGCCTATTTTCAACAACCACAGGCTATTATGACCCCTTCCATTCACCCATCAGTCCACAACCTATTGTGCCACCATTCATCATCCAATTACCCTGCCCTGATGCTCAAGGATTGGCTCAATAACCACTAAATCAACCACAAACACAAGAAATGCAGAGAACAAAAGATTAAGCAATTGGGATAGAAACACTAGTTTTGGATTCACAAGCCTAAGGCCAAGTTATTGGTTTGTTTTTCCAACCATTGAAGACAATGCTATGCACAATCAAAACCTCTCATTTGTTTTTGAAGCTATATATGATTTCAATTTTCACATTTATAGTTCATCTCACAAGAATAAAAAAGATCAAGTAACCCTACATCACAGACAGATCAAGAAGAAGAGAGAGAACACAAAGAAGAACCTAACCACCCTACATACACCAAAGCCATTAGGTGATTGTGTGCTAATATTGAACAAGTTCAAACCCCTCACCAATAAAATGAAGAAAGAGGATGCACCTTATTGGAGCAAGAACTAAAAAGTCAAGAATTTGATGAATCCTTCATATCCACCATCCAAGTATTGGCAGCTGCAATAGGTGTAGTAGAGGCACTATGCCATCTCAAAAACTAACCCCTATGTGCTATGATTTGCACATCCCTCTCACCCACCATTGCTGAGGTAAGATCATCCATCTCCCTCACCACCTTTGAAGATTCTTGTTGCATTGTCCTATGGTAATTTTTCTTGCCACCTATCCCACCATGAATATTTCCATCCTCGATACCCCACTGTTAGCTCAGGAAATGGTTGGCTTTTACGCACTAATATGTTTGTATTTGGCAGGGGCATTTGTTTGATTGCAGGAACTTGAAGAATTGATCAAATGGTTGACGATAGGTATTTGCAACTACATGGCAACTTCTTGGTCAGAGAGCATGTTCATATTGCAGAGTGTGTTTAACAAACTTGAAATCCGAAGCATTGGTTCTTGGAAAGCTTTGATTAGAACTATTCCCACAATCAGCGACATTGCGAGTCTTTGGTTCTTGGTTTGTTCCTTCCTATCATTGCTACAGGTATATTGGAGATGTGATGGAGTGGTGACGTCATTGAAGAATGGTGGAAGAATGAGTAAATTGGGGGTTTGGAGGTGTTTCAACCATCTCTTCACTCTTTCCCCCAAAGAGTTGGATGATCCATGTGTGCTGGAATTATATTCCTTGCTGGGTGACAGCTTCTTTCCATCAAGTGTGTTGTCAGTAGTTAATGTTTTGGACGTTTTACTGGATTCGGGTCTGCAAACTTCTTTAAGGGTGGAAGATTTATTGGGTAGTGCAACTTCAATAGCCGCTAGGAGTTTAATTGATGAAAGTCATGCCTTAAATATGGGAAAATACTTACTAGCACACATAAATAAATTGGGCCTAAGTCTTGAGATGTCAGCTGCAACAGAGTGAAAAGTAAGTTTAACTTCGACTTTGAAGCTTATGTTTCACACCAAGAGGAGAAGTCCTCTAATGAGGAAGGTGTTTGTCTTGAGGACTTTGTAAAACTGCAAGAGCCAAATCATGCATTATCAAATGAAGGTACAGAGAGGCAGTTTTGGCTTAAGCTCAGAAATATCAAGTGGTGTCCAGCTCTGAACCTATTTCTTCCATGGCCAAAGAGAACCAAAGAACTTGCTGGTCCCTCCCATTGTAGCCCAGCCAAAATCTCAAATGCTTGCCACTTTTTTCGCCAAAAGAAAAAAAAAAAAAAATATTTGGACCGCTTTCCGTTGTGAGTGCAGAACAGAGGAAGTTTTTCTTTGTTTTTTGAATCATGTGGCAATAAAGCCGACAGAGGGGAAGTTATATCTGGGTTTTTGTGGTTCCCTTCAGCAGATGCGTAGAGGACAAAAAGAAAGGGGAACGGCCCATGAAGACCCACGACCAAGTGTGTTGGAGCGGAGAAAAAAAAGGCATTCGCTGGAGACTTCTCTCTGTTTTTTTCTCCCATGTGCAGGTGTAGACAACGAAAAAGTCAGGAGGGGGAGGTTATCTCTGGTTTTTTGGTGGGGTTCTCTTGAGCAGGTGCACCGAGAATATAGAAGAGGGGGGGAAGATTCGGGGGGCTCTCGGGGCCGGCTTCATTTTTTTGTGCAGGAGTAGGAACACAAGCTGCAACGGAGGGAAAGACACCAGGGAGGTTATCTGCTCAGTCAAGGGAGAGGCCGTTCTGTACTGAGCCTTCTTGTTCTCCTTCTTCTTTAGAAGATTTTCATCAACGAAGGCCGCAGTCGATTGGGGGTGAGCATCTTCTTGCGGGGAGTATCGGAAGGCATTCAGAGTCAGAGAGGGTTGAGCAGGCTTAGAAAGGACAGAACATGCGGTCGCCAGCTTCGGTTCTGAGGTGTGCCGTCAGATAAATCTTTGGAGTCGCTTGATATTTTACACACATCACTATGCATCTGCTGTGGAGAGCAGTGGTAGTTTGTTTGTAGGGGTGTTTTGTGTGATACAACACAGAGGCATCGAAGTCGTATTGGAGGCCTGAGAGTTCTTTTGCAATGGACACTTCTGCCAATGATTCTTCTTCGACAACTGATGTCATCCGTGCCGATTTCTCATCTGCTTACTTGAGATCGGAAGTTGATGGCATGGCTGTAGCTATTGAACAGGGAGGTACTTTCCAGAGGTGGGCGCCATATGCATAAAAAGGAGAACACTGTTCGAGGGAGGGGGTTCTTTCTCGCTGTCCATCACGGTGGTAGTTGGAAGCATTGAGAGAGGAGGGAAAGGAACGACCGTTGACAGAAGTGAATGGCAACAGATGAAGTCAGAGGCTATAAAGGGATTGATAGGATTTTCTCAAAGGAAACGAAATTCTACTGCTCGAGCTAAGGAGGAAATGTTTATGTATAGTGACGGTCGGAACCTCTTTTGCATGGTCAAAAGCTGTCACTTGAAGGGACACTAAATAACATTAGAGAGCTTCATCTGTGCATATTCTGGTCGCGCTTTGTCTTCCTCGGGACTTGTCAAGAACTACAAGGTGCTATTGCTGAATCATACTGAAGTGTGGAATGAAGTGGCATCCATTTAGTTATAAAATATTCAGGCGAGTCTCTCTTCATGGTGCTTCATCCATATTTCCTATATTGATTCTAGTGCAATGATGTTTAATATTAGTCTTCTCTGTATTCAGGGTTATTTTGATCTTTATGTACAGAAAACATATTTGGTGCTTCTTTTTGTCATTATACATAGAAACCATATTTTCTAAATTGACGAGTCATTGAAGCCTGTTGTCTAGATGTTCAAACATGAGGTTTGTGTTACCTTTTGTTCTCATTTCTTAATCCAAATTATCTGAGCATTAAGATACAAATTGTTTTTGCTGTTTGAGTGACTTCATGTTCGCGGATATTTTTGGCCAGGATAGTGTGTGACAATTTACATATAATGGAATTTGATTTCAATCAAAGCTAATGGAAAGCTTAATGGATCTATCCAATGATGAGAAGAACAAACGCTTCAGGTGCTGCTTATTGGACAGAGAAGTACACTGCTGCTTTAATTTCTAAAGAACTTCTTTCAAGGTTAATTATAGTGGAGGAGTCTGTCTGCAACTAGCTGATTCTGAATTTCCTTATTTGCATAACTCTTGTCCATGAGAATTTAGTTGTAGGAATTAAAATTTATTTTCCTAGGCCATCATAGTAAAGTATGGTCTCTGTCATCACAAGGAGATTAGAAATCACATCGACACCACTAAATGTCAGCTAACTAATCTCTCATGAAATGAAAAATATGATGCTCCTCCATCTGCAAGAACCCATCTTTTGTTTGCGAATAGTACCATGTATCCGAAGGTATATGACAATATTTGTTTTTGTTGGGAATGTACTGGAGTGAAAAAAGAAAGGGAAAGGGGCTAAGAGTAAGAGCAAGAGTAAACAAAAGGAAAGTAATGGGGATTGAGTAGGCGTAAGGGCGTGTGAGCAAGAAAGATACCTGAAAGTACATTCACATACCCTTTGGTGATTTGAAGTAAGGCAAGCAAACCCATTTCGGGAGGTGGAGCAAAACATAAGTATGTATAGGCATCTTTCCCTTGGGCATTAGAATTAGGACTCAACATTTTGGCGATCCCACCGGGGATCCCAAAGGAGGAGACAGTCGAGGGTAATCGTGGACTCGGAGTGAGGAAAAGTGACAGAATACAAGGAAACTAAGCAAAATAGAAGCGGGTGCAATATACTTTTCCTTGGGTTACAAACCGAAACATTTTGGTGCGTTTGTCGAGAATAGCTTGGCACGTCTCTAAAAAAGAGTGCCATAGGTTCGCCTAGTGCCACATGTTGGCCGAGCTTGCGGACTCCAGATCTAGTACATGAGCAAGGGGAGCTCATCCTCAGGAGCAACACAAATGCAAAGAGAGGAACGCGCTCAGAGAAGAGCCCTTGAAAGAGAAAGCAAGAGGTGGGAATCGCAAGGTGAGTCGACCTCGACTAGCTCGAAGAAATCTGCCAAAAATGTGTACTCCCGTAGGAGAGTCGCGAATCAAGTGCAAAAGTTTGAAGGAGGAATCCTGAGGCCGCATACACTAAATTTCTGGGATCGAAGTGATATGGACATCACATCTCTGTTTGAAATGGCTCAATGGATTTCGGTTCATTTGGGGGACTTCACCAAATTCTCAGGTGCTTGGGACGAGGATCCGGATAGTTTTATCCAGCTGTTTGAGGTTACCTGTGAGGCCAATGAGGTAGTTGACCAGGGTCAAAGGTTGAGGATTTTTTCGGCTATTCTTCGTGATGAGGCAGCCAATTGGTATGGGAATCTGACACCACCAGAGCGTGGAACTTATCAGATGCTCAAGGAAGCCTTCTTGGCAAAGTTTCGACGACAAGGCTTCCAAGATAGATTGGCCCAACAGATGGATTACCTGCAACAGGGAGTCAATGAAAGCATCGATAACTACATTCAGAGAATGGAAACCTTGGTAAGAAAGATGGGCGCGAATGCCCCGAATGATGAGACATTGAAGAGAAGATTCATTGCGGGATTGAGAGATCCTACAGCGCAACAACATATTAGCTTGACAAGACCGGCAACTTTAATAGATGCTAAGGAACAAGCAAGGCTTTGGGAGGAAGTACAATTATGTCAACATGGGAAGATGGAGCTCTTATACGAGCCAATGGGAGGCCCACGAAACATACGAATGATAAATCCTGGCCAAGAAAGTCCCGCATTGACGACCCCAGCTTTTATAGCTGCCACTAGCACGTCGGGCGAGGTGAAGCCTGCGCTGACTGAAGAACGAGTATTGGAGTTGGTCACACAAGCTATAAAAGCTGTCACAATAACCCAGGAAACATACACAATAAAACCAGAGGCAACTACAAACCCCAACCAAGTGTTTAGATCGAATACATGGTGTGGAAAGTGCCATGGTTACGGCCATTTGGCTTCAGAATGCCCTACAGTCTCAAGAGTATTGATAGATAGATCACCACCTAGAATGCGTTGCACTTTTTGTGGAAGGACAAATCACACGGAGGACCGATGTTACAACAAGAGAGCCTATGAAGAGAGGACCATGAAATCGGGAGATACAAGAGAAAGATCCTACACGGGATTGCCTGCTCAAAGTGTCCCGCCTACATCTTGTTGGGAAAATAGACAAACTTATGGATATGGTGCTCAGGGCCAAGGAGGAGACTATCCAAGAGGAGTCGCAAGGGATCAAAGGAGAGATGGTCCAATCCAGTTTTGGAGATGCCATGGCTTTGGCCATACTCAATCTAGATGTCCAAACGAAAAGAAACCAGTTGATTATACCCTACTGTGTAGGTACTGTAGTGGAGAGGGCCACTTTGATGAAGATTGTCCAAAACGAAGAGCTGCCACTGGCAAGGATAAGGGGCCAGTAGGGTCCTCAAATTATGTTGAGACTCAGATGCATTCCACACCGAGAGCTCAAGAGCACGTTCCTACGATCGGAGTAGTGTTCAAGACACCGAATCTTCGAGAAGGCTCTAGCTCATCAATGCACTTTGTGGATGCTTACCAGGCCAAGAAACCGCATAAAGAGCCAACTGTGGCAGTAGTCACAAGGACTCAAGAGTATTTGAAGAAAAATCCAGAAGGTGGAAGCAAAAAAGCTAGCCAAGAGAAGATAGCCGAACATGGGGAGGTAGAAAACCAAGTTGGAGGATTTGCTGAGCAGCAAGAGTTTGAGGATGGGGAAGAGATAGAGATTCTTCCACCAGTGACCAAGGAGTTTGTGCCAGGCATAGCACCATTCCCTGAAAGATTAAGGGCTCCAAAGTGTAGGAAGGAAAGACAAAGTTTGGAGGAAGTGGACATCGTAAAGCTGCTCGCTGACACGGAAGTCACGCTGGACATTGGCACATTGCTGAAATGTTCACCTGCATATAGGAAACAATTCTACAATGAATATATTAAGAAGCCAAGGAAAGCTCGAGGTAAAAAGAGACGAGATAAAGATGTCCAAAGAATGATTCAAAGTATTACGATGCAAATTGATTCGAATGCTCCAGCTGTAACAGTCGAGATTAAAGGGGTATGCAGTCCCCGGTGCTCAGTTAGATAGTGGAGCCGCAGTCAATCTAATGACTGAATACATGATGAAAGCTCTAGGCCTCAACCACATGGAAGAAACTCCGATGTCCTTGAGGATGGCAGATCAAACACAAGTAAAGCCTGCAGGTATTTTGAAGAATGTAAGCACAGTTGTGGGCGGTCTAGAATTTAAAGTTGATTATCTGATAGTAAGACCAAGGACCTCAGAGGCCACCTTCTCGATCTTACTTGGACGGCCATGGCTGGTGCAAGCCGAATGTGTGCACGATTGGCGCACAAGATTTATCACAATTGGACCGAAGGCTGATCGAATACAACTTCAAGTGTCTCCAAACTTGACCGGCAAGAAATCGACAACAGCTGAGGAAAGGGAGCAGAAAGCAAAGGAAAAGGTTAGACAAGAAATGGCGCGGGTAAGATTTGCCTTGCGCACGGAAACTTCCAAGGACCTTTTGCAGGATGGATTTAACTTGCAATTGTCCAAACTCCAACACGCGAAAGTGGGTGAGTACAAAGACCCACTAGTTTACAAGGATGACTCAGACCAGGAGTTGCTAGGATGGTTGACACATACCAGTGAATTTGAGTGCTACATGTTAAGTATAGACGCAAGGGAAAGCAAAGCTACCCATTCCCTGGAGAAGGGAACTTCAAAAGATGAGTTGAAGCTGGAGTTAGCTCCGACAATGGAAGTACAACAGTTGAGAGAAAGGGTCAGTGCTAGAAGCAGAGCTTCTAAGGAGAAGTCGAGAATCGGAAAAAGAAGCGGAAAGTAAGACTAAAGTGCAGGAAGCCATTGCAAAAGTTGAACTAAAGAAATTGGGTGCGGTTGAAAAACAAAAAAAACAATGATTTACTGGCCAACCATGCACGCGTGATCGGGGAGCACTTTCCAATCACAGCATCATCAAGGAATAAGGAATATTCGCGAGAAGCTCACGTGGAAAAATGGGAAGTTTTTCCAGAAAAGTTCTTGAGCGTGGGGTCAGAGCTACCAGATGGAGTGCGAGATTGCATTAAATTGGCACTCAAAAATTTCAGCAAGGCCTTTGCATGGTCATACAGTGATATGGGAGGAATTGATCCCCGAATCTGCCAACATTATATAGATTTGGAAGAAGGCACCCGACCAATATGTCAACGACTTAGGCAGACAAATCCAGTCTACTCGGAATTGATCAAGCTGGAATTGACTAGGTTATTGGAAGCAGGATTCATATATCCCATCGCATCCAGTGAATGGGTATCACCAATTGTAGTTGTTCCGAAAAAAAATAAGAAAATCTGCATTTGCATAGATTATCGGAAGTTGAACGAGCGCACAAAAAAGGATCACTTCCCTTTGCCGTTTACTGATCAAATCTTGGACAGAGTGGCTGGCTATAAATTGTACTCATTTTTGGATGGTTTTAGTGGGTACAACCAGATCCAAATCCATGAAGAGGATCAATCAAAAACTACTTTCACGACAGAATGGGGTACGTATGCATATCGTGTGATGCCATTTGGATTATGCAATGCACCAGCCACATTCTAGAGGGCAATGATAGCTGCATATCAACACTATTTGCAGGATTGGATGGAGATATTCCTCGATGACTTTGCGATCAAAGGCAACGATGAAAACATGATGGAGAGGATCGAAGCTATTTAAGAAGAAGCATTGAAAAAGGCATCGCATTAAATCCTGAAAAGTGTACATTTGGAGTACGAAGAGGATTGCTCTTGGGACATGTTATTTCCGAAAAAGGGATCACGGTTGACAAGGATAAAGTAGAAAAAATCGGACAACTTCCACCTCCTCAAAACTTGCAGCAACTCAGAGGATTCTTGGGACATGCTAATTATTATCGACGATTTATATTAAATTTTGCATCAATAGCAGCACCACTGACGAACCTTTTGAGGAAAGACCAACAATATCAATGGACTGGAGAGTGTCAAGCTGCATTCGATTTGATCAAAGAGAAATTGATAAATGCACCAATTTTAGTAGCACCTGACTGGACGAGAGAATTTCATGTGCATACAGACGCTTCTCATACTGTGGTTGGAGCAGTGCTATGCCAAGCCGATGAAAAGAAGTTGGACCACCCTATTTATTACGCAAGTCAAAACTTGAATAGCACTGAGAAGAACTACACGACTATAGAGAAGGAATGCCTCTCGATGATCTTTGCGGTAAACAAGTATCGGCACTATCTGATGGGAAAGCATTTCATGTTTTATGTGGATCATGAAGCCCTAAAGTATATCATCAATAAACCCGAGCTATCAGGGCGATTGATGAGGTGGATGCTACTCCTCCAAGAATTTCAGTTCACAGTGGTAACCAAACTAGGCAAAGCGCACATATTGGTTGACCATTTATCTCGAATTATTAATGAGGAGCCAATCTCTGGTGTGCCCGACGATGCTCCTGATGGACATCTATTTCAGGTTGATGCTAAGGTACCTTGGTATGCCGGCTTGGTGAATTTCTTGTGCACCACTAATTACCCGCCGGGAGCAAGCAAGAGAGAGAAGCAAAAACTATTAGCACTGACACCATAGCATCATTGGTGGGCAGCTCTATCGATATTTTGTCCATGAAAGCATTTATTGGAGGTGTCTCGAGGAAGAAGAAGCAACCCTAGTTCTGAGAGCATTACATGATGAACCCTGCGGTGGGCATTTTGCTGGTGAGCTGAGGGTAAGATTGATCTTATTGGCTGGGTATTGGTGGCCAACGCTGTTCAAAGACTCTCACACATACTGCAAAAAATGCGACAAATGCCAAAGAATGGGCAAACCAACATTAGCACATGCAGCTCCTCTTACGCCGGTGTTGGCTCTTAAGCCTTTTGAAAAATGGGGAATTGATTTTGTGGGGCCTATTGATCCTCCCTCAAGACGTAGATCCAATATGTATATCTTGGTCTGCACTGACTATGTTACCAAGTGGGTAGAAGCCAAAGCTCTGAAGACTGACCGAGCTATTGATGTAGCTAAATTTTTGTATGAACAAATTATCACCCGATTCGGATGCCCGTTGGAGATAGTGAGTGATAGAGGAACACACTTTGTCAACGAACTGATCGAGGAATTAATGGAATTGTATAAGATCAAACATAGGAAAAGCACTCCATATTACCCGAGGGTGAATGGACAAGTGGAGGTTACCAACAAGGTTCTTGAACAGATTCTAACAAAGACAGTAGCTGTGCATAGGCGAGACTGCGATGAGAGACTTTTGGAAGCTTTGTGGGCGTATCGAACATCCTACCGAGTGACGACTAAGAGCACTCCGTTCTCCCTAGTATATGGCGAGGAAGCCATCTTTCCCATCGAAAAAGAAGTTCCGACATTAAGAGTGGCCATCGAGGCTAGGCTGGGAGAGGAAGAGTCATTGAAGGAGAGGTACATACAACTAGTCAAGCTAGTAGAAAAGAGACTCATTGCACAGCAAAGTCTGGAAGCTATTCAGAGAAGACGTAAGGAGAGGCACGACAAGAA
This sequence comes from Ceratopteris richardii, assembly GCA_020310875.1. Lineage (NCBI taxonomy): Eukaryota > Viridiplantae > Streptophyta > Polypodiopsida > Polypodiales > Pteridaceae > Ceratopteris > Ceratopteris richardii. The sequence continues at coordinate 74,894,808 of CM035424.1, read as the reverse complement.
TCTCAAGACCTATGCGATTCAAGAAGGGGATTTGGTGCTAGTCTATGATAGCAAATATTACAAATTCCCGGGGAAGTTACAGACAAGATGGGCAGGGCCGTTTAAAGTGGTGGAACTCAACTCCAATGGTTCCATGCAAATTCAAGATTTAGGAGAAGAATGTGCTCCCGTGAAGGTTAACGCGCTTTGAGTTAAACCATATTTCAACTAGCATTAAGACGGGAGAAGCCAGACGAGATCCAAGCAAAAGGATGTAGTAGACTCCTTGTACATAGATATATAAAGGCATATTCAAGAAATTTGGGAATTATTCAAGTCCCATTTATATTCCTTACTATGTTAACTTCTTAAGTTTGAGTCCAACCTTCACACGCAATTTACAGTACAATTATCCTTAATAGTAAATTGTAGATTTAATATACTCCAATCAAGAGATAATAACATGTTCAAGTGTGTGAAGGATTCAAAAAGTAAAACATTCGGACAGAAAGAATTGTCTCAAAATCTTGTGTAATTCTCATTTTTCTTGAATAGGCTTTTATAGTTATATATATATATATATATATATATATATATATATATATATATATATATATATATATATATATATATATATATATATATATATATATATATATATATATATATATATATATATATATATATATGTGTGTGTGTGTGTGTGTGTGTGTGTGTGTGTGTGCATATGTTAGCTATGATTTTTGTTGTCATAAATATTATCCCTTGCTAGCTCAAGAATTTTGGACTTCTAATTATTTTTTTGTATTGCGCAGAGACTGTTAGGAGCTAAGTAATAAAATGGCAGATCAAATAACTCAACTCTATTTGGACGAGCTGGGGATATTTCTCGAACCAAACATTCGCCCGCATGGACACAGAGGTCGACGACTTTGAGACCGAATATGATGTGGAGGAAGCGCACTGGCTGGTATGCTTCATAAACCAGGGTTTGGATATTATGTTTCATATTGAGTGGTTTGAGACATACCTGATCCGACATGTAGGATGGGTGGAGGATCGATATTACTATTTCGATCCTTCGAGGGAAATGCCTAACGAAGAGAACGATATCACTTGGGCTTGGGCACATCTGTTAATGATAAGTAGCGATGACGAAGCTCCTGAAGTTGAGCCGGACTCGCCCTAGGGAAGTCGTTGGGATGCGAGTATGAGGTGAGGCTATATGAGACATCCAGGAGACCCACATTCTAGATCGGAACAAGGATAGGTACATGAGGGACCAAGGCATAGCTGGTTGTAGTTACCTAGTGAAAAGTCAAATCAATGAATACATATGTAGTGTCTGTAATTGAGAGAATGGAGTGAAGAGGTGGTTGATCTGTCAAAGGCTAGAGTGTGTATGTTTGCATGCATGGGTGGAAAAAGTGGGGAACATCCATTTCTTCCTCTCCCTAATTCTCAGGACTAAGGTATTAATTATTTAAAAAAAAACAAAAAAAACAAAAAAAAAGAAAAGAAGAAAAAACATCGTGTTGTTGTGATTGTACCAACGCGCTATGGTGGACTAGTAGGTGGGTGGATTTATCCTAGCCAGGTGGTTAGGACCACGAGCCGCAGCTAGTTTCGCCATAGGCTTGGGATGTATATGTTTGTGTCCTAGCTACGTACCATAACGGGTTGGTAGGTAGGTAGAGCCATCGTGGTCGGGCGGTCACGACCACGAGCTACATCCAGCTTCGTTATGGGCTAGCTTTATATGTGATTTATTATCATTTTGTGGTCGTGTGTTATGCACTACGTTGCATTGGTAGATGGGTGGGATCAACCTGGTCGGGTGGTCAGGTCCACGAATCGCATCCAATGTCAACGTAGGCCAACGTGTGAATATAAATAAAATTTACATATGCAATTATTCCCCACTCCTGAGGGGGAGAGAGAGAGAGGAGAAGGCGACGATCACTTGGAAGGGAACATTATTTGCTTGTGTGATTGGTATGGTGGCTTGTGACAGATCAGCTCACTCTGAATCAACATTCTCAAAGGCACAGATACTATATATGTACTTATAGATGAGACCTTTAGCGAGGTAATGCAACGGTTTTGCTTTATAACTTGTGTGCTCTATCCGAGGGTTTCCAGTGTCTGGGGCACTGTTAGCTCAAGAAATGATTGGTTTTTATGCACTAATGTGTTGCCATTTGGCAGTGGAAATTGTTTGATTGCAGGTACTTGAAGAATTGGTCAAATGGTTGATATGAAGTATTTGGGGATTACATGGCGCTTTCTTGGTCGAAGAGGAAGGCCTTCAACATTTGGATTTCGGCTATGGAAGATATAAGCACGTTCAAGATGCCATCACTTGTTTTGAGTGGATGAAGCTTGACGGCATCCATGCAAATTCTGGTACTTTTGTCTATGTCTGGAATGCTTGTTGACACACAAGCTTGGGGATTTGTGGGCTCAAGCAAGAAAGGCTACTGATTGCGAAGGCTTTGATTTGGAGAGATTGATAAGGAATGGGGAAAGGACATTTATGCCCCCTATGAGTAGCATCGTTGCAATGTTTTAAATGGTCGCCGGGAGAAGGTGATTATTCAAAAGGAAGATAACTTCAAGCAAGCTCGTCAACGATACAGATCATTCACTCCTGACAGGCAAGAACGTCGGGTGGGTCAGTTTGCTGATGCTTTTTCTGACCCTCGGGTCACGCAAAAGTCCGCAATATCTGGCTGTCATATCTATCACAAGCTGACAAATCTTTGGGTTAAAAAGTGGCAATGCTGTTGAATGTGAAATCGAGTATGTGAGAACTCTCAAGGTTGTGGGGGGTGGTGATCCTATGGGTTGTGTCCCATAGTTTGTAGAAAGATGGCATTCATGATCGGGAGGACGGTTATTTTTGGAAGTATGTCAAAAGAGTGATGTCAGGTTTGTGGGGGGCCGCAGATCCGACGAAAGGGGAGAAGGCGGTTTTTTTTGTTGTCATCTTCTGGAATGGCGGGGGCAGCAGGCGGGTTTTTCTTTTTGGACTCTCTCTGGCTCATGGGGAGGAATGGCTATTCTTGTTATCCGCCATAACAAGAAGAGGGGGCCGCAGATCTGAGAAAAAGGGGGGGTTTCTTCAATGTTTTTGTTCTTTTGCTCGATGTGATCGGAGGTAGATGACAGGGAGGGTTCGTTTTCCGTGTTTTTGGTTGTTCTTTGATGGTCGATTGGATGCTTGCGAGGGAGGGGTCGAAGTGAGTACCATTGGGAGACAGGCAAGAGTCTGTGTGGATTGACACCTTGGGGGTGAGGGAAATTCTTCTTGTTGTTTTTTAGCTATTTATCCAGTCGGTAGCAGCCTCTAAACGCGGGAGCATAGTGGATTTTATTTGGGGGAGGCTTGTTCTCGTTCTTCTTCCACATGCTGGGGGTGCTTCCCGATCCTAGGAGGGTTTCGTGTGGCCAGTTTTGACAGGTGACAAAAGGAGATATCGTTTTTTGGTCTCGCTCTCACTCGGCATCTCTGAGACGGCTACACATCTCTCTCCCTCAGTTCAGAGTAGCAACGAGTGTGTGTCTTCTCAGTGGGAGGTGGGTGTGAAGATTAGGAGGGAGGAATGCTTCTCATCGATGGGGGCCTACATCGACTTGTCTTGCAGATGAACAGAAGGAATGCGCTGCTAGAGGATTTGGCCACTTGGTCAAGAGGCAAGGACTTCAGAAAGGGCGAATGAAGGCATGCACTTCGGCAAAGGGGAAAGAAACCTGGTAGCTGAACCACGAAGGGAACAAGCTTGTAAATTCAACATGTTGGGGGAGAGTCTGTCCATGGTGCACATGAGAAATCCCAAGACATCTGTTGTTCATGCATGTGATGTTAGAGTAACCATCAGCGTGTAACACATTACCGAATGATGGAGATGAAGTTGTGGTGACAAGAGAAAGTTCTTTGAGAAACGGTAGAGTGTAGTGTTTGCTAAGAGATATAATCCAATGCATTTGACATGAAGAGAGAAGATATTGCTGAAGACTGAGGGATTCCATGCAGAGAAGCTAACTCTGACCTTGCAGAAGTCGAAATCGGCTTGTTTTGGAAGGTGCGGGATGCAGGCAGACTTATGGTTAAAGAAGGATAGATCTTGCCAAGTCTCATCCAGGATTAATATTGTCAAAATCCTTTATCCAGTCTCTTTTACTAGAGTGCTCCATGGTGCTAGATCTCAACCTCATGATGGAAACGATGACGACCAGCAACAACAGAGATTGATGACACTCATCAGATGAGGGAAGATGGTCGGGAAGAAAATCATATTAATGATGAAGGGCTATGGTACCCGTGAATACAAGGGAAAAAAGTTAAGCCATCCTCATTGTCAGTTGCTGTGAGGAGTGTGACGAAGGATCAGGGCAAGGTGGAGGACTGTGCGCAACTTGCAGAGAAGCAGAGGATGAAAAGGCAAAGTGCTCGGCTGAGGATTATAGTTCATAATCGTGCAGGTGGTCGTCTCTTTTCATATTTGTCATGATACATATGTTTTCTACTGTGCGGTGCTCTTCCATAATAGTTTTGCCTCAAGACTGTTAGAGTAACCCCGTTGTGATATATGTAATAATTGATATCATTCGGAGGCTAAAAATTAATACGTAAGTTGTGCGTGGAGAGATCGAGATTGAGGGTAAAAACACCAAGTAGGAGAAGCACGTTAATTTCAGATGACATCGCACTTCACCACATGGTATGTAGTTGAACATGTTGCAATTCAAAACAAAGAGCAGGAATATTAATCTCCGTGTGAGCAACCTAACCATTCCCTAGTGATGTTGGCTGAGAAATTATAACACCGATGATATATTTGTTTTCCATCCTTTGTCACAAAAACGTGAATTTTTGTTTATCTATGGTAGCAACGTGTTGTAGAAGATTTTTTGTTTCTTTTAACATGTTTGCAAGGGACAGAAAAAGAGAATGAGAGAAAGCAAGGGGTCCACGAATGAGAATGAGTAGGTGAACTATACTTTGGCCCATTGTTAGGAACAACAAAAATGCCTTACATGTGTAAATCCCTCGCTTAATGACATAGAGTTTCATAAATGCACTCTCTATGTTGATTCATATCGTGACTTAGATGATTCGAAACTGTTACCAAGATCTTGAAATACATTCCGAAAATCAGAAAAGTGAATCCAATGTCACACATTTGTGGGCATAAGTGTATATGAAGGAGGGAGTAAGAGGGAAAGGGGTGTGATTGCATGTGGGTGAGTGTGCATGTGCAAGAAAGTGTGTGTGAGAGAGGGAAGAGGGGTTAGTAGGAGAGTGAGTGCATGCATGTGCGAACAAGGGTATATGCATGTGTGCATGAGTATATGTGCGCAAGAGAGAGAGAGAGAGGAAGTGAGAAAAGAGAGTGAGAGGGGAGTAGGTTAAAGCCAATAGAAGAGAGAAAGTGTCTAGGTGTGTATGTGCGTATGCACGGGTGCACGAGAGAGAAAATGAGGAGAAAGAGGGTATGCATGTAAAAGAGAGAGAATAGAGGAAAGTGGGCACATGTGTGTATGTGAGTATACGTATACGTGAGTGAGTGAGGGGGAGAAGCTAAGAACAAGAGAGAGGATACGAAGCGAAAAATAAGTGGAACGAGAGTGCATGTGCGAGGAGAGGCTTAGGGTACATTCAAGTACTATTTGGTGACTTAAAGCAGGAGGAGTGAACCGATTCCAAGGGGTTTGAGTAGAATAAAGGCTCGTATAATTATATTTCGCGTGGGCCTTAGGACTCAACATTTTGGCAATCCTACTGGGGATCCCTAAAAAGAATATATTCGAGAGCAATTGTGGACTCGGAGTGAAAGAAAGTGGCATATTACAAGTTGATTGAATCAAACATAGGTGTGTCTAAGACACTTTCCCTTGGACTAAGAGGCAAAACAGGCACTCTAGGGTTTTTATGTAGGACTTGACCTGTACTCGAGTCTCGATGACTTTTGTAGGACGACGATGGGGATTCTTCGGGAGTGTCTAGTCATGGAATAATTGTACATAGCGAATAGTAGGTGCAATAATGGGGTATGCATTTTGGGTATGTTGCATCTCCTATTGGATTCATTTCAGTTGTCGTTGTTTATTTCGGTATTTTCTTTTTTGTTTTCCGCAATGATAGTTGCATGTGTAAAACATGGATAGGTATGCATGTGTTATTTTGGTTGAGAGTATTTTCATAATGGAATGCATGAGCAATTTGATGCATGTTGGAATTGGAGTTGCATATAGGTGCATGTTCTTGGATTATTTTGGAAGTGAATGATTTGTATGTATTCATGAGTGGTTTTTTTAGCACTAATAGCTTCAATGAGTGCAGGTCCACTTCAAATGATGGCTCAATGAAAAGGTATGCAAACCAATTGTAAACTGACATGTTCATTTGATTGGATTATATTGCAGTAGGAGTGGCTCGTCAAGGACGACTTCGCGAATAAGAAGAGGGGAGTATGTTAGCTCAGGAAATGGTTGGTTTTTACGCACTAATATGTTTGTATTTGGCAGGGGAATTTGTTTGATTGCATGAACTTGAAGAATTGATCAAATGGTTGACGAGAGGTATTTGCAACTACATGGCAACTTCTTGGTCAGAGAGCATGTTCATATTGCAGAGTGTGTTTAACAAACTTGAAATCCGAAGCATTGGTTCTTGGAAAGCTTTGATTAGAACTATTCCCACAATCAGCAACATTGCGAGTCTTTGGTTCTTGGTTTGTTCCTTCCTATCATTGCTACAGGTATATTGGAGATGTGATGGAGTGGTGACATCATTGAAGAATGGTGGAAGAATGAGTAAATTTGGGGTATGGAGGTGTTTCAACCATCTCTTCACTCTTTTCCCCAAAGAGTTGGATGATCCATGTGTGCTGGAATTATATTCCTTGCTGGGTGACAGCTTCTTTCCATCAAGTGTGTTGTCAGTAGTTAATGTTTTGGACGTTTTACTGGATTCGGGTCTGCAAACTTCTTTAAGGGTGGAAGATTTATTGGGCAGTGCAACTTCAATAGCCGCTAGGAGTTTAATTGATGAAATTCATGCCTTAAATATGGGAAAATACTTACTAGCACACATAAATAAATTGGGCCTAAGTCTTGAGATGTCAGCTGCAACAGAGTGAAAAGTAAGTTTAACTTCGACTTTGAAGCTTATGTTTCACACCAAGAGGAGAAGTCCTCTAATGAGGAAGGTGTTTGTCTTGAGGACTTTGTAAAACTGCAAGAGCCAAATCATGCATTATCAAATGAAGGTACAGAGAGGTAGTTTTGGCTTAAGCTCAGAAATATCAAGTGGTGTCCAGTTCTGAACAAGGCCCCACATCTATTTCTTCCATGGCCAAAGAAAACCAAAGAACCTGCTGGACTCGTAGCTCGGCAAAAATCTCAAATGCTTGCCACTTTCTTTGCGAGAAGAAAAAAAAAACAAAAAATTTGGACCGCTTTTCGTTGTGAGTGCAGAACAGAGGAAGTTTTTCTTTGTTTTTTGAATCATGTGGCAATAAAGCCAACAGAGGGGAAGTTATCTCTGGGTTTTTGTGGTTCCCTTGAGCAGATGCGTAGAGGACAAAAAGAAAGGGGAACGGCCCATGAAGACCCACGACCAAGTGTGTTGGAGCGGAGAAAAAAAAGGCATTTGCTGGAGACTTCTCTCTGTTTTCTTCTCGCGTGTGCAGGTGTAGACAACGAAAAAGTCAGGAGGGGGAGGTTATCTCTGGTTTTTTGGTGGGGTTCTCTTGAGCAGGTGCACAGAGAATATAGAAGAGGGGGGGAAGATTCAGGGGGCTCTCGGGGCCGGCTTCATTTTTTTGTGCAGGAGTAGGAACACAAGCTGCAACGGAGGGAAAGACACCAGGGAGGTTATCTGCTCAGTCAAGGGAGAGGCCGTTCTGTACTGAGCCTTCTTGTTCTCCTTCTTGTTTGGAAGATTTTCATCAACAAAGGCCGCAGCCATTTGGGGGTGAGCATCTTCTTGCGGGGAGTATCAGAAGGCATTCAAAGTCAGAGAGGGTTGAGCGGGCTTAGAAAGGACAGAACATGCAGTCGCCAGTTTTGGTTCTAAGGTGTGCCGTCAGATAAATCTTTGGAGTCGCTTGATATTTTACACACATTACTATGCATCGGCTGTGGAGAGTAGTGGTAGTTTGTTCGTAGGGGTGCTTTCTGTGATACAACACAGAGGCATCGAAGTTGTATTGGAGGCCTGAGAGTTCTTTTGCAACACACACTTCTGCCAATAATTCTCCTTCAGCAACTGATGTCATCCGTGCCGATTTCTCATCTGCTTACTTGAGATCGGAAGTTGATGGCATGACTGTAGCTATTGAACAGGGAGGTACTTTCCAGAGGTGGGCGCCATATGCATAAAAAGGAGAGCACTGTTCGAGGGAGGGGGTTCTTTCTCGCTCTCCATCATGGTGGTAGTTGGAAGCATTGAGAGAGGACGGAAAGGAACGACCGTTGACAGAATTGAATGGCAACAGATGAAGTCAGAGGCTATAAAGGGATTGATAGGATTTTCTCAGAGGAAACAAAATTCTACTGCTCGAGCTAAGGAGGAAATGTTTATGTATAGTGACGGTCGGAACCTCTTTTGCATGGTCAAAAGCTGTCACTTGAAGGGACACTAAATAACATTAGAGAGCTTCATCTGTGCATATTCTGGTCGCACTTTGTCTTCCTCGGGACTTGTCAAGAACTACAAGGTGCTATTGCTGAATCATACTGAAGTGTGGAATGAAGTGGCATCCATTTAGTTATAAAATATTCAGGCGAGTCTCTCTTCATGGTGCTTCATCCATATTTCCTATATTGATTCTAGTGCAATGATGTTTAATATTAGTCTTCTCTGTATTCAACGTTATTTTGATCTTTATGTACAGAAAACATATTTGGTGCTTCTTTTTGTCATTATATATAGAAACCATATTTTCTAAATTGACGAGTCATTGAAGCCTGTTGTCTAGATGTTCAAACATGAGGTTTGTGTTACGTTTTGTTCTCACTTCTTAATCCAAATTATCTGAGCATTAAGATACAAATTGTTTCTGTTGTTTGAGTGACTTCATGTTCGCGGATATTTTCGGCCAGGATAGTGTGTGACAATTTACATATAATGGAATTTGATTTAAATGAAAGCTAATGGAAAGCTTAATGGATCTATCCAATGATGAGAAGAACAAACTCTTCAGGTGCTGCTTATTGGACAGAGAAGTACATTGCTGCTTTAATTTCTAAAGAACTTCTTTCAAGGTTAATTATAGTGGAGGAGTCTGTCTGCAACTAGCTGATTCTGAATTTCCAAATTTGCATAACTCTTGTCCATGAGAATTTAGTTGCAGGAATTAAAATTTCTTTTCCTAGGCCATCACAGTAAAGTATGGTCTCTGTTATCACAAGGAGATTAGAAATCAAGCAAGATCTTTAAGAGGCCAACATCCTATCCAATGTGTTGATCGCTTTTCCTTGTAGGAGCAGTAATACAAAAGTATACTCATGCTGTGATACTGGACCAACTTGACCAACTTTGACCAATGAGACATTGTTTTCCAACACCATGAAGCTTCACATGTTGCCATTGCAACATCTTTATGCAGACTGTTCTGAATGGTCTTCCTGACTCATATCAGAGTTTTGCTTCTACTCTTCGTTTGATGATGAAAGGCAATCCAAATGCCTTGTCATTTGAGGAGTTAGTCTCTGTTTTGTTGTAGGAAGACCAGTCTAGGTAGAACAGGTCTATTATGTGTGTTGAAGATCAAGCTTTCCTGGCTAGTCAGAAGCATAAAGAAAATGGAGCTCTTCTACTAGTAAGCAGAAGTTTGCAAATGCTACACATTCGAAGAAGGAAGACAAAGATGAGAAGAAATCAGAAAAGCAGAAATTGTTTTGCAAATACTGTAAAGCAAACGATCATGTCATCAAGAGCTGTCCAAAACTGGGTGCTAAAGAGGCAAAGAAGAAAGAGGATAGAATGGTTGTTGCAGAGGCCTCTACACCAAAAATAGAGTCTGTTAATCTTGTGCAATAAGAAGAATGGGCGTTTACTACTGTTTGCACTTTTGACCCATCTTCTCATGAGCAATGCATGTCTATAGTAGAATCAGATATTTGGTACTTTGATAGTGGGGCCACCAAACATATTACCTCGCAGCATAGTTTCTTCTCTTCACTCGAGCCTGCCCCTACAGGGAATACTGTTACATGTGCCAACAACTCCTCCTATCCTATTATGGGAGTTGGTAAGATCATTTTGACTATTGTTGATGGTAGTTCTTTCACTTTGTCATATGTTTTGTTTGTGCCAGGGATCAAGAAAAATCTGTTATCAGTTTCTACATTAGCCAAGGTTGGCTTTGTTGTGAAATTTGTTGATGATAGATGTACAATTCATGATCTGTCAAATGGCAATGTCATTATTGCTTCTGGCATTCTATGTTGTGGGCTGTATAAGCTCATAGACTATGAAAGATTTGTAAATGATTTGGCAGGTGCAGTACGTGATTCTCAGGCTATGTTAGATGCAAAGCTTTGGCATGCATGCTTTGGTCATCTGAATTTTTCTAGCTTGCTACGCTTGCAAAAATATGAAATGGTGTCATCTTTGCCCAACCCGCAAAACATGTTTGTGAAGGCTCTATTTTGGACAAAATGCTGCATTCTTCCTTTTCAAAAGATGGTTCAGTTTGGGCTACTCAGACCTTGTAGCTTGTACATAGTGATGTCTGTGGTCCTATGCAGATACCTTCTTTTGGGAACTATCTTTACTTCATGACTTTCATCGATGATTTTTCCAGGCATGCATGGGTATACCCATTGGAGGCAATGTCCAAAGTGTTTATGTGCTTCAAACAGTTTCTGGTTTTGGCTAAAAATATGTCAACATGTAAAATGGGCACCCTCCGTTTTGATCGAGGGGGGGAATTATATGTTTTCTGACTTTAATGCATTTCTAGTTGAACGTGGAATAAAACATTAGTGTACAGTGCTGTATACACCTCAACAGAATGGAGTTGTTGAACAAAAGAACAGGTCACTCATGGAGACAACGAGGTGTATGGTCAAGAGTCAATCTTTACCACATAGTTTCTAGCTTGGGGCTATCTTGTGTGCATCATATGTACTTAACAGGTGTCCCACTAAAGTGCTGCAGTCTATCACTCCATATGAGGCTTGGCATGGTTGCAAGCCATCTATTGCTCATCTGCATGTTTTTTGTTGTTTGGAATATGCATTTGTGCCAAACAACATCGCAAAAAATTGGATGATAAAGCAGTAAAATGTATTTTTGTTGCATACAGTTCTGAAAGTAAAGGCTATCGTCTATATCATCCATAGATTAAACGCATTCTGGTTAGCCGTGTTGTTTTTGTGGAAGATGCTATTCATCCATTACTTTCATGTACAAGGAGACATTTGTTAGCTCCAAAGACATGTATGATACTTTGCTACCTCTTTTTACAGGTGGACAGTCTAGTGCTGGTCCTAATGAGGCAACTTCTCAACCTTTGCAAGTTTCATGTGATGATGTAGATCATTCCATTTCTTATGCAAATTTACATGATGCACTTGTTGATGAGAGAGCTGATATTGAGCAAGCAAAAACTATGCCAAAATGATTGGTGCAGACCTTGCATGATAGCAAATTACATGCACCTCTGTCATATCATACTCGTTCAGGCTCTCATAGTGCCTCTTTTGCATCAGATTGCTATGCTATGGCTGCATCTAGTCTCTGTGGTGAGAATGAGCCTCTTTTGTTTGATGAAGCACAAAATTCAAAAAATTGGATGGCTGTTATGCAATCTGTATATGATTCTATAATGAAGAATGATACCTTGTCTCTATGTGACTTGCCTCCTGGCAAGAAGGCCATTGGCACAAAGTGGGTATACAAGCTGAAGCGTAAACCTGATGGAATAGTTGACAGGTATAAGGCTAGGCTTGTTGCAAAGGGTTATGCGCAAGAAAGAGGCATTGATTTTGATGAAACCTTTGCTCCTACTTGCCAAATGACTACTGTTCGTAGCATCTATGCACTTGCAACTCATCGTGGTTGGAAGGTACATAAGTGGGACATTAAAACAACATTTTTGAACGGTGACTTGCATGAAGAAGTGTATGTTTTTCAGCCCCATGGCTTTGTCAAGAAAAGGCACGGAAACTAGATGTGCAGGTTAAAGAAGGCATTATATGGTTTAAAGCAAGCACCACGTGCTTGGTATGAAAAGATACATGCCTATCTCATTGCACATGGTTTTGAGAACAATCCAACTGAAAGCACCTTATATGTTAAGCGTGCTAATGATGTACTTCTGATCATTGTGGTATATGTTGATGACATGCTGCTCACTCATCCTCATGACACACATATTGCTGATTTTAAGGCTGATTTGCATGCCTCATTTGAGATGTCTGACTTAGGGCATTTGCATCATTATTTGGGCATTCAGTTTATGCAAGTTGATGGTGGAATGGCTTTGTGTCAAACGAAATATATTGACACATTATTGCAGTGTTTTGGCCTTGAAGACTGTAAGCCTATTTCCACTCCTATGGAGACAGGTTTATGATTGAGTCTTCATGATGCTGGAGATGCATTTGATGTTGTTCTTTATCAGCAGGCTGTTGGATGCCTGATTTACTTATGCATTAATCGGCCAGATATTGAGTTTGTTGTCTCACAGATGAGCAGGTTTATGCATTGCCCAGGTGTCAAGCATTGGCAAGCAGTTAAGTGCATCTTTCGCTACTTGAGTGGCACCCAGGTACTTGGATTGTTTTATCCCAAGGGGGGATCACTACCGCTGGATTTGTATGCTTTTCTTTTTTTAGTGATTGGGCTAGTTGCTATGACACTCGTGTGTCCACTAGTGGCTTTTGCTTCATGCTTGGTAGCTCATGAGCAAGAAGCAGCCTATTGTGGCCACTTCGAGTTGTGAGGCTGAGTATAGGGCAGCTTTCACAGTGACTGCTAAGTGTGTGTGGCTCAGACACCTTATGGCTGATTTGGGTGTTGGTCAGTCTTCTACAACCACCATCTTGAGTGATAGTCAGAGCGCATTGGCAGTTGCGAGGAACACTGTATTCCATGCTCGCACTAAGCACATTGAGGTGCATTATCATTATGTCAGGGAGAGGTTCTTTGTTGGGGAGATCAGCTTGGCATATGTGCCCATGCACGAGAACATTTCAGACCTTTTTACGAAGGCTCTACCTAGGGAGAAGTTTGAATATTTCCGCAAAGCTTTGGGATTACTTCCTTTTGCGGATTGATTCCACATACCTTGGCACTTCCTTATACATGAGTTCCAACATTTTGTTCACCGCATCACTCCCAGGCGGGATTTGTTGATATATTTAGTTAGTGATGTGTGTGAACACTCTAGGACCGTGGGGGCACTTTTTTTCCCTCTTTAGGAGGTTTTTTTCCCCCGGCTTGTATATACGCTTATTGCCCTAATGGGCTAGTTATCTTTGTACATTCTGGTGGTAATACATTCAGCATTGTGTGTTGTGCTCCAAGCGTCTTCTTCTTCCTTGTGTTGTTTGCGTGCTTCCACAGACGTCTAACTCCAACAAAACTAACTTAAAAACTACAACTGCTCATAGATGTGGCCTTTGCAAGACCCCAAACATCTGTATGTACTATTTCTAGCACATTCTCTTTAACATGATTGTCATGCGGAAATGATGATCTTGATTGTTTACCAAATTGACCTATTGAACATACATTTTGCATCTTTGTAACCTTGAAATTTGGTAGTCCATTGACAATCTCCTTGACTACATCAATTTTGGATTGTGCAAATTTTCTTGTCCAATTTCTATCTCTATATCAACAATAACTCTTGCACCTTTTACAAACATTGCTACATTCATTTCAAGAATTTTCACATTTGAGGTGAACATCCTACCCACTTTGTTTCCTTCGGCAATCAATCTTCCATCTTGTTTGTACTCTTCTACATATAACCCATTAGCATTGAACCTGACTTGTAATTCATGGTCAACCATTTATCCAATAGAAAATAGATTCTTTGTTATATTTGGAACATGTAGCACATCAACAAGATGTTTTACCTTTCCATCCTCCATAGACAATGTTATGTTTCTTGTATGCTCAATAGGATGTGATGTGTCATCGCCTGTTTCAACATATGCAGGAACTCATCATTTTCGCAAACTACTAAACTATTCCACATGACTATTCATTTGATTGAATCACCTAAATCAACATACCAGACATTACCAGTTGATTTTGAAACATCCGTAGACATCGTATTCATCATGTGATGTTGGACCATGAACAACTTCTCTAGATCATCTACATCTATGGATGCGTAGTTGTTTTGATGCCTTCTATTATTTTGATTCTTCGACCTACAATCATGTTTAAAGTGTCAAGGTTTTCCACAATTCCAACATCCTTTACTATCATTACCTGAATCATTTCTTTGGAAATTTCTCTGGACTCTTTGGCTCTCCTGTATCAAAATTATCCTCTACCTTCTGCATGATTCGAATGTTGACCTTGTTCCTTGTTATTATTTCCTCTTCCACTTCCAAAACATCTACCTTTGCCTCTTCCTCTACCAGAGTAGAATACCTACACAGAACTAGGTTTCCCTTGGGAGTTTGATTCCTCACCAATATTATTTTCTTCAATAATTAGTATACACACTATATCAACAAAATTAAGAATATTTTCCCTGGTCTGTATAGAAGTTATAAATTGCTTATATGTAGCTCCTAAACCACGAAGGCACATTTCCACCTTAAAATCATCATCTACATTCATGCCAATAGATTCAAGTGACTCACATATGCTTTTGATTTTCAAGGTGTAGTCACTTACTGACATGCCCTTTTTCTCTAATGTATACAACTCATTCTTGAGTTGCAATGTCCATGCCTTTGTATTGGGCTCATAGCCCAAACCATTTTAAGCCTCTTTCGAATTCTTGGCATCTTGTATGTGCCCAATCATGCTATCCTCTATACTAATAGATATCCAATACATCACGTTTCATGCTCCTTAATTATATTCTTCATATGCTCTTAACTAGTCTATAGTTTGATTCCTCTCTAATAACTATGGAGTGTTTTCACTCCCTCCTTTGATGTACTTCTAGTAGCCTTTTCCCATCAGGAAATTCATCGTTCTGAATCTCCAAGCATGGAAGTTGTTCTTGTCCAGCTTATTGTTGCTATATTTTGGTAGTGATGTGTATGAACACACTAGGACCGTTAGGGAACTTTTTTCCCTCTTTAGGAGGTTTTTTTCCCTTGGCTTGTATATATGCCTATAACCCTAGTGGGTCACAAATCTTTGTACATTCTCTTGGCAATACATTCAATATTGTGGGTTGTGCCCCAAGCTTCTTTTTCTTCCTTGTGCTATTTGCATGCTTTTGTAGACCTCAAAGTCTAACAATTGGTATCATATCAGGTCATCGCTTCATCTAGGGTGTCAAAATCACGATCTGAGATCGTTTTAGCCTCCAAACGCACTATCGTAGTGCTTGTGCAAGCAAGTTTGTCTTTTTGTGCCACATATATTTACATGTTTTGGTTTACCAATATAAGTGCCTCAAAGTCTCCTATAGGTTTAAAGAAACTTGACAAGGTAGCTATGTTCAATTTACATTGTTGGATGCTTTATTTTTGCGAGGGATCAAGAAAATTTTGTTATCAATTTCAGCATTAGCAAAGATCAGCTTGGTTGTGAAATTTGTTGATGATAGATGCACAATTCGTGATCTATCAAATGGCAATGTCATTATTGATTCTGGAAATTTATGTCATGGGTTGTATAAGCTCATGGACAATGAAAAATATGCGAATGATTTAGCCTGTGCAGTACATGATTCTCAAGCTATGTCACATGCAAATCTTTGGCATGCACACTTTGGTAATCTGAATTTCGCTAGTTTGTTATACCTTCAAAAATCTAAAATGGTTTCCTCTTTGCCCAAACTTGAGGCACTTGGTAAACATGTTTGTGAAGGCTGTATTTTGGGCAAAATCTAGCGTTCCTTATTCCCAAAAGATGGTTCAGTCTGAGCTACTCATAAACTGTAGCTTGTTCACAGTGATGTCTGTGGTCCTACGTAGACACCCTTCTTTGGGAACTACCTTTACTTCATGACTTTTATGATTTTTCCATGCATGCATGGGTGTACCACTGAAAGCAAAGTCCAAAGTGTTTATGTGATGAACCTCTATCATATCGTACTCATTCAGGCTCTTACAATGCTTTTTTTTTTCATCAGATTGCTATGTTATGGCTCCCTCTAGTCTTTCTGATGAGAATGATACTCTTTTCTTTGATGAAGCACAAAATTCTGAAAATTGGATGGCTGGTATGCAATCAAAATATGATGCTATTATGAAAAATGGTACCTGGTCTTTATGTGAATTGCCTCTTGAGAAGAAGGCCATTGGCACTAAGTGGGTATACAAGTTGAAGCATAAGCTTGATGGAACATTTGATAGGTATAAGGCTAGGCTTGTTGCAAAAGGTTATGCTCAAGAAAGAGGCATTGATTTTGATGAGACCTTTGCCCCTAATTGCCAAATGACTACTATTCATAGCATCTGTGCACTTGCAACTCATCATGGTTCCAACGTACATAAGCTGGACATTAAAACTACATTTCTAAATGGTGACTTGCATGAAGAAGTGTATGTTTTTCAACCACATGTTTTTGTGCAGAAAAGGCATGAAAAAAAAGCGTGCAGGTTGAAAAAGGCATTATATGATTTGAAACAAGCACCACGTGCTTGGTATGAAAATATACATGCCTACTTGATTGCACATGGTTTTGAGACATTCCAACTGAGAGCACCTTATATGTAAAGCGTGCAAATGATGTGCTTCTCATCATTGTTGTCTATGTTGATGACATGATGCTCATTGGTCCTCATTAGAAGCATATTGCTGATTTTAAAGCTGATTTGCATGCCTTATTTGAGATCTTAGATTTGGGGCATTTGTATCATTATTTGGGCATTTAGTTTATGCAAGTTGATGGAAGAATAGTTTTGTGTCAAACAAAATATAGTGACACATTATTGGAGTGTTTTGGCCTTTAAGACTACAAACCTATCGCCACTCCTGTGGAAATAGGTTTAGGATTGAGTCTTCATAATGTTGGAGATGCATTTGATGTTGTTCTCTATCAGTAGGCTATTGGATGCTTGATTTACTTATGCATTAGTCGGCCAGATATTCTGTTTGTTGTCATGCATTGGCAGGTGGTTAAGCACATCTTTCGCTACTTGAGTGGTACCCGGCTACTTGGATTGTTTTACCCCAAGGGGGGATCACTATCACCACATTTACATGCTTTTCCTTAGTCTCAATGGGCTTGTTGCTATGACACTTGTGTGTCCACCAGTGGGTTTTGCTTCATCCTTGGTACCTCATCCATATCTTCGTTGAGTACGAAGCAACCTACTATGGCCACTTCTAATTGTGAGGCTAAGTATAGGGTAGCTTTCATAGTGACTATTGAGTGTGTGTGGCTTAGATACCTTATGGCTTACTTGGGTCTTGGTGAGTCATTTGCCACCACCATCTTCACTGACAATCAGAGCACATTGGAAGTTGCAAGGAACCTTGTGTTCCACGCTCATTCTAAGGACATTGAGGTGCACTATCATTATGTCAGGGAGAGGTTCTATGCTGGAGAGATCAGTTTGGCATATGTGCCCACACAGGAGAACATTGCAGACATTTTCACAAAGGCTCTGCCTAGGGACAAGTTTCAAGCTCTCCACAAAGCTTTGGGCTTACTTCCTTCTGTGGATTGATTCCACATACCTTGGCACTTCCTTATACATGAGTGCTAGCTCCTTTTTCATCGAATCACTCCCAAGGTGTATTTGCTGATATATTTTGGTAGTGATGTGTGTGTACACACTAGGACCGTCGGGGCACTTTTTTTTCCCTCTTTTGAAGTTTTTTTCCCTCGGCTTGTATATACGCCTATAACCCTAACATTTCACTTATCTTTGTACATTCTCTTGGTAATACATTCAGTATTGTGTGTTGTGACCCAAGCTTCTTCTTGTTCCTTGTGTTGCTCGTGTGCTTTTGTAGACCTCAAACTCCAACACTTATCCCTCCTAAGTTGACTCATTCCATCTGTCTTTGCCATTTCTACAATAATTCACAACACTCCAAAGCACTACAAGGAATACTTCTTCTTGAACACTGTCGCACTATGACATGACAATTGGACCTTTTAACAAAATTTTTGTGTACCAACACTACACTAAATCACTTGAAGTTTTGGATCTAGAGTATTTGATTGTTGCCTTCTACCTTCTATGCCAATTTCCATAGCAATCTAAGGTCATTTGTGAATCATGCTTTCTTCACGCCTTCTCACATACTCTTCACTGTCAGCCTTCTCCACCAGCTCTCTATAGCCACACTTGCTCTTATACTGTCATAAGGAAGGAGACAAGGAAGAGAGATCAGTCAGACACTCTCACACTCAAAGGATCACACACATAGATTGAGGCAAGGAAGAACGATCTTCTTCTTCTTCAACTATTACATAAATAAATATATGAGAATGACCTAAAACAACAACAAAATTAGTCCAATAAGGAAGAAAGGTGAGCTAGCAAGAAAAAAATGTGCCATCTCTCTTGATAGATAAATCTAGTAAAGCTCAATGAACTATTCTTGACATATACCGATGTGACCACTATACATGTAAGAAAAATGAAAAAGTGATATGTGTCAACTTGGATCATCACATGTTGAGCTTCATATCTCAAAAACTTTGCTTCCTCTTTTTACAAGTGGATAGCCAAGTGTTGTTCCAAATGAGGCAATTTCTAAGCCATTACATGTTCCACATGATGATGTATATCATTTTATTTTTTATGTAGATCTACATTATGCACTTCTTGATGAGAGGGATGATATAGAGGAGGAAAAAACTATGCCTAATGTCTGGTGTAGGCTATTGGAGTTTGAGGTCTACGCAAACACGTGAACAACACAAGGAAGAAGGAGAAGCTTGGAGCACAACACACGATATTGAATGTATTACCACTAGAATGTACAAAGATAAGTAGTCCATCAATGTAATAGGTGTATATACAAACTGGAGGAAAAAAAATTCTAGAGAGGGAAAAAAGTGCCCTGATGATCCTAGTGTGTTCACACACATCACAACCTAAATATATCAACAGATCCCCCCTGGGAGTGATGCGTTGAACAAGGAGTTGGTAGTCATGTATAAGGAAGTGCCAAGCTATGTGGAATCAATCCACAAAATGAATTAAGCCCAAAGCTTTGTGAAAAGCTTCAAACATCTCCCTAGGCAGAGCCTTTGTGAAAAGGTCTACAATGTTCTCTTGTGTGGGCACACATGCCAAACTGATCTCTCCAACAGAGAACCCCTCCCTCACATAATGATAGTGCACCTCAATGTGCACAATGTGAGCATGGAACACAGGGTTCCTCGCAACTACCAATGCACTCTGACTATTAGTGAAGATGGTGGTGGCAGAAGACTGACCAACACCAAAATCAGCCATAAGGCATCTGAGCCACACACACTCAATAGTCTCTCTGAAAGCTACCCTATACTCAACCTCACAATTGGAAGTGGCCACACTAGGCTGCTTCTTGCTCAACCAAGATATGCATGAGCTACCAAGCATATCTTGGTTGAGCAAGATACACACACATAAACACATACACACTCATAGATGCACACACATACACATGGACACACACACACATACACACACACATATACACACACACATACACACATAGACACATTGTTGACAGGATCTTATCTCACGCGCATACAGAGGTTATGAACGCACAAAACACACAGAAAAATAGAGACAACAAGAGACGAGATGGAACGCAGTACTGCGTGCAATCTCCCCCCATGCACTCTGATGGATGAGTCTCTCAGAGTACATGTATTTATAGGTTTATTTCTATTACGTCTTAAAAATAGAAGTTACATGAGGGCCGTCGCTTTTAAAAGCGTCTTTTTAGGTAGAACTACTTTATTTACAAAAGGCGTCGCTTTCTAACGTGAACCACTACTTTTACAACAAGATAAACCTAAATATAACTATTCTAGAAGTCTTCGATTTAGTCTTTGAATTTATTTATTTTGTATCCATGCTCTCATGCTTCTTCACCTGCTAGATCAGACACAACCACATTAAAACGTTCTGGACATTTAAAACATTAAAAATCCATTTAACCTTCCATGATTCCATAATATACAACATGCCTCCCAGTTGACAAGCAACTGATCTCAGTTGATAAAATAATAAACATGGATGGCCAATCACATGTTTCATCATTGAATAAAAAATAAGCATGGTCCATGTAAAAACACATGCATGGAATCGGAAACCTGAAAGTTTTAATGTAATTGGGAATGATATGCAGAAATTAAATGATCATAATGAGGTGATAATTGTTGTTTAAATAAGTCAATATTTTTATTCATTTTCAAAAGTATATCTCAAGTATGATCCTATTACTAAATTCTATGTAAATGCATTACATATAATCAAAGAAAATTAGGCTAGCAAAAAGATTGTTGTTGTTGATGTGGCTACTGCAAATGGATCCTCTTGATAAGCAATTGGTACTCATTCTCCACATCACGAGCAAAGGCAATGGCTTCATGAAGTGATGTAGGCTGGTGTGAGCAAAGCTTTGCTTGAACCTCCTTATATATCCCATCATCATGCTTTTTCTTAATAGTATCATTGGAAACATCTTCAAGCAAGCAAAGAGTTACTAAGTATTGGTAGAACCGGTCTGTATAGGTTGTCAATGTATCACCTTCCATCCATGTAAAGTTATCCCACAATTGTCGAACATGTAGGTTGAACTGTAAAGGTAGAAACGAATCCTTAAACTCTTCTTGAAAAGCCTTCCATGTGCGTGGACAATCTGCACTATGACAAAGATCATTCCACTATAGTTGTGCTCTTCCTACCAAGTAATTGGTAGCAAACTTGACTTTCTTATTTTCTGAATATGACTCATTGGAATAGAAATCATCGAATAGAGAGAGCCATGACAGGATAGATCGGCCATCCTTTCGTCCATCGAATTGAAGAATAACATAGCGTTCTTGTGTAGCTTGTTGAATTGCTTGAAGTTCTTGCTGCATAATCTCTAACTGTTGCTCGAATGAGACCCCAAGTAAAGGTGAATTACTGTAATCCTCCATGGTGCTCTTGGACTCTTAAGCTAGTGCTTTCCTCTTGGGATGTACCCTCAGGGAATGTACCATAGCAAAAAAGTACCCTGTTTGGATGTACCCTGATGTACCCTGATAGGATGTACCCTGACAGGATGTACCCTGACAGGATGTACCCTGTTTGGATGTACCCTCGTGTACCCTGAGAAGTGTACCCTGATAGGATGTACCCTGAGACGTGCCGCGTCGCGTCGCACCATGCCGCCTTGAAAAGTAAGAAAAACTGCAAGTTATGTTAAATATAAGAGGAGAAAACTAGAGTGACAACTCCAAGAAAGAGTGAAGTGGTAAAAGTACTTCCCTTGTAAGTAGGGGGTTGTGGGTTCAAATCCTCCTACCTTAGGGAATCTAAAACTCTCTATTGCCACTCAAAATTAAAATTTCCTCACGCGTAGCCAACGGTCGCCAAGGGAGCCTTGGGTGCCAATGTTGCCAATGTATTGCCTAAGTTATTGCCTAAGTTCTTTGCCTTAGTCGACGCCTAGGTGTAAACGTAGGTTCTGATTCTGGAACTGGAACATAAACAGAAACTGGAACTGAAATCGGAACCGAAGACGGAGATAGAATCGGAATCGGCATTGCAAATAGAGAACAGAACCTTCCGTATTGGCGCATGCAGAGCTCTGATACCACTGTTGTTAGGATCTTATCTCATGCGCATACAAAGGTTACGAACGCAGAAAACACACAGAAAAAT
Organism: Ceratopteris richardii; assembly: GCA_020310875.1. Taxonomy (NCBI): domain Eukaryota; kingdom Viridiplantae; phylum Streptophyta; class Polypodiopsida; order Polypodiales; family Pteridaceae; genus Ceratopteris; species Ceratopteris richardii. Next base: position 74,872,839 of record CM035424.1, on the reverse strand, counting down.
AGAGACAACAAGAGACCAGACGAAACGCAGTACTAGGTGCAATCTCCCCCCATGCACTCTGATGGACGAGTCTCTCAGAGTACACATATTTATAGGTTTATTTCTATTACGTCCTGAAAATAGAAGTTACATGAGGGCCGTCGCTTTTAAAAGCGTCTTTTTAGGTAGAACTTCTTTATTTACAGAAGGTTTTGTTTTCTAACGCGAACCACTACTTTTACAACAAGATAAACCTAAATATAACTATTCTAGAAGTCTTCGATCTAGTCTTTGAATTTATTTATTTATGCGCATTCATTTGTATCCACGCCCTCATGCTTCTTCACGTGCTAGATCAGACACAACCACATTAAAACCTTCTAGACATTTAAAACATTAAAAATCCATTTAACCTTCCATGATTCCATAATATACAACACACATACACACATAATGACGCATACACACACATACACATGCATACACACACACATACACGCAAATACATACACACACGCATGCATACATACACATACTTAATGCATACACACATACATATGTACACGTATATATATTGATTTCTAACCATTTTGTTTTATATGTTAGGTAATATGGATCCTAGTAGAGAGAGAAAGGTGAAACTCACTCTCATAAAAAGTCTTATGAGAGGAAGAGTTCCGTCTGATACTCTAGGGGCCATCATGCGTGATTACTCAGAGATGTCTGATGAGGAGCTGGACTATACGATCCAGATGCTTACCCAACAATCAGAGGAGGACTCTTTTGCGGCTCCACATGCAAGAAGAGAGCTATCTGCTCATAGGTATGTTTTTTTTCCATAAACTTTTTTAATGATATTATAACACATATTTTTATTTAATTTTATCTATCTATTTTTAGGACACCTATACCACCTCCAAATCGTGATAGAAGAGCAGAGTTGCCTATGAGGACATGCATAGGCACCTTAGGACTAGAGTGCGATATAGAGCCAGAGGGGAACATTGTGTACATAGGGAATGGATTGGAGTTCAAGAGAAGAATGTGGGCACTATGCGACTCTTACCTACGCCTTGTCCACTTACCGTGGAAGTAAGTAAAAATTTTACATATAAATTGAAATAAATATCTTATGTTTTATTTACATTATTTTTTTAATTTTTGTAGTGAGCATGATGAGAGGGATAAAAACTACGTACTTAGTTCACTTGAGACAGAGTTTGGGACAGGATGGTCGCTTAAGTGATGTCTAAAAGAGATGCGGACACTTATGACTCATCATCGTGATAATGCACGGTATGCACTGCTTTTATGTACATATATGTGGATATGAGTATGTGTGTTTATGCATGTATGTATGTATATGAGAGAGAGAGAGAGAAAAGAGTGAGACTAGAGGTACAAATACATGCATACACACATATACATCATACATGGACATTTACACACATATACACATACATGCACATTTATACATACACACACATACATGCACATTTTTACACACACATACACATGCATGCAGTTACACACATATAATGAATACACATAGACACATACACATACTCACATACACGTACACATACTCACATACACATACTCACATACACATACACATGCATAATCATATGTACACACACATAGACTCATATAATCATATTTACATGCATATATACATATACACATGCATATACACACACACACAACACATGCATATGCACATATAGATACACATACATACACAAAACATGCATACACATAAATAAATAAATCCTATTTCAAAAATCCTAAATTGAAAACACTAATTTCGATATTAGGGTTTTAAAACCCCTAATTTAAAAACTCTAATTCAACCTTTTAGCTATATGTTTGAAGTATATGTACACATTGCATCTATTCCTCTGATGTCCTACTAGAGAGATGTCTCTGCTCCCAACCTTATGCCTCTATATATAGCTACTCAAATCAACGAGGACCATAATATATTTAAAGATATATACACATCATGTACATACACATACATAAATATAAAATGGAGTAGATATATTATGCATCACACATACATGCCTAAATGCACACATAAATATATATATACATGCCTAAATGCACACATAAATATATATATACATGTACACATTTACACATAGACATATATACATATATACATGTACACATGACATATACATGCCTACATGCACACATAAACATATATATACATGCATACATATTTACATGTACATATTTACACATAGACACATTTACATATATACATGTACACAATTATAAACACTTGCATATATTACATGAATACATGAATATTTTACATAAATGCACATGCATATATACACATATGCATATTTAACACATGTATACATATATCACACACATGCAAACACATACATATATACATGAAATACATATATATGCATACTAACATATGTATACATATAATACACATGAATACACACACATATGCATACATACATGATAAAAATTTGCTCCTCGAAGATAAAGCTATATATAAAATAATTAGGAATAGCCCCGAGCTTCATATTCTAACTTAAAAGAACATGATTTCATCTCTCTAGTAGGATTCATCGTTATTCAAGTTAATAAAAAATATATTATCTGATATCCATTCAGAAGCTTCAAGTTATTGATCGATAACTAGAGTAGAATTTACTATCTAATCTGCTCATATGTTTTCATTATTGTGATCATTTTGGTAAGACATCAATATAGTCTCATCTTCATTATCCTTATTGATTTCATTTATTTCTTCTATTGTTAAATCTATGTTCTCATGAATCACATCATCTATTGATGGATTAATATCTATTTCTGGTAATTCCTCTTCCTCATCAGTAGAATCAGCATGTAGAGAATTATCCTCTTCATCAAAAAGATTAGTATCATTATCATGTATAATGATTCTAATTTCTATTTCAGATGTTGATGTATTAGTATCTGATGTTGAATCATCAAGAGGACTTTCTTCGATCTCTCTAACAATAAACTTTTCAAACAATGACCTACCTCTAGGTTGCACATGAATGACTTGCCACCAAGGATGAGCATCTGAGTTTTTATAAAAAAAATTGTTGTTCAATATGCCTAGGAAGAATATATGGTTCTTTAGTAGATTGCATTACCTTGGAAGAATGAATTGCCCAAAACCCAGATAATTCCTTTCTTAATGTGGAATTACTACCTTTATACTCGGCTCGAAACCAGACAACCTTCAAAATGACCTATCAAAATATATAACAACAAAAACCCATTATTAGCTGCTTAAAAAAATAACTAACTCTATCATAAAAAATATAAACTTTTTTCTACCTGTTTGAATGTACGAAATGAAATTTCGTAGATACCAACAATAGTTCCTACATAACCAAGTTCGCTATCTATAAGGTTTGTTTCTTTTGAGCTAGCACGTGATAGTTGCTTGAGAGAAGCAACAATACTAGAATCCTCTGTTTTACGTAAAGAATCAATGGCTTTGATTCTAATATGTTTTCCAAAAGCCCATATTAGCGAACATTCGAGCCTACAAAATAAATTCAATTAGTAAATAGAAACTTACATACATATATGAAAAAAATAAAATATTATCTTAATAAAATTACCTTTCATTCACAACCTATCATTAACTCTCTTTGCTCATCTGAGATTTCTTCATTATTTGCGTTGGCGCGTTGCAAACGACTATATAGCCAATCCGTGAAAGAAGATATATCTGTAATCTCATTATTATCGAGATTACTTCTATATCTTTTGTTTTTTCGCCTTTTACTTTGGAGATTTTGAAGTTCCTCGTACTCGCTAAGGAATGCTTGCATGCATTTGCTATTATATGCTACAAAAGTAGAAACATCATTTTTTTCTTGAAATGTAAATAAGAATGGAACTCCCTTACATGATAATACCTCATCTGTTATTTTTGAAGAAGACTCGTTGGTCCATGCACGTGGAGCTTCTTCATGAACTCTTTCAAGGTACTCACTAACGTAATACATGCACTCTTCAAGCATCCAACCTTTTGCCATGGATCCTTCTGGTTTTGCTCTTTGTCACACATAACCTTTTAATATTCCCATAAATCGCTCGACCCAAAACATCCATTGAGTGTTGACAACACCTGCAATCTCTATTTCATCTACAAGATGGACTAATGAATGAACCTGAATATCAAAAAATGAAGTAGGAAGTTCTTTCTCCATCAAACATAGTAGCTCTTTGCATTCACGTTCTTTTTTGAGGGATCGAGTTTTTGTCAATCTCTTTGGATGTAATCCACCTATACATATCATAAAAACAATTATAAAGAAGTTAATTAAAAAATAAAAGATATCAAATATTCATACATATTAAATATAAAAGTATCATAATTACCTTATAAGTGATCCAATACAATAGATCACATCTCGTACTCCTTTTGTTGTACATCCATCGATAACCAAAGGTAAAATATGTTTCAAAAAGTTATGCCAGTCATGGGTCTTTAACCCAAATAAGCTCTTATCATCCATAGTAAACATGTTTTGAAAAGATGCTCCATATCCTATAGGAGTCTTAATCAATTGAATTCTATTGTTGATAGGCTGTATCTCTTTTGTTGTAAGTACCCAAGGAGCAGGTGCATAAGTCGTTTTTTGTCAATGTCTATCAAAAACTGGCCATAAGTTTGGTTTGGATTTTTGATCTTTCAAATCATTCCTTGATGTTGTGGTATCTTTTAGTCCAAGAAGATGTTGCCATAGTGAATAACCAATATTTTTGAATATATGCATAGGATCAAGAAGATGACATACTTTTAACTCTTTCCAATACTCCAAATAATACCATATTGATATATTCTCTGCGAGTGCTAATTTTCCTTTACCTCTCTTCACATACTCATTATCTGAATCATCACTAAAGATTTCTGATTCTGGATCTATCAGAGGTCCATCTGTCCATTTTTTATACCAATCCATAGGCATCATAGGTTTTGGACACTGACCTATTTCAAGCTTTCCATTAAAATGTATTGCTTCTCTTTTACATCTTAATGGATGATCATCAGGCGAGACTCGTCGATGTTGAAGATAAATATTTTTGTTGAGATTCTTACTATAGATTGATCTCAACCAATCACCACAATATGGACAAGCTTTATAACCCTTAGTAGATATTCCTGCATCATGAAAATGATAAAAATATAATTAGATTAAATCATATTTATTTACATGCATATTGAATAAAAAAATTACATCAATACCCGAACAAACACCATATCCTGGAAAATCGTGAATAGTCCAAGCCACAATACCACAAACCGTAATATGCCTTTCATTGATGCTTTTTGATACATCAATGACATTAATACCTCTCCATAACTCTTGAAGATTGTCAATGAGTGTCCATTCAATTCAAGTTCTTGTTCTTACCTTATCTAAAGTAAGAATAAAAACCTGCATTGAATGGACACTTTTTGTTCGCCCATCCTTTAAAATTATTTTTCCATCCTTCAAAATGTGTGTATATGTGTGTGTATGTTTATATGTGTGTATGCATTCATGTATATTATGTGTATGTTTATATATGCATGTAATATATATATATATATATATATATATATATATATATATATATATATATATATATATATATGAAAATTATACCTTAATAGTGTCGAAACAGATACATTACTCCATGCAAAATGATTTTGAAGATTGAGAATAAGTAAGCTCGCACTTAGTCATGTCAAATGACTTCCTTCATATACATGCTTTAGACATTCCTCTCGAAGATATTTCTCATTTTTAGAAATATCAATGCTCTCACTGTCATTTTCATACCAATCCTCATAAAATCTACCATGCCGTCATCTTCATCATTGTCACACAAATCTTGTACTTTATCGTCTTTTGAATATAGATCTTTCAACTTTGCATATTGCACAGGATTACTTTTGCGTAGCCTCATCATGGAAGCTTCTGATAAATGAGGTCTTACTGGTAATTGTGAATGTTGTGGAGGAATATCATCAACATCATACATTGGAATCTACACATATAAATAAAATTCATTAGTATTCCATAAATGAATAAAAAGTAAACTTTAAATATAAAATTAAGTATATAACTTATTAGATATGGATAGAAAATTTTTATTCTCTCTAGCTAAAAGGTGCTCTTGGAGGTCTACGCCATCCATAATTCACTAATAGTTCAGCACCGGCATGTAATGTAGTAATAGCATTGACAATTATGTATCTTGATACATCTCTACTTATGTATGGTGATTAATGACTATTTTCACGCTCCTCAAATGTGCAATTGGTCCTTGAACTATTATGTAACCCTCGACTACTATTTATTAAACCTGCTATATTTCCATGTGTGTAAGGTCTTCCATCAATATATAATCTTTCATTTTCTGCATGTAAAATCCTTCTACTAGTAAGGGATGTTGCATTCAAGCATATTCCATAAGTACTCATGCTTTGAACATAACGTGGAAGTTGATGCCAATCTTCCCATCCATATATAGGACCACAAAATGACATAAGAGTGACTTCAGAGTTCGGAGGCACATACAAATCCTCTACAATAAAGAGACCACGACCAGCATTAGTAATAGTGGATGGAGCAATCATATAGCGATTACCCCAAAAGTTGAAAACCTCTCCATCTAAAGGAAGTGGTCCTCTATTCCATCCTCCATATCTTCTTCTATCATATGTTTGTACTAAAGAACGATCACGAGCTGGCAATGGATAATCTACAGTCGTTTCAGTCTCTAAACCAGGAGGTAGAGGATTTCTAAAAACCTTTTCTTGTAATTGATGAACAGCAAGTCCATGACGTGTACGAGGTATATTAACATTATGAGAAAAATTATCATCATCATCATCATCGAGCAAGTATTCCTGTATATCAACAATAATTTGATTTTGTATATGGTTTTTAAATAAAATAATGACATTAATATATATAGAAAATACATACCCAAGCATTATCACATTGACCAGGTGATGGTGCAGGCTCAAAAGTACCATACTCTGCCTCATGTTCAATACATTCCAATTGTGGTCTTTGATACGTCACATAACAAGAGTTACACCAACATATAATATGCTCTTGATAGTAAAATTCATCATAATTCCTATCGGAGGACACATGCGAAGTCGTTGCATGGGTAGGAGGTGGTGGAGTACCCTCTGATTGATCAGAATCTGCACATAATAAGAAACAAAAAAAAAAATATAAGTTATGTATCCATCAAATGTATTTAAAATTAAATGTTTGATATACTTACAATATAAAGTCGTTGCACGATGAGGAGACGGTGGTGGAGTTCCATCTGATTGATCATGTATATGTGTGTTTATGTTATATGTATGTATATGTGTATATGTATACATATATGTATGCGTATATGTTTGCATGTATATGTGTATGTGGGTATGTGTATGTGTATGTGTTTGTATATGTGTATGTATTCTGATTTTTTTTTCTGTTTGAGATTAAATTAACAGGAGATATTGTATGGTGGAAAAAAATAAGAGGCGAGCTAACATACCACCTAAGTCGTGGCAGTTTTTTCGTAGACAGCTACGTCTTCAGGAGTCATTTCCTCAGCAGAAGGTACACAAATTAATAGTTTATATTTATAATTTTTATATATTTTAGTAATTTTTTACATTTATTTTTGTATTTTTTTTCTTAAATAAACATGCTGCTGCAAAGAAGAGAGTGGAGTCGGGCCACACATCGCACCTAGGCCAAATGCATAATGGTTTTGTAGCTACATTCGTAAGTATATGTGTTATTGTGAGTATATTTTTTATTTTAATTAAAATGCAAGCAACTAATCTTTTTTATTTGTTTCAATCTAGCGGAAGGATTATGGCCGATATCCTACAAAACATGAGATCGAGTATGCTACACATTTTGGATATCGGCGTTTGAGTGAGTATATGCAAGATCATCCTAATGCCTTTGTGAGTATTATTAAATTTTATATCATTATTTTATTTTTATGAATGGTTTAATTGTTTTATTTATTTATGTTTGTTATATGTAATACATGAGTATTATGGAGAGACAGATATGGATGAGGTGGAGAGACAGACACAGGAGGGACGATCTCGATCGTCAAAGGGTGATCATGACTATGAGGATGATGAAGATCAGGATGATCATGATATTGCTGATGATGATCATCATGATGATGATGATTATGATTTTAGTTGATTATGACATTGGATTATATGTATTTACATTGATATATATATATATATATATATATATATATATATATATATATATATATATATATATATATATATATATATATATATATGTATATATGTATATATATATATATATATATATACATATATACATATATATATATATATATATATATATATATATATATATATATATATATATATATATATATATATATATAATATATATATATATATATATATTATCTATATATTTTTCATTTTAGTTATGTTTTGAATTGTGTGTATGGTATTAAGTAATGAAGAGTTTTGTTATATTGATTGTTATTATTGTTTATATTAAGCATGTGTTTTAATACTTTAATTATATAATTCATTCATATGTGTGTACCTAAGTGTATATGTATGTGTGTGTATATGTATGTATGTGCATGTGTATGTGTGTGTATATGTATGTATGTGCATGTGCATGTGTAAGTGTATATGTGTGTATGAGTATGTGCATGTGCATGTGTATGTGTGTGCATATGTATGTGCATGTATATGCGTAACTCTATGTGTATATGTGTGTATGTGCATGTATATGTGTATATGTAGGTATGTGCATGTGTGTGTGCATGTGTATATGTGTTTTAATACTTTAACTATATAATTCATTCATATGTGTGTACCTAAGTGTATATGTATGCGTGTGTATATGTATGTATGTGCATCTGTATGTGTGTGTATATGTATGTATGTGCATGTGCATGTGTAATTGTATATGTGTGTATGAGTATGTGCATGTGCATGTGTATGTGTATGTATATGTATGTGCATGTGTATGTGTAACTCTATGTGTATATGTGTGTATGTGCATGTATATGTGTATATGTAGGTATGTGCATGTGTGTGTGCATGTGTATATGTGTTATAATACTTTAATTATATAATTCATTCATATGTGTGTACCTAAGTGTATATGTATGTGTGTGTATATGTATGTATGTGCATGTGTATGCGTGTGTATATGTATGTATGTGCATGTGCATGTGCATGTGTAAGTGTATATGTGTGTATGAGTATGTGTATGTGCATGTGTATATGTGTGTATATGTATGTGCATGTATATGTGTAACTCTATGTGTATATGTGTGTATGTGCATGTATATGTGTATATGTAGGTATGTGCATGTGTGTGCATGTGTATATGTGTGTGTATGTATGTGCATATATATGTGTATATATGTGTATAATGTATGTATATGCATGTGTATATGTATTCCACATGCATGTGTATGTGGATGCATTTCCATTTGCATCCATGTGCATGCATGTGAATGTGCATGCATGTGGATGTGCATATACATGTATTTGCGTATATGTTAATGTGTGTATGTGTATACACACACACACACACACACACACACACATATATATATATATATATATATATATATATATATATATATATATATATATATATATATATATATATATATATATATATATATATATATATATATATATATATATATATATATATATATATGCAATAATGCATGCATGTAAGTCTTTTTATGTGGTTGTAGAAACGTTTGTGTATATCCATGTGTATATGTGTATATGTGTGAAACTGCATCTTAATCATGTATAAGTGTATAAGTGCATATCAATAAGTGTGAGTATGCTATCTAATGAAAATAACACAATTCAAATGATATACAAAGAATAGAAATTGTACTTACAATAGTTAGCCATACTTTTTGCTTGGTTAACGTCTTGAATAACCTGCAATAAAGAGAGAAAGAAGAGAGAGAGAGAGAGAATTCAAAGAGAGAAAGATGTAGAAAGAGAGAAACAGAGACAGAGGGAGACAATAAGAGAGAGCTTAGGCAAAACAACAATTCTGCATATACTTGCTTCAGCTCGTAAGCGCAGCGCAATTGCGAACGTTGGAGAGCTCTTCGATCAGATGCGTGAAAATGCCGATCGAAGAGCCTCCAACGTTTTAATTTTTTCTCGTCAACAGACCGTTGTGTAAGCGAAGCTACGCATCGAGTTGGCGTTGCATAAGCGACATGTTTTGAGCGTCGCTTATGCGACGTCAAAAAGCATCACTTATGCGACACTATTTAAAACCGTCGTGTTAGCGACACTGTATGGGAGCGTCGCAGACCCCATCACACCAAAAGTTGCAAAAAACATCGTTTGGTTCGTTGTTTAATCGACGGTCCACGCGTGACGCTCATTATGACACATTTTGCAATTTTATAGCGATGAAGTTTTGTCGCCTTAACCGTCGCTATACGCCTGTATTCCTTGTAGTGTTTTTATGTCCTAGAGATTGAGATTGAAATGGATGCGGTCATAGCACCAGGCTTGTAAACTAACTGATGTGTCTATAGACATGGAGAGAGAGAGAGAGAGAGAAAGAGAGAGAGAGAGAGAGAGGTGGGTCGCTAGATCAAGTGAACTCGTACTTACCAAATATTACTCTTCTGGGTTCGCATGATGATGTAGTCAAGTCATTTTAATCTCAAAATTATATTTCTTTAGAAAATAAAGAGGGCAACTGAATTATGCATGGTCGATGCAGCAATGCTATATTGGAGATTGTTTATGGCATCCTAACAATGTTGTGATGATTTAGCATAGACATCGAGCTAGTGAAAAACAAGGTCCTAGATAAACGTATGTAATCTAGAATATATTACAGAGATGATGATGGACTTGAATTTGCATTCAATTAGTTGAAATTAAGATCCTACAATATATATATATATATATATATATATATATATATATATATATATATATATATATATATATATATATATATAACATAATACGATCATGTATTATGGTCTTTTATTGATGTAATTAATGCTAGAGTAGCATGTAGAGTGAACTAAGGAAAACACAGGTCCAACATAGCATGCTGTGCATCCAAGAATAAAACTAATCTCCGTTTAATTGTCTGCTCTTCCTATATTTTTTCTATCTATTGACATGCACACCGACAGATAGAAACATTATACCCTCCGAGTATTTCTCAAACAAAATGCTTTGACACCTCACATTCGTTGTATACGACAGATATTACTTGTGGCAGTGCGCTAAATACTCAAGGCAACACCTGTGCATCATACAAGGAATAAAAAAAAAACTCTCTTTCTCTCTCTCTCCCTCTCTCTCTCTTATATATCATAAGGAAATACAAGAGAAAATTGAACACACACACACCCATCCTATTGGATTATATATCATAAGGAAATGCTCGTTGGAGCTGAGGCATCCATTCTTAGGAGGATGTGAGCCCTAGCCAGCTGCCTAGGAGGACAAGACTGAAACCCCTAGACCAGCGGCTGCCCTCTTAAACAAGAAATTCGCAACCATACATCCATCATATTGGATGATATATCATATGAAAATGCTCGTTGAAGGTGAGGCATCCATTATTAGGGAGAATTTGGAACCCAGCCAGCTGCCTAGGAGGACACGGCGGAAACCTCTACACCAGCGGCTGCACTCCTAGAAAAAGCTAATACCACACTCGCTAGATGAGGCAGTGAGGTTTTTACTTTACTTGTTTCTGCAAAACTTAATCAATTTGAGCTCGTACTAGCAGACCATGATTCATTGGAAGTTTGCTTCGGTACCTGAAGTGCCCAAATGTGCACCAACTTTTGCATCAACAATTTCTCAAGCCATTCGCAACATGAATTTTCATACACAAACTACATTGTACTTCATTCATTCTTTCTTCTTTATCCATGTGCTACTCTTCTATGCAAAGAGTTGAATGACGACATCGTGAATTTTTTGTTAAAGAGGAAGCTCAACGAAAGTTTAATCTCCATTGTTTGAATTGATTGAAAAAACAACTATACAAGTGAATGGACATAGTATCCATAGGACTCTCCATATCTCAGAAAAAAGAGGTTAAGATAACCCAAAAGAGTCATAGTATCTCGCAAAGAAGAGGTTAAGATAATCTAAAAGCGATACAACGATGACTACTCGAAGGTGATAAGAAAACTAGATTTAAAAATTGACCTATGGTTCGATACATGTCAACCGCAACCAACGAAGGTTGAATCCCTGCCCCCCTCAAGATGCAAGAGATCAAACCAAGTGAACTACTGCACATGGGCACGATGAATTTGATAACTATTTCTTTTTTTTTTTAATAAAGGAAGTTCGACCTTGACCTACTCTCCGTGACTTTAATTAAAGAAAAAGGAAGAACAATTTATAAGTGAATGCAACTAGTGCCCTTGGGGCCCCTTGACCACAAGGCAGGGGCTGAACTTGCGGATCTAGAGAAAGTTACAAAGGAGCTTCATAACCCTCTCGTCTCCCTCATGCGGGGTCCACTTGGGTTTAAGCTTGTTGTTCTCGACGAGAAAAACTTGGTGACTTCTTGCAGTTGGAGATTCTTTTTTCAAAGAGGAACAGGGACTTCTTGATCAACCACTCTTTTGAAGGGTGTTCAAAATTGTAGGCACACCACCCCCGCCAAATCTTCCAAAGGGTTTCCCCTCTTACAGCATTCAAGAGTGCAGCCAAGAAGCAGATCGCTTCGTCCAGAATCGCTTGCTTCCGGGTGATTTGTTCTTGCAATCTCAAAATATTCCCAAGAGTCTGCCAGAGCAGAAAAGACTTGGGGCACACGAAGAAGATGTGACCCAGATCCTCAATGCTGCAACTGTGTCGCTTGCACCACGGTGGAACTCCAGAGATTTTGCTAACCTTTAGATTGATCCAGAAACTATGATAAAAAATTTTCCACAGAAGAACCTAATTTTTGATCTCGATGAGAGAACATCAGATACACATGAATATTTGATAACTATTCTCTTAAGTCCTAGCATTGAATTTCCAACGAGTTCGTCTGAATCTGCTTCTAAGATCTCATTTAACAGTCTAGGGGGTAATTGACAACGTGAAAGCCCAGAACAGGGAATAGGTGAACGGCTTTCTGTCACATGTAAAACATCCTCTGCCTTCACTGTGGAGAGGGTGTGTAAATATCGGGATTTCGGAACTGACGAGATCTCAAACATCTATGCAGAGATGAAATAGAGAGCGCAGAAGCCCTTCCTAGTAGACAATTTCATCCTTCTTGAAAATACACGTGGTGCCCCCAAGCCACATTTTCAGCACGTCGTGAGATGATCGCCATCATCATCTCGCACATACGCGCACACAGCATCTCTCTCTCAATCGTTGAGCCAATGGGCCTCAACTGCAGCTACAACATGTAGGCTCTTCTCTTGCTCACCCTCATGTTTGCACCTCATCAACAAGACGTCGGTACGCGCTTAACACACACGTGTGCATAACTCTCTGTGCGTTCGAGATTGCATTTATGTGGGCAGAGAGGGGGACATAAGAGAGAGAGAGAATCAGTCGAATCAGGCGAATCGACGACAAGGAATTGAAAGCGTAAGGTCGTTCGCTTCTGAGCAGCTGATACAGGTATTGGCTTCTAGTTGTCCACAGCGGCTTTCAGAAAGCTGCGTGTCTGGATTACCTCATGGGCGCAAGCGGCGATGACGAATCGGGAGCCAGCCCGAAGCGACTGGCAAGCTGCGTGTTGGAATGGGTCGTAGACGACCACCTGCATCAGCATACTCACAATCACGGCAGCAATCAAAAGATAACCCGTCGTTCCGCTCCTAGTGCCGCCAAGCGTGTTATAAGCGCCGCCTCGGAGAAGCAGGTGACATTCGACTCCCACATTGTCACGTCGTGGTGCGACCTGAATAACGTTGGCAGCGCCGGTACACCCGCCAGCGCCGCCGACGTCTATCTTACGCAGAGTGTAGGTGACAGACCCTACTCTGATACGTCTCACTATATGGAGCATTGCTGCTTCATCCATGGAGGAGGTGGCAGTGCAGGAAAAGGCGACATTGTTGCTCCTGGCTCCCCGCGCAAGCCAGCCCTGTTGCAAATAAGCGTGAGGACGTCTTCAACGCTGCCGTGCAGCGTGCAATCAGGAAGCGGCAAGGGCATTGTAGGCCTCAAGCTGCTGCGGCACGTTCTCTGCTCCATCTTGGGTCTTTTGAGCGTTCTAGCATTGTCATTGACTCTTCTCCACCATCACAGAAGCGCCATCTCGCAAGTCGACCAAGGTCTCCCTGGAGCCATGGTGCGTTACGATTATTCCACGTACACGTTTGTCTTTTTTTCTCTTCTTTCTCACCATCTCTTATGTCTTGACACCTTCACTGTTGCTTCCATGCCTCTCCAATTCGCAAACTTTAAACAATTCTTCCTTTCTGTGTATTCGACTAGATATTCCAAGGGAAACATGTTTTATAGGCGCAATCACTGATAAGGTTGATCAACAAGTTTTCATGATCTAAAAACTCTATCTTATAACAATCACGACTCTGATTGGTTCTCTGATAGTCTTTATTTCTGTCGTCATCTTCTTCATCACTATCTTCTCCTTCGAGAAAGTTTTTATAAATGTTGCGGATGTGTGGATGTACAGATGTAGTTTTATAAATCCTACTGAATGTGTTCATATATGTACAGATGTTGTTTCGTCCAGATATTGTTTTCCCTCGAGAACAAGAACAAATTGTCCCTCTCACGGATGAAGAGTTTGTAAGTACTCTTCATGGTCAAGAAATAGAGCAAGCAACACAGAGTACAGACACCAACGCTCATGGTCAAGGAATGAAACAAGTGACTGAGAGTACAGATATGGCTATTAATCACCTGAGCGTAACAACATTCATCACTAACGCCACCCTCGTTTCAAATACAACCACTACACCAAAGCAAACTCCCATGGTATGCCACTCGCCTGTTATGATTTGTACATGTAATCTTTTATGGTCGAACTTCACCAAAGCTTTATATTCTAATAATCAGAAGAGATATTAGTGGTATGTACGGAAGCTTTGTGTTTATAAATACTTACATACATAAATACATATGTATGTACATGCATACATAAATACATATGTATGTACATGCATACATACACGCACATACATATAAACATACATAGATAGATCGATAGGTAGACATACATGCATACATATACATATGCTCATACATACACATGCATACATATATAATACATACATACATGCATATTGCATGCACAAATACATGCATCCGTGCAAACATTGACATACGTACATGCATGCATACATACATAGATACGTGTGTATGTGTGTATATATCCATGCACGTACATACATACAAACAAACATAGGTACATATGTACATACATATTTGCTGGCTTATATACATACATACGTGTGTATCTGCATACGTACATACATATGTGCATATGTATGTTCATATATACATAGATATGTCCATATGTACATACATGCATACATAAATACATATTAAATATATGCATACATACACAAATGAGGCATGCATATATACATGAATACATACACAATGCATGCATACATACATACATGCGTACATGTGTGCGTACGTACATACATACACATAATACAAACTCATCAATGCATACATACGTACAGTTATACAGACTTTCGTACATAATACATACATACATACACACAATATATATACATGCATACAATATACAAACATACATGCATACATACATTAAACAAACTTACATACGTACATACATGCATATACATACATGCGTGTGTGCATGCATACGTACATACATAAAAAGCTCACGAACGGAATGAAAAATGTTTCTTTTTTTCATTGATTACTATCTAGGACTTTTGTTGCTAACTATTTCTTCCACCTTTGATTGTCATAGGATCTATGGATAACACCTATGGGTGATGTCGAGTACGGTGCTTGCTTGCTGAACTCTACCAAATCTCCCAAGAGTAAGTGTTGGACAATCATTATTACAAAATATTTAATCCTTTGTTTTTCTGGACTAAATCCATTATGCAATATATGTATTGAAAAATCCGAATGTTTATTCATACCGAAAGTTGAAGTATAGACGTATTTGATTTTCATTAAAGAAAACTTCCAAATGACCAACTGTGTATTTGAGAGTACGTGTACATTATGTGCACATTATAGATTTGTTCATATGCATGGGCAAGTGCACGTGTAAAATATTCACCTGCATAGTTTAGCATACGTGTGCAAGGTACTTTGCCTTCACGTACATGTATTGGAATGCATATTGCACATAGAGTTTTGATGGATGTGTATGCATTGAGATAGGGCTGATATAATTGTTCTAATAATTTTTTTATAATCCCTTTTGAATGTTTACTCAACCAACGCTAAATGTTTTTCGCATAAAATCCTAAGAAGTGAAATGTAATAGAATGACACAATATGATCACAAGTCTGAGCATATATATTTGATTCCTCATCAACATTGTGAGATCGCTTTCTACATTGCAATCGCGCAGCCATTACAAATATGATGTTCATGAGTCACTAAAGTTTTATGTAGTGAAACTTTCTGAATGCAACAAAAATTTCATTAAAGCGTGTTCAAGTGAAAGAAAGTAAAATCTTTCACATTGAATTTTCTATTTATTATTTCCTGTAGTCACTTAGGTAGATGATAGAATGAATTGTAGAAGGTGACACCTCTCTCTCTCTTTCTCTCTCTCTCTCTCTCTCTCTCTCTCTCTCTCTCTCTCTCTCTCTCTCTCTCTCTCTCTCTCTCTCTCTCTCTCTCTCTCTCTCTCTCTCTCACACACACACACACACACAGACATACGCAGATATTCATCCTAGTCTTTGATAAAGCTCATGCCGATCATGGTTAATTATAACTACGTATAACAATGCTTCTTACATAGATTCTTTAAGTTTCTCATGTTTGTATATATTTCTTATTAGGTGTGCTCGTTCGAATGAAAACTTTTCCTTTGAGGTCAATGTAACATAATAGTAACAGTAACTGACAAAGGTAAGGACTACATTATTTGGTGCATATGACTTATTCTCATGCCTCATATAGGTTCTTTCCTTACAGTTTGATTTATTCTCATCCCCAATGAGATTTCAAGGTCTGTTTTCTGGCATAAATATACACAAAGAGTAGCTTTTATGTGCTGACATAGAGTCCTGTCACAAATTTAATCACATTCACTTTTGTGAATAAAGCTCCTGCCATGATAATACCATTCTCCATACCAGACCGCCGGCTTTGGTAGAAATGTGTGTGTGTGTGTGTGTGTGTGTGTGTGTGTGTGTGTGTGTGTGTGTGTGAGAGAGAGAGAGAGAGAGAGAGAGAGAGAGAGAGAGAGAGAGAAAGGGAGAGACTTATGTGTGTATATGTATGGGTTTGTAGAACTGTCGCTAAATACAAATGGATACCTTGTTGTGAAGGCCAATGGTGGCCTCAATCAGATGCGAAATGGGGTAAGTCATTTCTCTTGTTTTAAAAGTTTCCTCGTTTTATGTCTCTTCCAATGCAATGAAATCCATAGGGCTGTCTGCAGAAATAATACCTGTATCTAGAGTGATTGCCCCGCTTGATGAAAGAACTTTCATTTTTATTTCAACCAAAGATCGTGCTTGTCAAAAAGTATGGAGTTATCTTTTCCTCACAGTTTTCTTCTGCAGATCTGTGATATGGTGGCCATTGCAAAGATCATGAATGCAGCGTTGGTAGTCCCACAATTGGATCACAGCTCATTTTGGGCAGATCCAAGGTATGAAATTTGGACCCTCATATGCACTTAATAATAAGAATGATTGCTATCCCTGTTATAGAAATAGAAAGTGCTGCTGGTTAAAATCTCAAAGTTGCGGGATTTTCAGTCACAATTTACAACAAACAAACCATGTAATCAAGTGAAAGAACGAGCAGACCATGTCAGCAAAACAATGAGGATTGCTTTTGTCTGTTATATGAAATAGTAGTTGCTACTTGTTTCATGAATATAGTTGCGTGTCCGGAAAATGGGACCCTCCACAATGAGGATTGTTTTTGTCTGTTATATGAATACTAGTTGCTACTACTAGAAATCACAAAGTTGCGTGCAGAATTTTCAGACAGAATTCACAACAGACAAACATTGTAATCAAGTGAAAGAACGAGCGAGCACCTTCAAGATCCTTAGAATTTGAGAATTTAATTTTTCTTTGTATCTCAGTGAATTTCAGGACATTTTTGATGTGGACCATTTCATAAAGACATTAGAGCACGATGTGCCAGTGGTGAAGAGATTACCATCTAGGCTCGCACGGCAGCAAGCCCTTTGGAAAGCACCCGTGTCCTGGTCTAAGGTTAGTGAAATCCTCCAATATTTTCATTGATGTTCATCCTTAAACTGATTGATAGTGTCCCTTTTTTTTTTGAGAGTACAATGAATTGGAAATACACACTCACACACCCAACCTCGTAAGGTAGAGGCACCCATCATGAGAGACTCATGGACATGTCCAGTCAAGACTTGAACTCAGGACTTCCTCCCACAGCTTCAAGGCGTCAGCCACTAGGCTACACGGGCTCAGACAATAGTGTTTTTAATAAGTACTCTTCCTGAATTCTATGGTGTTTAATAACTAATACATTATATTTTATGTCATGCTCGTCCCTTTTTTTAACTGACCGAGGGCATTCGAAAGATGTTCATCTTTGGGCATATAATGATTTTGATGGTCGCTTACCATCTCTGCAGACAAATAGCCAACAGAAAAATCGCCTCCAAACATTCTGTTCTGTTCTGCTATCTTTGTATAGCCTTGAGATGAGAAGTATTTCTCATAAACCGCATCTGCATCCCTAGTACATAAACAATGAGCATTTGTCAAGAAACTTCTTCACAATTTTTCATTTGTATTAAACTGAATATAATATCTGGTTTGCATGTGACACGGTAAAACAGATGGCGAGGCAGGATCAAAGCACCTCTCCACAGGTTGTCAGTAATGGCTGATCGGAGTCCATCTTGTGTGTTCGTACGAGTGTGTTATCATTTCTGTGTCGAAGTTCTACAAAGCCTTGAAAAACGTGATCATAAAATTTTCATATTGATAAATTACTAGGATCTTATACAAGATGCTTAGCAAGAAAACCTTGTTTGCATGACTTCAACACATGTTGTTTGCATATATAGGGTGACTTTTACCCTAGCGTCACAATCACCTTTGAGATTGTTCAACTTCATCCTCTTTTACTTTTTCTGTAGAGGTAACCTAGCGGCCATACCTTCAAGATTGTCCATCTTCATCCTCTCTTTCTGCTTCTGTACAGATAATTTAGTGCTCACTTTAATACTGCCCATTTCTGAAGTTAATGCATAGGTGTGGTCACTGTTCCAGGGATCGTATTACAGGAGAAAATTGTTGCCTATGTTGAAAAAACGCAGAGTTTTGCACTTCTCCCACACTGATTCACGCCTTGTCAACAATGGCTTGCCTTCAGACGTGCAGAATCTTCGATGCCGTGCGTGCTATTCTGCACTCAAGTTCACTGAACCCATCCAACAGCTTGGCTCTGAACTCGTGGCCAGAATGAAATCCAAAGGCGACAACAAATTCGTCGCACTGCACTTAAGGTAGAATGTCGTGCCTCCTCCTCCTCTTTGTACATGTAACGTACACACACACGCAGACACACACACCCACCCCTTTCCATGATCCACTTTCGAGAGGCCTGATGCACTC
The DNA here is from genome assembly GCA_020310875.1 of Ceratopteris richardii. Classification (NCBI taxonomy): domain Eukaryota; kingdom Viridiplantae; phylum Streptophyta; class Polypodiopsida; order Polypodiales; family Pteridaceae; genus Ceratopteris; species Ceratopteris richardii. The sequence goes on along the minus strand of CM035424.1, from coordinate 74,853,017 downwards.
AGTCTCCTAAGTGATCCTTTCATGTACTATTTCTGTTCTAGGTATGAAAAAGACATGCTGGCATTCACAGGATGCTCGCATGGTTTGACCTCGGACGAAGCCAAGGACCTTGAGAAGATGAGATACAGCGTAAAGAGATGGAAGGAGAAGGAGATTGACGGGGAGGAAAGGCGATTGGAGGGGGGCTGTCCGCTGACACCCCACGAATCTGCACTGCTTCTCAAGGCAGATCCCTACGAATGACTTACATGACCTCCACACATACTACTTTAACGTTGCAAAACATTTTAGTGATTCCAATTTCAAATGAATGAGCAATAAAGAAGATTTCTGCTTTACTTGCAGGGTCTAGGCTTCCCGACAACGACGCCCATCTATATTGTCGCCGGACCGATCTACGGAAATGGCAGCTTGTCTGCGTTGTTGGAACATTTCCCTAATGTTTTTACCCATTCTACCTTGGCCACTCAGTCGGAGCTTGAGCCCTTCCATCGCTTCCAAAATCGCCTTGCTGCCCTCGACTACATTGTTGCTGTGCAAAGCGATGTGTTCGTCTACACATTCGACGGCAACATGGCTAAAGCAGTCCAAGGCCACCGCCGCTTTGATGGCCATCGGAAGACCGTTAGCCCAGACAGGTAATGGACTCTCTCTCTCTCTCTCTCTCTCTCTCTCTCTCTCTCTCTCTCTCTCTCTCTCTCTCTCTCTCTCTCTCTCTCTCTCTCTCTCTCTCTCTCTCTCTCTCTCTCTCTCTCTCTCTCTCTCTCTCTCTCTCTCAAAAACAAATCCATTTTGCAGGAAAAATCTGGTGCGACTAGTAGATGCAGTAGATAATAACCAGATAACATGGAGTGCTTTCCAGGAGGAGGTGCAACAATTGCAGAAGGACAGGTTGGGTAGCCCGAGGACCAGGTTGAAGGGCGACTCACACAAGTCGGAAGAGAACTTCTATGCGAATCCCTTACCCGACTGCATATGTCCCATTGTACCATCCCACAGCTCCATGTGAATTCCATTAACACGATTCTTTGCCGTAACATAACCGAGCGATTCATTGTTTTTAATCAAGTCCGATCTTAGCTTCTCAGGTTCAGCCATTTCTGATGGAGAAGAGCGGTTCCATCTACTTTTCATCGTCATCCAAGATCTCGGAACTGGAAGACATGAAGCCATGACATTCCCCTCTCTTTTCCATAGCCCAAACCCCCTGCACATCTTGCTCTGAGGATTGCAATTTTAACAAACAACATCATTCAAGTCTAAATATAGTCCCAATTTATTAATAACCAACAGCCTTGACATTACAGTCGGCGAGTTCATGGGTTCATCATGCCTCCAAACGCTTAATGAAGACCATATTTAAAGCTTAGCTATGGTTACTGACAGTGTCCTATCTAATACTAAGAGCTGGGCGATGATGAAAGATGTAAATAAATCATACGACGGTCCCTGTAGACTACTGAGACACCTAGACATGCATATCTCCTTCACATGTTCTTCTTTGAGAATGAATATATATGCCTTCACCTACCCATAACTTTTTTCCCCACATTGTAAACTCTTTTGTCCCTATTATATTAATAATTTCAATGATTTTCTTACATATGGAATGTCCAGTCTCTCCTGATCCATTGATGTACATTTATCAGCTGCATTTATGCAATTGAATTTTGCACATTTATGAGAGGAATTTATACCAATTGGCGGTTAGAGTCATTGACCTCAAAATCTGTCTGTCTGGCGTAAGTATCAAAATGGGCTTGCAACCAGGCAGTATATTGGAAGTTGGAAGCTTGTGGTAGGACCATCACCCATTTTTTTATGTTTTAACTCAGCTATTTTTAGATATTGGGCATGACCTTGTGGCTATGGGGACGAGTAAGTCTCGAGTTGAAACCTCATATATGGGCTCATCCCAACAGCAAGCTTTGGACCATATATGGCTCATGATGCAGTCCTGTTTGCTCCATACAAATGAGGCTGGAGTTTCTAAGAGGATGTCTGTTTCACAGGAAACTTGAAGAAGCTCGGGAACAAGGTTGAATTTTGATGGTTGTGTTGGCATTGCTAGTGCTTTGAACCATCAAAGATGGCGATGGTTGTCAATGAGCCTTTCAAAATTTGGAGTAGAAAATATTTATACCGGTATTAACATGATATACCCTTCAAATTTACAGGGCAAACAGTCCATTAAAAATCAAAAGTGTCTGAGTTCAAATCTTGACTGGACATATCCATGAGTTCCCCAAGATGGGTGCCTCTACCTCACGAGGTAGGGTGTGTCTTACCAATTCATTGTACTCTCAAAAAAAAAATCAAAATTGAGAGGCCCGAATAGCACTCAATTTCAAGCATCGATTGGGGCCCCTTGTATGAGGACCATGTGCTTTGTCTTTGTTCAATGATGAACTTTTTCCTTTTTTAGAAAATAGTTTTAAATGATATTAAGACGAAAAAAATACAATCAGGTTAGGGAGAAGGACAAAGCAAGTTTATAAGCCTTACATGTTCCTTCATGAGGGATGCACTTTCTTTCGAGTTGATCATCTTGTCATACAAAAATCATGTCATGAGTTCTCCAAGATGGATGCCTCTACCTTACGAGGTCGGATGTGTGTGTCTTTCCAATTCGTTGTACTCTCATAAAAAAGAAAAAACAAAAACAAAAATCATCTCATGATGAAAGAAGGGCTTGCTTTTATGGTGCTTAATTCTCTCCCCTAGGCAATCTAAGGATTTCACTGTAGAGAACTCCCTTGGGAGTATTACCAAAGTTTTGCTGCCAAGAGATAGTCCTATTAAGCTTGAGAACCCTTATGATACCTTTCCACACGTCTGCACTATTTCAACACATTTTGCACTATTTGGACATGAAAAGAGGAGATGACCAATGTATTTCTTGGTCTTTACGCATCTCTTATACCATAGAGGAGGCATTACAAAGCCTATGAGCTTTGGCATTGATCTAGATGCCCCATTGAATAATCTTTCAAAGGCGTATTGTGTAGTTTTTCTTTTGAGAGAGGAAAGAAGAAGTAAGCTAATGAGATATCAGAAAATTAATAGAGTGGGTAGGAGGTAATGCATGAAAGTAGCAAGGTACACCAAGGTGTCTGGTGGCTAAATTCACTTACAATGTCCTTACATTGATTCAAATGAGAGGTCCAAAGTTTTATCAAACATCTTTAGTTTATTAGAGAAACAACGCTTCAGGTCCAAAACCTTCTTTTGTTGATGTAGAAATAAGTAATAGAAACAGGACAATAGTTCGAAATGTTTTCAATAATATGGGGAAATCCAACTCAACAGAATGTGATTCATCCTCAATCAATCAGTCTGATGCGATCCATCCCCAATCAATCAATCTAGCAATGCCTTATTTACTAAAAATCCAGCTTGGATGGCTGAGCCCATGTAACCTAGCGGTTTGATGCCTTGATTCTTTAGGAGGAACTCTTGAGTTCAAATCTTGGCTGGACATAAGATGGGTGCCTCTACCTTACAAGGTTAGGAGTGTGAATGTGTTCCCAATTCATTGTACTCTCAAAAAAACAAAAGATCTAGCTTGGGAGTGTGCTTTCATCTTGCGAAAGAGTATTTCTTGAGTTCATGTCCCCCAAAAGTTCCTATATTTTTAAGGCTATATACATATGGAGATAGTGTAGGCTGACATTGAAACAAGTTGTATCCTAATTCAACAAAGGATTATACGCATATTCATTTCCCTCTTTCCAAATCAACCAAAAAAGCACCAAAATAAATAGATTTCATACTAAAGAAATTTAAGGAACTAAGATCATTACCTTGAAATTATCTTTTAAAAAAATAGTTTCAAGATAAGGAAATGGAGAAATACTTCCATGAAAGAGCTTTGTGTAAGAGTAAATTGTATTCCATGGCCTCTACATATGAGATTTAAGAAATGGTCGACATCTGTATCCATACCATGTCCAAGTCATTAATCGAATTCCTTTTCAATGAATTCAAAAATTTTCGCTTTTTTAACCACTTTATGCATTCAAATCTTCACAAACATGTATTTTCCTAACTAAGGACCTCATAGAGAGATTCCATTTGTTTCCAAATTTGTATTATCATTGATGATGGTTCCAATTATTCGGAAAAAGAAAAGGATAGGGACCTCTCGATGCTCTATAATCTCTTCATCAACTCTCGAAAGGTGTACCAAGTAGCTATAAAAGATTCCTAAATGAAATCCAATAGACTATCCCCTATATGAGAGCAAGCAAAACCAGAAGACTTAGTAGCAAAGTGAATGAAATCATATAATTACAAGACGTACATATCACTGACCCAAACAAGATGGTTCCAATTTGGAAAAAGAAAAGAATAGCGGCATTGATGATGTTTCAAATTAGGAAAAACAAAATGAAAGGGACCTATACATGCTCTATTATCTCTTCATCAACTCTCCAAAGTTGTACCGAGTAGTTGTGAAAGAGTCCAATAGAGTATCCCCTATATGAGATCAAGCAAAACCAAAATAGCTAGTGGCAAAAGTGAATGAAAGCATATCGCTGGACGACATATCATTGATCCGAGTGAGTACCAAAACTATGGCAACGCCAACAAACTAATAGTAACACATGTCAATAAAATATTAGTGCGTCTCCCACTTGAGAATACCTCCTGCAAAATTATCTAATTTATAAATTGTGACCAAGTTCAAGCATATCGAAATAAGAACAAGCTGGTCCAAAAGCTATCAACTTAGATAGTACCATGGATCCATTAGACCATTTCAATAGCATGAGGGCTAGCGAAATTTTGGCAACACCTCCCCTTATACAGTATATACTTATACATGATAATATAATCAATGGCTCATTATTGTTGAGGATTTTGTGGCTCCTCATATCTTTTGTGTCGCATTAAATTACATAGGAGTCTCTCTCTCTCTCTCTCTATCTCTCTCTATCTGTCTCACAAAAAGCCATTGACATTGAATCTAGTTACACCAATGGCTAAGGTCAAAGCCACCAAGCTACCATAGATCTAGTAGATCATTTATCTAACACAAAGACCAGTGAATTTTTAATAGAAGATTCCCTATATGATGCACATGATGCCATTGATTTCTCCCAATGAAATAAGTGTAGTAGAAAAATTTTATATCATGCATTACAATCTTGCTGCCTATGTGGAGATGGCAAGGAGAGAGAGAGAGAGAGAGACAGAGAGAGAGAAAGAGAGAAAGAGAGAGAAATGGAATATCAAATAAAGGAAATAATCAAAGAGAAATAGATACATGATTTATGTACAAGGACCTCACAAGCCCCAATCTACAATCATAGAGGCAAGAATAAGAACAATTATATATATATATATATATATATATATATATATACACACACACAATTTGTACATGGATAGTTTTTTGACAAAGATCAGAGATTTGAAGAAGCAGTTGATTTTTGCTGATGAAGTCTTGCCTTAGTACAATTCACTTATGAAGACTGTTCTGAATGGTCTTCCAGATTTATATCAGAGTTTTGCTTCTATTCTTCAATTGATGATGAAAAACAATCCAAATGCCTTAACATTTAAAGATTTAGTCTCTGTTCTATTGCAAGAAGACCAGTCTCGGCATAACAAGTCCATTATGCATGTTGCAGATCAAGCTTTCATGGCTAGTCAAAAGGGCAAAGGTAAATGGAGCTCATCTACTAGTAAGAAAAAAATCTGCTAATTCTGCACAATCAAGAAGGATGACAGAGACGAGAAGAAAACAAAAAAGCAAATTTTTTGTGCAAATACTGTAAAAGAAATGATCATGTCATAAAGAGTTGTCCAAAAATAGCTGCAAAAGAGGCAAAGAAGAAAGAGGCTAGAATGGTTGTTATAGAGGTCTCTACACCCAAAACAGAGTCTGCTAACCTTGTGCAGAATGAAGAATGGGCATTTACTATTGTTTGCAGTTATGAACCATCTTCTCATGCACAATGTACATCTGCATTAGACTCATATGTTTGGTACTTCAATAGTGGGCAACCAAACATATTACCTCGCAACATAGTTTCCTCACTTCACTTGAGCCTGCCCCTACAAGTAATACTATCACATGCACCAACAACTCTTCTTATCCTATCATGGGAGTTGGTAAGATAATTCTCACTACTACTGATGGTAGTTCTTTTACATTGTCAGATGCTTTATTTGTGCCCGGGATCAAGAAAAATATGTTATCAATTTCAGCATTAGACAAGATTGATTTGGTTGTGAAATATGTTGATGATAGATGCTCAATTTGTTGGAGGAGATGGTGGATATTCACAAGAGATGAAGTGGTGTAGCTAATTTCTGCTTCACACTTGCTATTAGTGATGAATGGAGAGTGGCATGGGCCTCTTTAGCTCGCCAATGGGCACAAATAATAATATATGTAGTTTGGAAGATGATCCACTAATGATAGGATCAAAACAAATAAGTAGAAAATAATCCAAGGTCCAAAACTTGCTATTTTAGTTCACACACCTATTCAATGTTTTGAACCTTTCTCTAAGCACAACAGCAATTGACTAAATTCCTTTTGGGGGACTCTAATTAGCTTAACAAGCTACCAATCACGAGTGATTTCATAAAAAATGATGGACTACATACAGAGAGATGTTTTGAGCAAATCAACCAAACATCTTGACATTTACGGGCCTTGACAATCAACAGACCACTGAGCAGAGATAGATCTGATGATTGCCAGAAGCATTACTAATGAAACAGCTTTGTAGAGATAAAATAGACACTATGTTGAATCTATCATGCTTCAAATCATGGGAAACAATCAACTATACAGCGAGAACAAGCTCTAACAAGATCACTATTCTGATGGAGTTATGACAGAGAAGTGACATGAGAATGTAATGATCATATATGTATTAAAACATGTACAAATACAAAGTCATTGGCAATCAACCATTGCTCAATGAATGAGAAGTGAGTGAGCTATATGAGATGAGCTCCTCTTCTCAATGAGAGTACATCAAAAATGATCTCAAAATCTCGAGATACACACGGGTCTTTCAGATCCTCTTTTTAAAGTCATACTTGGAGCCAAGATTTGAATTCAAATTCAAACTTACACCTAAAAGGTGAATGCTAACATATAGGATAGATTCTCTCTTGGTTTAACTACCAAATGATACGTGATTTGTGCTTCCTAACTCCTCTTGGGTACATTCCACTTTTACAAAAGTAAATGTGAAGTGAATTTACAAGAGGTTGAACATATGATGCCTTCCAAGGGTTTTGCCCATAAGTCAAGCATAAGTGAGATGATGTTTCATCAGGCTTATGTTTAAGCTTCTATATCAAGTTCGTGCCAATGTCCTTCTTGCCAAGAGGCAAGTCACATAAAGACGGGTACCATTTTTCATGATAGCATCATATTCTGATTGCATAGCAGCCATCCAATTTTCTAGATTTTGTGCTTCATCAAAGGAAACTGGCTCATTCTCATCAGAAAGACTAGAGGAAGCCATAGCATAGTACTCTAATGCAAAAGAAGCACTATGAGGGCCTGAATGAGTACAATATGATAGAGGTGCATCTAATTTTCTATCTTGCAAGGTCTGCACTAGCCATTTACGCATAGTTTTTGCCTCCTCTATATCAATTCTCTCATCAATAAGTGCATCATGTAAATTTGCATCAGAAATGGAATGATCTTCATTATCATGTGAAACCTATAAAGGCTAAGAAATTGCCTCATTTGGATTGGCACTAGACTGTCCATCTATAAAAAGAGGCAACAAAGTATCATACACATCTTTGGAGGTAACTGATGTCTCCTTAGTACATGAAAGTAATGGTTGAATAGCATCTTCCACAAAAACAACATCATGGCTAACCGAAATGCATTTAGTATATAGATGATATAGACGATAGCCTTTGCTTTCAGAATTGTACCCAACAAAAGTACATTTCACTACTTTATTATCCAATTTGTTGTGTTGTTGATCAGGCACTTATGCATATGCTAGACAACCAAAGACACATAGGTGAGCACCAAATGGCTTGTGACTATGCCAAGCCTCATATGGAGTGATAGACTGCAATGCTTTAGTGGGACACCTGTTAAGTACATATGCTACACACATAATAGCCTCAAGCCAGAAACTATGTGGTAAAGCCTGACTCTTGACCATACACCTCGCCATCTCCATGAGTTCCTTGTTCTTCCTTTCAACAACTCCATGATGTTGTTGAGGTGTATACGACATTGTACACAGATTTTTTATCCCATGTTCAACCATAAATGCATTAAAGTCAGGAGACATATATTCCCCACTCGATCAAAATGGAAGGTGCCCATATTATATGCTGACAGATTTTCAGCCAAAACTAGAAACTCTTTGAAGCACATAAACACTTTGGACTTTGCTTTCAATGGATACACCCATGCATGCCTGGAAAAATCATCAATGAAAGTCATAAAGTAAAGGTAGTTCCCAAAAGAAGGTGTTTGAATAGGACCACATACATCACTATGAAAAAGCTACAATTTTTTAGTAGCTCGTATTGAACCATCTTTGGGAAGGAGGAATGTTGCATTTTGCCCAAAATATAGAGGACACCATTTCAAATTTTTGTTTCAAAAAACCTAGATTGATGTAGAACACGAATCTACAATTACTTGGATAGCAAGTCGATGTTTTGGCTATAAGTTGAGTTTTATAAATCCGAATGAGACGATTCAACTTGCTATGCGTAACAGCCTCTATAAATTTGTAGAAGAACACAGATCCAAATTTTGAGTGCAAAGTCGCCGAAGCTGCAAAATACAGAGCAGCAGTGTTGTAGGTGAAGGTGAAATTGATAGGTGATGCTTGTTTTGCGTATATCTTGAGTTACACACCTCTGATTGAGGTGTTCTTTATCTCGTTACATAGCCAAGAATGAGATCTTGAAGTTTGTTGAAGAGCAAAGGTTGAGATTCAGAGGTTATCACCTCTGAAACAACAAAACACAGAGCAACATATTTGCACCATAAGAACCCTAATTGCTCTTAGAGGTTGAATTTTCTTTGCAACTTCTACGAGAGAGATTTTTTGGTGTGCAAGCTCTTATTTTCAGAGCTTCAAGCCATTGTACATGTATGATCACTGTGGTAGCTCCTCCATATGAGAGTGGAGCATGATCTTATCACATGTTTGGCATGTAAGATGACATTGTGGTATACTCTTTTTTGAGGTTTATGTCATCATAAGTTTGATCATGGATGTATAGTGGCATTGTGGTTTATATCTTGCGTATGCTACTTGATTATGGATTTACTTGTGATTGCATATACATTTGTAAGATTTGATCTTAGATCTTGGCTGGTACTTGTATCCAGATTGGAGCCTCAGTTGCACATCTATTTGTCACCTTGATTGGATATTACTTTAGCATATGGTCATTGATTGATATCTATTTGCTAGTGTGATTCTTGGCATATGTGGATGGTGATTCCCACATGGTTTATTTGGTTCATAGTCCATTTTACAGAGGAGACGCTACCAAAATTTTGTCAGCTTTTATGCTAGATAGATAATCTAGTAGATCCTTTATGCTTGTGAGATAGCTTTGGATCATTATTTATCTCCATTCACTTGGACTTGATCACAGGTTGTTCATGACATGTTGGACCATCTTGCAGGATTCATTGTTGAGTGGGAGATACATCATCATTATATTGGCATGTACTGCTATTAGTTTTTGGCATATGTAGTTGCCATTATCTTTGGTTGGATCAGTGATATGTGGTGACAAGTTACTCATTGTTCTTTTGTTATTGGTTATCTTGATTGATTGCTCAATTTACAGGGGATACTCTGTCGATTTTTTTTCTAGGATTCTTTCACATCTACTTGGTCACTTTGGAGACATGGTGAGTAGGCTTATGCTCATGGTTTTATGTGCATGTTAGATGCATGGTTATGTGATAGTGGTTCATATTGTTTCTTCTCAAGTGAGACATTTGTAATGTGAGTTATGCATATGGATATGTAGGTGTGATCTTGTTGAGGATAGAGTATTGTTTCTAGTCTCTTGTTACATTTCTAGTCTCTTGGATTGCTAGCATGGTATCTTCTCGATTTGATGGCATTGACTTTTCAAGATGGGAGGCTCATATGTGGCATACATTGGTTCATGCAGGGTTACACATGTATGTGCATAGAGATGCACAGAGGCTTCATGACAGACTCGACCATGTATGGATGGATATGGATGCATACACCAGCTCCACTATTCGATTACAGCTGGTGGGTTCTATATATGAGTCTGTGATGTATGAGGAGAAATGTAGTGCATTATGGCAGAGAATACATGATATGTATGCCAGTCCATTGACTCATGTGAGACATAGATCACATCGACGACTTCGATGTTGGCATTGTGGTTGTGAGGGCCATATTCAATGATATTGGTTCAGGCGGATGCGACGATGACGCCAGAGATATACATGTGATGCAGGTCAGGTAATGATTTCAAGAGAGTCTTTGGCAGTTGATTATGCTAGTGATGGTGATATCACTTTCTCCTATGGATCATCTCAAGATTCCTCTTATTCATTGGTTAGCACACATATGGCTTGGTTGCTTGATGCATTAGCCAGTTGTCATGTTACTCCACATCGTGAGTGGTTTTGTCAATTCTCAAGTGAGAGTCATGGATGTGTGCACATGCTTGATGTTATGACATATGACATTGAGGGTGCAGGAGATGTATGTCTTATGCTACCTAGTGGAGCATCACTTATACTTAGACATGTACGCTATGTGTCTTCATTCCCTATGAGCTTGATTTCAGTTAGCCAGTTATAGGATAGCAGATGTTATGCATTCCTTGGTGAGGATCATTTTCAATTGCACTTGGGACAGCTTATGCTTGTCAGAGGTGCTAGGATTGGGCATAGGTATCCATTGCAGGTACTCCATGTGAGAGATAGTCTCGTCTCAGTGGGAGTTCAGCCTTATGTGCAGCGTGAGACTCTTCATGTCTCATTTTGTCTACCTACACATAGGTCTATTGACATTCATGATGCACATGTATGGCAGGATTCAGATGCTCAGATGGATGCACATGTAGAGCATGTTTTGGATGCTCATGATGCTTATGTAGAGCATGATTTTGTTGATCATATGGATGCTCATGTAGAGCACACTTCGCATGATTAGCTGGATGCTTTAGAGCATGATATGGACGCTCATGTAGAGCATTGTGATGATACTCAATTAGAGTGTGATCATCACTTTGATCTTTGTGTTGATGTTTTGCCGTTAGCTAGCATGATCATACACTTGATGTGGTAGAGCAAGATTGCTCTTATGATACACAGTGTATGCCAGATCATACTAGCTCCCGAGATGCACATCTAGACACATCCTTGGTTGATAGGATGGCTGATTTGGATGTTGAGCAGTCAGCAGTTATGCGATCATTCTTGGATTCGCTCATGCCAGATGTTGAGACAGATATGTTAGGACATATTGTCCTTGACGATGGTGCTTTGGATGCCTTGGATACAGGCATGGTTGTCATACTCAGGTTAGATAGGATAGCACATGTTTCATCAGCATTCGGGAGTCTGATGTATGAGTTATTATGCTTGGGACCAGACATTGCAGTTGCTATTGGGGCATTTGCACTTGGAGTTGTCAGTCGTTCCATGATTGACACAGGCATAGAGCGAGTGGGAGCTTTGCAAGAACTGTTGAATATGAGCTCGACTCTAGTTGATATGAGTCTAGAGTAGTTTCAGGTGCATGGATACACCTTGTTTGAGGCAGTTGGTGTAAGTTGATATGTATGGGTTGAGATCCAGACTCTTCCTGTACATTAGTGTATAGTCCTATATCATTCTTTGTATATTTTTCCACTAATGGTCACATTGAACCTTAAGTGGGAGATTGTTGGGGATGTAAGGATCATGTGACCTTACCACTATATTCATATATATACATCATATATAGAGCATTACCTCAAGAGAGATCACTATGTGGGTTTGAGGCTCCCACGCATCGGTGCACGTCTCTCCTCTCTGTTCAATGCTTGATATATGAGTAGTGTTAGAGATGAACTTCCATTTAAGAACTTACACATACCTTGCCATTTCAGCCGTGGACATCATATGCCGTAAGCACTCCTTCATGTTCAATGCTTGATATATGAGCAGTGTTAGAGCTGAACTTCCATTTAAGAACTTTTTGTGGCCCCAGTGCTTTTTGGCTTCAAAGATTCATTCTTTGATGTAGGGTGTCATATTAACCTGATTCCCAATTTGCTTGACAGCATGAGATAACAATTGTACTACGACTTTTTGCGGACATTTTTGCAATTTTATCAGCCAAAAAATGGCCTCTTGCTACCCTAATATGGGCCATCTCCAACACATAAATATAATCACCTTCATGTACACACAATCGTAATTGGTTATCGTCTAAATAGTTGTCTGCCTATGAGGGTATAATCTTTAGTATGCTCCTTGAGACCTCATTTTCTTGCTAGGCTTCACGATACTTCAGACACCACAATACACGATGCACGAGGAAATGAAGATACACGATACTCGGGGAACCCACGATACTTATGTATCGTGATACACGATGATCATGGTACATGATACCAGAATAATGACGATATACACGATACACGATAGGCCACGATACGCACTCCAGTATCGCGATACACGACCAACATGATACACAATACTCCAATATCGTGATACACGACCAACACGATACATGATACTTACTGATCAGCGATATAGGATACACGATACACGAAGTGTTGTGATACACGATTCTTCAGTGTCATGATACACGATACTTCAATATCACGATACTCAACCCGGTGATACACGATACCAAGGTATCGTGATACATGGGGAGTAAGAGGTTCGGCGATACACAATACTTGCCAGGTATCACGATACACAGGAATTCAAGTATCGCGATACTTGAACTCAACCGGTCGTGATACTTGGACTTGACTCACTCAAATGAAAGAAGTTTTTGAAACTTTTTGTGCCTATGTGATCCTTGTGCACTCCTCATTCCCGTTATGTGTCTGTAGAAAGCAAAACCTCACTCTAAACCATGTTATCTACCCTGCGATACCGATCGCATTTGCGATCACGTTTTCAGAGGTTTTAATTTGATTTTTGCAGTGGAATTCATGTATTCTCACTTCCCTGATGCTCTCTCTTGATTCCCTCCTTTCTTATCTTCTCTCTAAGGTAGCAAATGTGCGTGATCTCTTGGCCATGATACAAGTCATCTGCTCTCCACGATACTTGCATAGACAAGTGATTTTTACAGTTGAGTTTTTTGGCTTTTATACCCTAGACTCACCCAAGGCTGAACGGTACAGAAGTAAAGGAAATTTGTTGTGATTTTGGGAAATCTACCTACCTACACTATTCCTCCTCTCCACTTCCTACTCTCTACTCCTACTCATTCTCTTTCCTAAGTCTACTAACTTACTACACACACTTTCCAAGTGTGAAGTAATAAGTGCAAAAAGATTTGACTTACCAAAGCAGAGTATTCACCTCTTCACAATTCATATCTTCTCATAAGAGCTCTTACCATCATGTGAGTACCTCGTTTGGACTCGTACTTCCCCGACAACGACACCAAAATGTGTACCTAAGGACGAACTTAGGGACTTGTGACAAAAGAGACTATTCCTCTATCATCAACAAGTGCATATAGTGGGGATCACACATTTAAATTGTCAATCTGACAAGTATCTTGAACCTAACCGAGTGTATGAAGACACGCACTTACACAATGGTCCGTGAAGTGAGCTAGCTATTATGGAATGCAACTAAGTATTATCATGCACATTCATCACTCTCACAGGCGAAAATGGTGTCACGATACATGAAACAACAGTAAGCACAAAAACGGACTTTTCTCTCAGCTCCAAACTCGGAATATGGTCAATAGTGGGTTCTTTCGAAGCTCTTGATGAGACGCATCCAATGCTTGTGCTCTTGCCCAATTCTAACAAAGCTACTTTAAGAAATGGGCAAAAAAGGAGCTGCACACCTCACCTAGTTTCACCACACACCTCCTCACACCTCACACACACATTACACGCTTTAGAAAAGCAATGAATTCAGTAGACAACACTTCCATGCACTCATTTCAAGCCACAAACACACATGCAAGCTCACAAGCAAGGAGATGCCAGAGGGAGAAGAAGACAATTCGAAATTCAGAGCTCTCTTACTCACAATGGCAAAAAGTCTTTACAAAGTGTCATCAAATGACTTATGTACATGTGCCCTAAAAATGGTCCTTTCACAAAAGAGACCGCTACCTTATTGTAGAAACCCTAATTTCCTACTAGTTAAAAGGATTATGATACATTGCTTGGGATTTATGCATCTAGAGGACTCCTCTAGTGCGTTTACATGGCTTTATGAGGTTTTCACAAGCATTTGAAGAAGAAAAATTGTGCCCATAATTTCAAAACATGCCTCTTTTGTTCTGCAACACACATGCATTGATAGCTTTGTCTATCAAACATGCCATTATTCCTCACATTCGCTCTTGCAGAATAGCTAAGGATGCTTAGGATACACTTACCACATTGTACCAGGCTAGGAATGAGGCTCGTGTTGCTTACCTCAGAAAACAATTGGAGAGTGAGCACATGAATGAAGGTGATCCTATGGACAATTTTCTCACAAAGATCAAGGATTTGAAAGAACAATTGATTTCTGCTGATGAAGTTATACCAGATAGCTCACTTGTGCAGATCGTTTTGAATGGTCTTCCTGACTCATATCAGAGTTTTGCATCTACTCTTTGTTTGGTGATGAAAGGTAATCCAAATGCCCTATCATTTGATGAGTTACTCTCTATTTTGTTGTAGGAAGACCAGTCTAGGCAGAACAGGTCTACTATGTGTGTTGCAGATCAAGCTTTCTTGGCTAGTTAGAAGGGCAAAGGTAAATGGAGCTCTTCTATTAGTAAGCAGAAATTTGCAAATGCTGCACATTCAAAGAAGAAAGACAAAGATGAGAAGAAATCAAAAAAGCTGAAATTGTTTTGCAAATACTATAAAACAAATGATCATATCATCAAGAGCTATCCAAAACTGGTTGATAAAGAGGCAAAGAAGAAAGATTCTGGAACGGTTGTTGCAGAGGCCTCTACACTGAAAATAGAGTTTGCTAATATTGTGTAGGAAGAAGAATGGGTGTTTACTATTATTTGTAGTTTTGACCCATCTTCTCATGAGGAGTGCATGTCTGCAGTAGACTCAGATGTTTCGTACTTTGATAGTGGGGCGACCAAACATATTACCTCACAGTACAGTTTCTTCTCTTCACTCAAGCACGCCCCTACAAGGAATAATGTTACATGCACCAACAACTCCTCCTATCTTGTTATGGGAGTTTGTAAGAACATTTTGACTACTACTGATAGTAGTTCTTTCACTTTGTCAGATGCTTTGTTTATACCAAGGATCAAGAAAAATATGTTATCAGTTTCTACATTTGCCAAGACTGGCTTGGTTGTGAAATTTGTTGATGATAGATGTACAATTCATGATCTCTCAAATGGCGATGTCATTATTGCTTCTGGCATTTTATGTCATGGGCTCTATAAGCTCATAAACTATGAAAGATCTTTAAATGATTTGGCATGTGTAGTATATGATTCTCAAGCTATGTCAGATGCAAAGCTTTGGCGTGCACTCTTTGGTCATCTAAATTTTGCTAGTTTGCTATGCCCGCAAAAATCTAAAATGGCGTCCTCTTTGCCCAAACTTGAGGCACCCAGTAAACATGTATGTGAAGGTTGTATTTTGGGCAAAATGCATCATTCTTCCTTTCGAAAAGATGGTTCAGTTCGGGCTACTCAAAAATTGTAGCTCGTACATAGTGATGTCTATGGTCCTATACAGACACCTTCTTTTGGAGACTATCTTTACTTTGTGACCTTCATCGATGATTTTTCCAGGCATGCATGGCTATATCCATTGAAGGCAAAGTCCGAAGTGTTTATGTGCTTCAAACAGTTTCTGGTTTTGGCTAAAAATCTGTCAACATGTAAAATGGCACCCTCCGTTCTGATTGAGGGGGGGAATATATATCTTTTGACTTCAATACATTTTTGTCTGAACGTGGGATAAAACATCAGTGTATAGTGTCGTGTACACCTCAACAGAATGGAGTTGGTGAATGAAAGAAGAGTTCACTCATGGAGATGGCGAGGTGTATGGTCAAGAGTCAGGCTTTACCACATAGTCTTTGGCTTGAGGCTGTTATTTGTGCAACATATGTACTGAACAGGTGTCCCACTAAGGCGTTGTAGTCTATCACTCCATATGAGGCTTGGCATGATCGCAAGCCATCTGTTGCTCATCTGCGTGTTTTTGGTTGTCTGGCATATGCATTAGTTCCTGAACAACATCATAAAAAATTGGATGATAAAGCAGTAACATGTATTTTTGTTGGATACAATTCTAAAAGTAAAGGCTATCGACTATATAATCCATAGACTAAATGCATTTTGATTATCCGTGATGTTGTTTTTGTGGAAGGTGCTATTCAACCATTGCTTTCATGTACTAAGGAGACATCTATTAGCTCCAAAGACATGTATGATACTTTGCTGCCTCTTTTTACAGGTGGACAGTCTAGTGCTGGTGCTAATGAGGTGCCTTCTTAGCCTTTGCAGGTTTCATGTGATGATGCAGATCATTCCATTTTTTATGCAGATTTACATGATGCACTTGTTGATGAGAGAGTTGATATTGAGTAGGCAAAAACTATGGAAAAGTGGCTGGTGCAGACCTTGTGTGATAGCAAATTAGATGGAGCTCTGTCATATCGTATTGGGTCAAGCTCTCATAGTGCCTCTTTTGCATCAGATTGCTATGCTATGGCTGCCTCTAGTTTCTATGATGAGACTAAACCTGTTTTGTTTGATGAAGCATAAAATTCTCAAGATTTGATGGTTGCAATGCAATCTGAACATGATGCTATTAAGCAAAATGGTGCCTGGTCTTTATGTGACTTGCCTACTGGCAAGAAGACCATTGGCACTAAGTGGGTATACAAGCTAAAGCATAAATGTGATGGAACAGTTGACAGGTATAAAGCTAGGCTTGTTGCAAAGGGTTATGCATAGGAAAGAGGCATTGATTTTGATGAAACCTTTGCTCCTACTTGCTAAATGACTATTGTTCATAGCATCTGTGCACTTGCAGCTCATCATGGTTGGAATGTACATCAGTTGTACATTAAAAAAACATTTCTGAATGGTGACTTGCATGAAAGTGTATTTTTTTCAGCCCCATGGCTTTGTGCAGAAAGGGCATGAAAACCAGGTGTGCATGTTAGAGATAACATTATATGGTTTAAAGCAAGCACCACGTGCTTGGTATGAAAAGATACATGCCTATCTCATTGCACATGGTTTTGAGAACATTCCAAGTGAAACCACCTTATATGTTAAGCATGCTAATGATGTGCTTTGTATGTTGATGACATGCTGGTCACTGGTCCTCATAACATGCATATTGCTGATTTTAAGGCTGATTTGCATGCCTCATTTGAGATGTCTGATTTGGGGCATTTACATCAGTATTTGGGCATTCAGTTTATGCAAGTTGATGGTGGAATGGCTTTGTGTCAAGCGAAATATATTGACACATTATTGCAGCATTTTGGCCTTGAAGACTGTAAGCCTACTGCCACTCCTATGGAGACAGGTTTACGATTGAGTCTTCATGATGCTGGAGATGCATTTGATGTTGTTCTCTATCAGCAGGCTGTTGGATGCTTGATTTACTTATGCATTACTAGGCCAGATATTCAGTTTAATATCTCACATATGAGCAGGCTTATGCATTGCCCAGGTGTCAAGCATTGGCAGGTGGTTAAGCATATCTTTCGCTACTTGAGTGGTACTGAGCTACTTGGATTGTTTTATCCCAAGTCACTACCATCCTTTTGTGGATTGATTCCACATAGCTTGGTAGTTCCTTATACATGAGTGCTAGCTCCTTGTTCACCGCATCACTCCTAGGGGGGATTTGTTGATATATTTAGGTAGTGATGTGTGTGAACACCCTAGGACCATCGGGCATTGTTTTACCTCTTTAGGAGGTTCGTTTTCCCCGGCTTGTATATATGCCTATTTCCCTAACAGGCTACTTATCTTTGTACATTCTAGCGGTAATACATTTAGCATTGTGTGTTGTGCTCCAAGCTTTTTCTTCTTCCTTGTGTTGTTCGCGTGCTTCCGCAGACTTGTAACTCCAACAAATGTTAGAGTCCTCACACGAACTTAGAAGAAGAAGTTACAAGATCCAAAGAGGTCCATGATCAATTTCCAAGAGGAGAACAAATCTAGTGTGAAGACTCATTAGTTTGGACGAAGAGGAGAAGAGGTAGATAAACCTTAAAAAACACAATAAGGGATCAATAAGGGTCATCAGAAGAACTAGACGTAGATTCCACCATCATCGACATAGAGAATCTTTTAAAAGACACTTAGAAGCAGGTATCTCTACATGACCTCCTAAAAATGGATGAAAGGTTTAGAACTGATGTCTTAGATATAATAGGTGCACTTTGCTCTCCACCCCATAAGATCACAATTAGTGATGGGCATGTGCAGAACAACATGATCATGACAAGTGAAAGACCTACTATTGACTCGAGAAGCCCCATAGACTCTTTAACCGTTTGAGGCGAGACTTTTACAGGAGTGATTATCGATGGAGGACCAGACAGTAATCTAATGCCTCACTATACTATGATTTCTTTGGGTTTAGAAATGACAAATAAGGATTCCTTTACAGCAACTCTTGCAGATCAACCATTGGGAATAGTGGAGGAAGTGCCTGTGGCTTATCCAGATCCAATCATCAGATAGTTTATGATTGGAGCAACGACACCTTGCTAGTCAACACTTCTACACACTTGAGACCAATACCTACATCTCAACAACAAGGATGAGG
This sequence comes from Ceratopteris richardii, assembly GCA_020310875.1. Lineage (NCBI taxonomy): Eukaryota > Viridiplantae > Streptophyta > Polypodiopsida > Polypodiales > Pteridaceae > Ceratopteris > Ceratopteris richardii. Next base: position 74,834,027 of record CM035424.1, on the reverse strand, counting down.
AGTAAAAAGAAGATAACACACATTCATTTTCCATTCATAAGGAAAAAGAATTAGGACTAGAAGATGATAAAGACCTATTGCAATGGATAGAAACTCTAGACTCATTTCCCTACTATGGTGTTAAAGTCACAGAAAATGAAGAAGATGTTATAGAGGCTATTGTTGGAGCAAGTCTATGACAAGCCTAAGTATTGGCTTGAGTCCCACAAAGTCATAGAAGAAGCTTTAAAATGAAGACTATGTAAAGTTCACTTGTGAACTACCTCTTGTAACTTTTGAGGACTTTACTTAATGCAAAAGTGAGAGAATCTTAAGTGGTTGAGTCCACTTGATCAAAAAGGGAAAGAGGAGCCACGAATTCGTGATTTGTGGTAGGTAGAGAATCAAATCAATCACTAATTGATTGGAGAGTGATTGAGGGAAGTTAGCCTCCCAAACTCAACTATAAATAGATGGCAGCTTTAGTCGTGGTTAGAGAGACCTATGTGAAGACCTCCAAGAGCTGAGCTTTATGCCATATCAAGGTGTGATTCCAAGGCACACATATGTATCAGTAAGTCAATTGTATTGTACAAGCAATATACTTTCATTTTCATGATCATTTGAGTTCATATTTCCATGTTCTTGTAAAGTGTACTACTCACTGCCATATCTCTCAGTTTACTCAGTCAGATTGCAGAGATGATTTCTCTGAGCTTGGTGCATCATTTTCAGTTATTTAACTTGGTAAATTTAGCTCTATAAGTCTACTATGTGCTCATCAATTTTCATTTTATTTGGGTATTGCAATCTTCAGTTATGTTCAGTTGACGTCAACCATGTCTTTCATTTTCACTTCTCTGTCAGGTACCTGACTTTTTTACTCATCTTGTCAGAGCTGTTTCTGAGTGTGTACTTATCCAAATTCAATGATTTAAAGCTTGTTAGATTCCCCGTACTGTTTAGTATAAGATAAAAATTTTCATAATCATTGCGTTCTTAAATCTAGAGTTATGTTCATTTTTCTACTCAATGGTCTCAAACTGTAGCAGCTCGTGAAAATCTAGATGATGTGATCAGTTGCTAAACATCATTCTCAGTGTGTGGTTCATTATTTTTTATGAGATTACTCTTGAAAGTTATCTCTTTCAGTTAAGTAGACTTCCCCAAGAGGAATTAAGCTATTTGCTGCTGTGCTCAGAGAATTATGCAAAACACTGGACAGGTGTATGGACCAAGATAGCAAGTTCTTCACCTCTGAGCTAACTCCAACTTATCTATTTTGATCTATCTTTTTGTGAGTGATCTTCCAAGGTACATAGGGTGTCTAATACATCCATTGGCAAGCTGAAAGGGCCCACCACATACTCCTAGAGTTCATTTGGCTGGTGTGGATCAAGGATTTTGCAACACCTCTTCATCTTCAAGCACATACCTATCCATCTCTTCACAATGGTATCAGAGCAAGGTTGGACAACATGGCAGATGGATTTCCTTCATCAATTGACAAATTGGACAGAGGTAACTACTCAGCTTGGTCATTAAGAATGGAAGCTTATCTCCAAGGTAGAAGTTTATATGGTTATGTGGCTGGAGATGAAGTTATGCCAAGTTTCAGGAACAAAAGTCAACCAACACAAAAAGAGCAAGAAAGATTGAGCACATGGTGCTCCAAGGATGCACTTGCAAGGTCTTATCTCCTCAACTCTATCTCATATGTTTTGTTGCCTCACATTAGAAGTTGTAAGACATCTCAAGAAGTGTGGGATGCACTTGAAGCTTTCTTTTCTTCAAGTACTAAAGCTAGGAAACATCAACTATGGCTGGATTTCACAACTCTCAAGAAGACTCCCAAACAAAATGTGACTGATTTTGTCACAAAGCTCAAGGACATAGCAAATCAGTTGGGAAGCATTGGTGAGGTAATAGATGAAGAGCAAATTGTAAGGCAGGTCATCAATGGCTTGAAGGCAGATGACAAGTGGGAAGCATTCACCACAGCTATGGATTTGTGCATGGACATGCATGTACCTGACTTCAATACACTCATTGGACAACTACTTACTCAAGAGGCAAAGCTTATCAAAAATGGAGAGAGCTCTAAAGGTAATCAATCTTCAGCTTTATACACTGATAAAAGCAAGTCCAAAGATAACAAAGGAAAGGCAAAGAAAGTGGATGATGAAGCAGGTACATATCAAGTTAACTATGCAGGTAGAGGAAGACATGGCAGAGGTAGAGGAAGAGGAGGTAGACAAGGTAGGGGGAGATCCCAAGACTCCAACCCATGTTCTATTTGTGGATTAACTAATCATACAACTGAAAATTGCTTTAGGACTTCCAGGAATCAAAGAGGAAGAGGATGCAATGGATGAAGTTATGGCTACTCAAGAGGAAGGTTCAACAATTATCATGGCAACTACAACAATTACAATTATTCAAACTATCAAGGAGGCTACAAAGGAAGGAGAGACTTCAATAACTACACAGAAGACTCAAACAAAGAGGATTCATTATTGATCATGAACATGGCTATGCCACAAGGTAAATCTGATGAGCATGTTTTCTAAATAGATTCAGGTTGTTCAAATCATGTGGCAGGAAATGTGGCACTCATATCAGATTTAGAAGATCCAAGGAATAAGCATAAGGTACAAACAGGAGATGATACAAGACATCTTGTGGAGAAAATAGGAAATGTCAAAGCACATGATGGAAACATCAACCTACTCAGTAAGGTACTCTATGTCCCTACCATTACAAAGAATTTGATAAGTGTTGGGCAGATAGTAGAGAAAGGGTTGCAAGTCAGGTTCACAAAAGCAGAAGCATTTGTTGAAGATCCAAGTCAAGGATTCAGAAGAATTGCAAAAGTTGAAATGGCAAGTAGATTGTTCACATTTGAATTACAAGAAACTAGAAACATTGCTCTCTTTAATTATGGTAGTCAGACACTCACAGAATTGGAAGTATGGCACAAAAGGTTAGCACATATTGGTGAAAGGTCATTAAAGCAAATTTGCAGGGACCAAAGTGTACTTGGACTCCCTAATTTGTCAAAACAACATATGATTTATAAGTGTAGTGCATGTCAATTTGGAAATCTCACAGGTTACCATTCATGAAGAAAGGTTATATGCATGGAGATCTCTTGGAGTTGCTTCATACAGATGTATGGGGACCTAGCAAGGAAGCTTCAATATCCGGACCAAGGTAATATGTCTCCTTTATTGATGATTGCAGCAGATGGACTATCCTATTCTTTATGAAACACAAAGATGAAGTTTTTCATGTTTCAAAAGATATTTGGCTTTTGTGGAGAATCAAACAGGTAAATCGCTAAAAAGGCTAAGGTCAGATGGAGGGGGAGAATACTTCTCCCATGAGTTTGATTCTTTTCTTCAAGAAAGAGGAATCAAAAGAGAGGTAACTACAAGGTACACTCCTGAGCAAAATGGAGTGGCAGAAAGGAGGAATACGACAATTGTTGAAGTTGCACGGTCCATGTTAAATGAAAAGCATTTGCCTAATTATCTATGGGCTGAGGCTGTATCTATAGCCACTTACTTGATTAAAAGGTTGCCTTCAAAATCCCTTGATGGGATGACTCCATATGAGGCTTGGAATGGAAGAAGACCAAGCTTAGATCATTGTAAAATTTTCGGATGTATTGCTTTTGCTCATGTTCCTTCACAGTTTAGAGGCAAGATGGATCCAAAGGTAGAAAGGTGTGTATTTATTGGATATGATAACAATCAAAAGGGTTACAAGTTATCTCAACCCTACCAACAAAAGATTCTTGGTAAGCAGAGATGTAGTTTTTGATGAAAACAATTCATGGTATGAAGATTCATGCAGGAAGGTCAATTTACCATATAATCTTGAAGAAGATTTTCCAAAGCTTGGTAGAGAACAACCAAAGATTGAAGAACAAGACACCTCAGAGGATGATGAAGAATCTCAGATGGAAAAGATCAAAGCATGGAAGTCTAAAGGTAAAGCAAAATTGCAGGAACTTGGACATGAGGCAGAATCATCACATCATGGCCTAAGAAGATCTCTGAGGGAAAAGAAAAAACCAGAAAGGTATGGGTTTGACACCTCATTAGTAACTAAACATTCTATCTACATAGCACAGGACATAAACCAAGAGGAGCCATCATCATTTGAAGAGGCCAAAGCAAAAACAGAATGGAAGCATGCAATGAAGGAAGAGATTGAAGCACTTGAGGAAAACAACACTTGGGATTTGGTGCCCAAGACTTCATCCATGAAGGTAATAGGCTCAAGATGGGTCTATAAACTCAAGAAGAATTCTAATGGTTCCATTAATAGGTATAAGGCAAGGCTTGTGGCAAAAGGCTTTGCACAAACTCAGGGAATTGATTATGAGGAGACCTTCTCTCCTGTGGCAAAGATGCCTACTATTAAGGTTTTGCTTAGTATTGCATCTTTCAAGAATCGGAAGATACTTCAACTAGATGTAAAGAATGCATTCTTGAATGGTTGGATAACAGAAGAGGTATATATGGCACAACCACCTGGTTTTGAGAATCAAATTTATCTTGATTATGTGTGTAAACTTAACAAAGCATTGTATGGTCTCAAGCAAGCCCCAAGAGCTTGGAATTTCAGGCTTGTTTCATTCTTACAGGACAAAGGCTTTCAACCAAGCAAGGCAGATCCTTCACTCTTTATTAAAAAGAGTAATTCTGAGGTCATCTACTTATGTGTATATGTAGATGATATTATATTGACAGGAAATGATGCAGATGGTATGAAGAAGATCAAAGATCAGATGAGAGAAGAGTTCAAGATAAGTGGTTTGGGTTCACTTACCTACTTCCTAGGTTTGGAAGTTGTCTACAAAGATCATGGTTTGTTTCTCACTCAAAGAAAGTACATTAAGGACATGTTGGCAAAATTCAAGATGCAAGATTGTAAGATTGCAGGTACTCCAATGGAGGTCAATCATAAATTGAGCTCACATGAAGGCGAACTCATAGAGGACATCACATCATATCAAAGTCTAGTGGGTAGCCTCAACTATGCCACATTGACAAGAGTAGATATATGTTACAGTGTGAGTGTGCTAAGCCAATTTTATGCACACACCAAGGAAACCACATATGGATGCTGCCAAAAGGATTCTCAAGTATCTCAAAGGAACCATAAATGAAGGACTTTATTATCCTTATGTATTTGATTTAGGTTTGAAGCTATTTTCTGATGCAGATTGGGCTGGCTCCAAGGAAGATAGAAGGAGCACTTCAGGTTATCTTACCTTTACAGGTTCAAAGCTTATTTCATGGTCATCCAAGAAGCAACCCATAGTTGCTCTCTCTTCTACTGAAGCTGAATACAGAGGTCTTGCCATAGCTACTCAGGAAGCTATGTGGATGAAGACATTATTCAAAGATCTTGGATTGGAGTTTGGAACTCCAACTATTTATGGTGACAATATGAGTTCTATTCATTTGGCTGCTAATCCTATTTTTCATGAAAGGACTAAACATATTGAAGTCCATTATCACTATGTACGAGAGAAGGTTCTAAGCAAAGAGATTCAAATATCATATGTGCCCACTCATCAACAATGTGCGGATATTCTAACCAAAGCATTGGATGGTACAAAGCTTTGCAAATTCAAGGCTATGATAGGTTTGTAGGTAATCTTGGAAGATTGAAGACCTCAAGCATAGTTGGCTTGAGGGGGAGCTGTTGGAGCAAGTCTATTACAAGCCTAAGTATTGGCTTGAGTCCCACAAAGTCATAGAAGAAGCTTTAAAATGAAGACTATGTAAAGTTCACTTGTGAACTACCTCTTGTAACTTTTGAGGACTTTACTTAATGCAAAAGTGAGAGAATCTTAAGTGGTTGAGTCCACTTGATCAAAAAGGGAAAGAGAAGCCACGAATTCATGATTTGTGGTAGGTAGAGAATCAAATCAATCACTAATTGATTGGAGAGTGATTGAGGGAAGGTAGCCTCCCAAACTCAACTATAAATAGATGGCAGCTTTAGTCGTGGTTAGAGAGACCTATGTGAAGACCTCCAAGAGCTGAGCTTTATGCCATATCAAGGTGTGATTCCAAGGCACACATATGTATCAGTAAGTAAATTGTATTGTACAAGCAATATAATTTCATTTTCATGATCATTTGAGTTCATATTTCCATGTTCTTGTGAAGTGTACTACTCACTACCATATCTCTCAGTTTTGTCAGTCAGATTGCAGACATGGTTTCTCTGAGCTTGGTGGATCATTTTTAGTGATTTAACTTGGTAAAGTTAGCTCTATAAGTCTACTATATGCTCATCAATTTGCATTTCATTTGGGTATTGCAATCTTCAGTTATAGTTAGTTGAAGTCAACCATGTCTGTCATTTTCACTTCTCTATCAGGTACCCGACTTTTCTACTCATCTTGTCAGAGTTGTTTCTGAGTGTGTACTTATCCAAATTCAATGACTTAAAGCTTGTTGGATTCAGCGTACTGTCTAGTATAAGCATAAAAATTTTCATAATCATTGCATTCTTAAATCTAGAGCTATGTTCATTTTTCTGCTCACTAGTTTCAAACTATAGCAGCCCGTGAAAATCGAGATGATGTCATCAGTTGCTAAACATCATTCTCAGTGTGTGGTTCATTATTTTTTATGAGATTACTCTTGAAAGTTAGCTCTTTCAGTTAACTAGACTTCCCCAAGAGGAATTAAGCTAATTTTTGCTGTGCTCAGAGAATTATGCAAAACACTCGACAGGTGTATGGACCAAGAGAGCAAGTTCTTCACCTCTGAGCTAACTCCAACTTATCTGTTTTGATCTATCTTTTTGTGAGTGATCTTCCAAGGTACATAGGGTGTCTAATACATCCATTGGCAAGCTAAAAGGGCCCACCACATACTCCTGGAGTTCATTTGGCTGGTGTGGATCAAGGATTTTGCAACACCTCTTCATCTTCAAGCACATACCTATCCATCTCTTCACAGCTATGGGGCTTGGGGATCCAATCCTTGAATATAGAAGGGGAAAGGATAAGGTGTGCAGATACTACGAGGACCAACCTCAAGATAAAGAGGAGATATGAACATGCGAACAAGAGCCTTTAAAATAGCTCAAGGAGTAGTTTGCACCAAAGGAGGAGCTCGCTAGCGAATGGGGTCAAGAGAAGGAAAGCAATATCATCTTGGATGAATCTCCATGTTATTCAGGTGATATTTTCTCCCAAGGGTCCACAGAGTTGATTTTGACTTCCAAACTTGTGAAGCATGTTAAATTGGGAATAGAAGAAGAGCATCAACTGATTCTCCTTGCATCTTGGTTGTGGGAGTATCCTAGTCTAGTAACAGAGGTAATTACATTTATGCAAAAATTTGAAAAGGACTTTACATGGACCTATGAGGACCTAGAAGGGATTGCTCCACATTTAGGAGAGCAGACCATCCCTCTTGCTGAAAATGTGAAGCCTATCAGGGGAAGGATATATAGACTCAACCCCAAATATGCATAGCTATGAAAAAAGAGATTCACAGGATGGAAGAAGTAAAGATTATTGTACCAATGGAACATTCACAGTGGCTGTCATCCATGGTCATAGCACCTAAAAAGTAGTAAAATTAGAATATTTATTGACTTTAGAGCTCTCAATAAGGTAACAATCCCTGATTGATTTTCTACCCCTTTCTTTGAACAAGTGGTGGAAGATGTGGTTGGACATTCTTTCCACAACTTTATGGATGGATTTAGTGGGTATAATCAAGTACCAATTCATCCTGTGGATCAATCAAAGACCACCTTTTTCACTCCATGGGATACATAAGTGTACACAAAAAAGGCTTTCGGACTAAGGAATACCCCTACATCATTCAACAGAGTGTTCTACACCATTTTTAGGCCACTACTTCTAAAATTTCCAAGAATTTTTATGGATGATTTTTCTATATTTTCAGGTGCACATTTTTCATGCTCAATTGAAAATTTTAGAGAACACCTTTTTCAGCTGCAAGAAGAAGTCGAATTATGCAGAGGTGCATCACTAAAGCTAAACCCAAACAAATGTCATTTTTTGGTCACAGAAGGCACACTTCTCAGGCATGTGGTTTCTTCAAAAGGTATGGCTCCTGACCCAAATAAAGTCTTGGCCATTATGCGGATGCCTCATCCTTTCAATGCAAAACAAGTACAAAACTTCTTTGGACACATTGGGTACCATATGAAATTCATAAGGATGTACATAGAAGTGGCTAGGCCAGTGTCGAGACGAATAGGAAAGTTAGTCCAATTCAAATGGACTCATGAGGAGGAATAGACATTTGAAGTCCTCAAGAAGATGCTAGTGAGTTCTCCCATTCTCATTGTTCTAGACTAGGAAGTCACTCCCCATGTGCATGTAGATGCAAGCTCCACTGTTGTAGGGGCAATTCTTGCACATCCCAACAAAGAGCATAAATTGGATTGCCCAATTCATTATGCCAATAGGATTCTCACCAAGTCCAAATGGAACTACAACACAATAGAAAGGGAGGCATCGGCCATAGTATTGCCTTTAAAAATTTTAGGCATTACATACTACATGTTCATTTTGTGCTAATCACAAACCCTCAAGCAATCAAGTATTTCCTCAACAAGCCTAACATTGTAGGATGGATCTAGAGATGGTTGTTGCTTTCAATTTTGAAGTTGTGCAGAGGCTTGGCAAGCACCATGTAATGGTGGATGCTTTATCCAGAATACAAGTACCAAGTGGAGACAAGGGAGCTGAGGATGATTTACTAGACCACCATCTCTTCCATGTAAGCACTTACCCTTCATGGTATAGTGAATTAGTCCATTTCTTGTCTACTAGCACTTGTCCCTCCCACATGATAACAATAGAAAAGAGAAGAATCTTGATAAAAAAGAAAAGCTTCACTCTGATCGGTGGGCACCTCTTCAAGGTCGAATTAGATGGAATAATTGGGAAGTGTGTATACCCCAAGGAAGTCCAAGAAATCTTCGAATTTGCACACAATGGAGCCTCTTCATGTCATTACACAGATCACATCACTGCAACAAGGTGCTCCAGAGTGGACTCTAGTGGCCTTACCTCTTAATAGGTGCATGTAATATGGTGAAGTCTTGTGACACCTACCAATGACGTAGTCATAAACCATCTAGACTCAACAATAGGCCCTTGAAAGTTTCAATAGCATGGTGACCCTTTGAAACATGGGTGTTGGATTTTGTGCACCCTATATATCCGATGGCTTACCAATCTAAGGAAAAATATTTATTGGTAGCAACAGACTATGCTACTAAGTGGGAAGAGTTCATTACATCAAAGGATTGCACATTTGATATAGTAGAAACATTCCTCTATGAACACATATGGTTGTCCAATTGAAATTATCATTGACCAAGGTACCCATTTTGTCAAAAAAAATCTAACAATTATTTTCATGAAGTATCAAATATTCCACAAAAAATTATGTACATATTACCCTGGAGCTAATGGCGAGGCAAAAAGCACAAACAAAGTTTTAATTACCATGCTGAAAAAGATGTGTCACCAGCAACCCACTACATGGGGCATGGCATACTTGGGGGCCGTATGGACCTACATAACTTCTTACAAGACTACCATTGGGCACACACCCTTACACCTACTATATGGCATTGAGGCTATAGCTCCTCTTGAATTCATCCAAGCCTCTCCAAGGGTAAGATCAGAGAAGGCTGCTCACTACACTAAGCAAGCACATCATTCTAGAATCCATCTCGTGGAAGAACTGAGGTTGAGAGGAGAAAACAACATAAAGGCCAAGCACCTAAAAAGAAAGGAGTACCATGATTAACACCTTTGGAAAAGATCAATGCAAGAAGGCTCTTTGGTACTCTTGTATCAACCTAGTTTGGCCAACAAAAAGGAGATAAAACTTTACACAGGATGGGGAGGGCTGTATAACATGGTTCAACTACTTTCACAAGGGGCAATTCAACTTTCATCATTAGAGGGAGAGCTTTTGCCCTCTGTTAATGGGTCTAGGGTGAAACACTACAAAAAGTAATGAGAACATCTCTTGAAGAACATTTTGTACATAATGTAAATATTATGTTTCTATCTTCCAACATCATTTTCGGGTATCTTAGGCTCTCAAATGTAGTCTTATATCTCTTAGCCCCAAGCCACCATAATTTTTAGTGTTAGTATCTTTGTAATTCATCTCCAAAGCTACCATCTTTCCTTAGCATGGATTCATATTCATACTAAAATTTGCTTTGTGCTACTTTAAGAATTACTCATCATATCATCCTTATTCTCACAAAATAGTGTAACAAAATTGTAAATCAACCAACCCTAATTTTGAGATTAGGGTAGATAAACCCTAAAAACAAAATATAAGGTTAACTCACAAAAGATAGTTACCACCACCTCGTAGAAGACTTCTTGCTCCAAGAGAGTAGCATCTCCTTCACCAAATCTTCACCTCCTCAACAGTGTGTGAACACTCTCTCTGCAAGAAGACCTTCAAACTCTAGCTTGAAATCTTTGAGTGAGTTAGTATGAAGTGAGCCAAGCTCCTTCTTTTATATCTTTAGTATACATCTAAAAAGCATTCTCCCAAAAGAAATTTCGCCCTGTGATCTAAAAAACGTATCGCGAAAATCAACGCCAAAGATAGCGATCGATAAAGCAAAAAAATACATTGAAATATCTTTTCGCTACTGTTGTTTTGCTTTTTCCAAAAGACAACTTTCGCGATCAACGCCGACGGGACTTGAAGCAAGGTGAGCAGTTTTTAAGTGCTTTCTTCTATCCACACTGCCAACGTGACTTGTTTGTAAAAGGATTATAAACAACACTCTATATGCTGTAGAAAATGGACCAATGTAGACATTGTTTCCAACAATCCCTCCTTCAATGTCATATTGGTACAACCTTCAATAACCTGCAAATCTTCTCATGATTGTCTCTAGTCAATGCTTTGGTAAATATATCTGCAACATTCTCACTAGAAGGAACATAAACTAGCTCAATGTGCTTCTTAGCTATTTGCTCTCGAATATAGTGGTAGTGTACCTCTATATGCTTTGTCCTTGCATGATGCACTGGATTCTTTGCTATAGCTATAGCACTCTGGCTATCTGAAAATATCTGAATGGGTTCATGTACTCTCACATCAAGATAACTGAAAATCTTCTGCAACCATACTAATTCTAGAGTAGCTGTAAATGCATCACGATATTCAGCTTCACACGATGAAGTGGTAATAGTGGGTTGTCTCTTTGAAAGCCATGAGATAAGACAATCTCCAAGATAAAAACAAAATCCACTAGTACTTCTACTTGTGTCTCTATCACCTGCCCAATCAGAATCTAAAAATCCTTTTAGTAACAAATGTGTAGATTTCAATAATACCATAGTAAAATTTGAAGTTCCCTTCAAATATCGAAAGATCCACTTTACTCCTTTCCAATGTAACACTGTCGGATTCTGTATGAACCTTGATACTTGAGAAACTGCAAACTGTATATCAGGACGTGTATTACAGAGATACATCAAGCAACCAACTGCTTGACTATATAAAGTAGCATCAAATGTCTCTGCATCTGCTACCATCTATAAATTACCATCTATAAAGATCCATAGGTGTTTTCATAGGTTTAGAATTAATCATTTGAAACCTTTCCAAAATTTTCTCAATGTACTTTTGTTGTGTCATATAGATACACTCATCTCGAAACAGAAATTCAATCCCAAGATAATAATGCAAAATGCATAAATCATTCACATCAAATGTTTGCTTTAATTGTTCTTTGAACATCTTCAAATCTTCATCTATGGGACCTATGACTATAATATCATCCACATAAATGATTGCTATAATCATCATACCTGTTTACTTCCTTATTCTTAGAAGACTTCTTTTTAGATGTAGTAGATACAGAATCTAAAGTAGAAGGTGAAAGGGACTTACTCTCCTTTAAGGATTGTTTTTCCTTCTTATCCTTTTTCTTCTTTTTACCCTTTGATGAAGATGAAAGTGCTTCTTCATTCTCTTCCATTCCCTTCAACTGATCTTCATCTTGAAGCAACAAGAATTCTAACTCTTCAAATGTAACCTCTCTATCTCTTGTGGTAAGGGTAAGAGTGGTTATAAAAGATCGATATGAAATAGGAAGTGAATTAATCAGCATATTTACCATTTCTTCATCTGATATCTCAACTCCTACATTTAGAAGTTGATCTCTCAAGTCAATGAGTCTCGTAATGTGGGTTTGAATTGACTCACCAGCTTTCATCCTTGTATTTTTTGTCTCCTCAAGTGAGCTTTCCTATCAGGATTTCTGCTCTGAAAAAGATTCTCAAGCTTCAACCAAGCTTGTCTTGAACTTCTACAAGATTTGATCTGTGGTAGAATATGCTTTTTGACACTCATTGCTATGAATGAAAGTGCTAAAGCATCTCTAGCATCCCACCTTGCCTGATCTTCAATAGGAGGAACTGTAGGTAAAGACCTACTTGTGACTCTGGATGTCAAAGTGGTTACCTCTTCTTCAGTTGGTTCTGTAATAGTAACTCTAGTACCTCTTGAAGCTGTTGTAGTCCCTTCTTCACCTTCTCATCTTGGTCTTGTTAAGGATCCATTGACGATACTCCATAAATCCTTTGTCACTAAAATGTTCATCATCATGAAACTCCACATGGGATAATTAGAAGATCCATGCAACTTGTCTTCAATCTCAATTCTATTCTCACTCATCTTAACTAAGTGTGTATGTCAATTATGCTCTGATACCAAGTGTTGGAATTTGGGGCCCCACGATCGTTCCAATACTAAAACCTTTTGAGCATACACACTTAATTAATTAAGATGATAAGTGAGAGATAGAAAGAAAGAGATCTTGAGACAAGGATAGGGAACATAAGTTGGATGCTTACTCACTAAAAGATAGATGTCCAAATTACAACATGGGAGTACTACTCAACCATATAAAGTGGTGCACTCACTAATGGAAGAATATCCAAGAAGATGATGATATAAAATTTAGATTATGTTGAAATAATCTAAGTGTGTGAAGTGAATGAGCAATGAAGCTAACCTTATTCTCACAAAATAGTGTAACAAAATTGTAAATCAACCAACCCTAATTTTGAGATTAGGGTAGAGAAACCCTAAAAACAAAATATAAGGTTAACTCACAAAAGATAGTTACCACCACCTTGTAGAAGACTTCTTGCTCCAAGAGAGTAGCCTCTCCTTCACCAAATCTTCACCTCCTCAAGAGTGTGTGATCACTCTCTCTTCAAGAAGACCTTCAAACTCTAGCTTGAAATCTTTGAGTGAGTGAGTATGAAGTGAGCCAAGCTCCTTCTTTTATAGCTTTAGTATACATCTAAAAGCACTCTCCCAAAAGCACTTTCGCCATGTGATACAAAAAAAATGTATCACAAAAATCAACGCCAAAGATAGCGATCGATAAAGCAAAAAAATACGTTGAAATATCTCTTCACTGCTGCCGTTTTGCTTTTCCCAAAAAACAACTTTCACGATTAGCACCGACGGGAGTTGAACCCAGATGAACTGTTTGAAAGTGCTTTCTTCTATCCATGTTGTCAACGTGACTTCTTTGTAGAAGAATTATAAACAAAACTTTATATGTTGTAAAAAATGGACCAATGTAGACATTGTTTCCAACATATTGTATCTAGAACAGAAGTGTCACTTGGCCTAATCAAAACTATCCATATCAAGGCCATTTGAAGAAGTCTAGTTTCAGACCCCATAGTTTCCAATGCTCTCATTAGTAGATATGGAAAATTTAGGGTTGTCAGAAGGGGTTATGCCCCCTAAATATACACAGGGGGAAATTGATGGCCCGTCCTATTAATTGATGGCAGAGAGAGGGTGCCAGAAGAGAGATCGAACTGGGGGGAAGATAGTCTGCTCTCTTGGGTGGTTGAAGAGGGGAGAGATCGACAAGTTCGGGGGAGAACTGGGGGGGAGGAGACTCTCTTGCTAAGTTTTTTTTCTTTCTACTTCGGGATAGCAAGAAGGAGGGGGGGAAGTTTTTCGGTGGATTTCTCTGTTTTGGGGTTTTCTTTTGGGTGGTGTCGAACGAAAAGAAGAGGAACAGGGGATCGGGGTTACACCACCAGAATGATTCTAGAACCAGGTGTAGGAGTTGCGATAGCTACCACCTCCTTATGGAAGCATTGGGGCAAGCCAACACTCAGACAAAAGAGGATGAAATTGCAAATGGCAGATGGTCACATTGAGAAACCTTTAGGACTACAGGAAGGAATAATTCTCACCAATTTTGGTGTAGATTTTGAGCATACAATCCCCATATGTGATTTTGGCAAGAATCATGTATATGAGATGATTTTAGGTAGAGCTTTCATGCGACAGTCACAAGTAGTGCAAGATTAGGGAACCAATTCCTTGTACTTACAACACTTAGCAATCATAACCAAAGTCAATATCAAGTATTACTCTCATTGAGATGTACCCCCTTGCAATGGAAGCCAGTCCATAGAACATTAGATGAAATAGAATCAGTACATTCCATAGGATCAGACTCCTCATGGATGCATGAAGGCACCCATTTATGGATGTGTAAAGTTGCAGTGGAGGAAGAGAACAAAGCAACCTTTAGAGATGTAGGTACTAAGGAGAACCCTTGACTAGTTCAAGACCTAGCTTGTGCACCTATGGTGTTCCAAGATGAAGAATTTGAACCCCATGGTTGGGTAGAAATTCTAGCCACAATGGATATAGCTATTAATGAAGAACATTGGACTCACCATTGCGATGAGGATGGCTATGACATTTTAGTTTTAATGATAGAACCACTCACCTATGATCCAACTATTGAGGAATGCGAGCTTAGCATAAGTAAACTCAAGGAGGATAGTGATGAAGATGAAGAATCCATCCTCATGGAGCCATTCTATGCCATAGAGGAAGAGTACCTTTACCTAATAGACTATGATTCAAGAGCATGAACAATCTGAATGAGAAAAGAATTTGACAAGAATAAAGGATGATCAAAATGAGGAAAAGAAAGGGAAGAGACCCATTACCAAGCCAATGTAAGAAGAAGCACTTTTTGAAGTGCCAGAAAGTTTCAAGAAATATGAGGAGGAAACTTTGGACCGGATTGAGTGAATAAGGCTATACTTTTTGCAAGTCTTTGGTGGCCAGCCCTTCACATGGATGCACACTCTTATGTGAAGAGATTTGAGATATGTCAACAGACTCAGTATTCGATACGAAAGGATGAGATGCCACTGAGACTCATGATGGGAGGACGTGCATTCTCCAAGTAGCGAATATACTTCATTGGTCCTATTAATCCCCAAACTAAGAGTTCACATGCGAAATATATCATTGTTGCTATAGATTATCTAAACAAATGGATGGAAGTAAAGGCCACTAGAAAAAACGATGCACAGACCACAACTATTTCAATTTAAAACGTATTTACCAGATATGACTTGCCAATAGAGTTAGTAAATGATCATGGAAACCACTTGTTAAATGAAGTTATCGAGTGCATATTACAAGAATTCATGGTGATTCACAAGAAATTGGCCCGATATCACCCCCAAGCTAATGGACAAGTTGAGAGCACTAATAAGATCCTATGCACTGTTTTGACTAAATTGGTGAATAGAAAATGTTTTGATTGGGACAAACAACTGCATCACGCTATTTGGGCTTACAGTATGGCCTATAAAATGGTACTCAACACCACCCCCTTTCGGATGGTGTTTGGATAGAATGCGGTCCTACCCTTAAATCTTTTGATAACAATGCTGAAGGTGGCAAAAGAGTATCAATGAACTACACATGAGCTATCATCCAGGATCTTTGATTTAGAATGATTGGGAGAAAATCAACTAAGAGTAGCTATCAAGATCTATGCAACTTATAAAAGAAAAAATGCATACTTTGATGCACATGTAAAAGATAAAGGCCTGAAGGCAGGAGGCCTAGTCTTGGTATATACACTAAAGCAACATGCTAAAAATTTAGAAAAGCATGGCTATGGACCTATGATAATCAATAGAATATCAACAAGCAGAGGTGTCCAGTTAGCTACTTTAGATGGCCATACACTACCAAGCTACATTATTGGTTGCCGCGTGAAGCTTTAACAAGACGAAAGACATGTTAAGTTGACTCAAGACTATGAAAAAATGCAAAGAAGAAGAGCAATGTATTCGAGAGGAAGCCCAAACCGAGGCTTTATAATGTATCTAATGTGTGAAATTAAAGAGACAAGGTAGAGATCAACCTAGGCCAATGAATCATGAGGCTCCAAGGTATCACATGGTGATGTGCCAAACCAAGAGTGCTACCCCTAATCACATAGTTGATACACGTCCATTTATCACCATAGAAGTAGGACAAGGTAGGGTTGCAAAGACTATAAAAACCTTTATTGAATCAAGGGTGGCCACTAGTATGGTTAGAAATTCTTGCTGTTAGGATATGGGATTGTGCATCAATCCTATTGAAGCATATCTCATAGGATTGGGAGGAGTGGAAACCCCTTGCATGGGCGAAGTGGAACTTCCCATCTCCATTCAAGACATCCATATGACAGTCAAAATGCTAGTGTGTCATGAAGAGGACCTTACAAAGCCTCTCATCTTGGATCAATATTGGATCTATGATCCTGCAGTCAACTTGAACCTCAAAAGTGGACTTCTTCAGGTTTGGGTGAACAATGAAGGTGTTGCTGTCAAACTAGGAAGTTGCCCACCCGTTGAACTAGGAAAGACACCAAATCCTAGTCCTTCCAGGGTTCATTATGAAAGTAAAGATGTTGTTCTTGTCTAAAGCTCTATGATGTAGAATGATGCAGCAACTGAAGAAATAGAAAGAGGAATAATGGAAATTCCTTCTTTCCCAAAGATTGTCAACATGAAGCAAGCAAAGGAACCCACAAATAAGATGAAGCTGGCAATCGAATCTCAGAAACAAAAACCAACACAAAGCAAGGTGATTCATGGAGTGTAGCAGGTCTGGAGATATAAGAGTGAGCGATAGCCTGCGTTTGTATCAGGACCACCAGTATATGCAGAATGTGTGACGAAATCAAAGGGGCCAAGGACCGAATACTCCAAATGTCAACCTCAATGAGTAATCTACATTTGGATACCCAAGCAGTCAATGAAGGCTAAGCACAATCATAGACAGATCTAGTTGCCTAAGACATGCTTGCAAGCCCAACTTGATGGGTGTCAATGAGCTCTTAAGTGTGAATTAGTGCTCATGGACACCCATCCCACAAAAAGCACTACAAAAATTTGTGGTCATTACATACTCAAGTAAAATCCCATCTAGTTTTACTTGGAAATGGGTACCTAAAAAGTCCTAGATCCAAGTAGATTCACCTCTAGAACCATTAAGTGTAATTACAAGCAAAATCTATAATCCCATAAAGGAAGTTTGGAGAGTCAAAACCTATAATAAACCACCTGACCCTATTGTGTAAATTCTCTTGCAGAGGGATAGATGCATTTTGAGTATCGTGCACATCCCTATTATGTATTTAAGAATATCAACTAAAATCCTAACATACACTCATATTCATACTACAAAACTTTACTAACTCACTAATCATCACAGATATCATGTTGGTATTGCAAGGGGAACAAGGTCTCATATCTCAACTAATGTAATACTAATGTAATTTTATTCTTATAGTAGATCCATAAGCATCATTCACCACCATCAATTATGTGTTACCGTTAGTGTCCATGTGAAAGGCGAAATGGACTTCTTTGTATATGTTCTTTAATAAAACATATAGTGGTCTGGTCAGCCAGAGACTATAAGTTCGACCACATTTGTAAGACCTAAGAAGTTTGTCTTCGTGCTCCCTATGTACTGTGTTTTTTTGCATATTCTGGTACTCTGTGCGGCCTTAGGAGCTCGGTTTTCTACTCTGAGGATATTGTCATGGAGCTCTCAAGAAGGAGAGTTCACCGTGGTGCATCGCCATTGAAATACTTCACTAGTATCAAAGAAGTTTGACGCAAAAGCATTGTTCCTTTTGTGCGAGCAAAGCGAGCCTCCCCCCCCCCCCTCTCGGCTTTCTCCAAGGCTTACGACTAAGGGAGTGACCAAGGCATAGACCTTGGCATACCTTGTCGTCTGAGTCACCAAAGTCATCGTTGGCTGTGTGTGAGGGATGACGTCAATGATCAAGGAAGATATAGGTTCCTGGTACTTCTCAGGAGGTCACCCATCCCAGTACTATTCCCCCCATAGCTCACTTAACTATGGCAATCTCTTGCCACTAAGCTAAACCCTTGTGGTGTTTGAAGAAGGGGAAAGAATAAGGTTAACATTACCTTGAACATGTTTTGTTCCCTCAAAGCTTCATTCTTTGGTTCCAAAGCCTATTTTTGAAGCAATTTTGGGGTGTCTTTTGGAGCCATTTTGGAGTACTTTCGTACATAGTTCTGTTCACACAACTCCAAGAAAATCAAGAATAGTATTCTTTGTACTTCTCTACCAATAAATATCAACCTTTGGGGCTGTGTTTTCAGCCACACTCATAAAACAACAGGTTTCTCGAAAGGATTTCAGTTTTGGTGGGAGCAATCGTTGCAAATTTATGCAAGTTTTTTAGCATAAAACATCAAAGTTGACAGACACTTGAAAATGTTGTTGGCTAGTTTTTGGGCTGTGCATTCAACCTTTTTAGTGTCATTTTATTGCATATATTGAGCACATACACACCATGTATGCTTTTGTGGATACCGCTTATGTACGTCCATGTGGTCATTGATATATTGGTTATGTTTTTTGCATAAAGCCTTTTACGTTTGATAAAGAGGGTCATGGTGAGGTTTTCTTAACTGGGGGACACCCAAATCTGAGGTCTCTTTGGTGATGCAGGTGGAAGACTTACCCATCCTCACCATAGGAGATGTATGATAGTTGTTCATAGGTGCTCGATAAGCCTAGTTGGCTTCTAAGGGGTAACTGATTATATGCAGTGGAGTCAATGATTCACTATGTAGGTAAACGTGTCAGTACTTGCAGTTTTATGATATGTTGAAACTAGCCATATGCTCATTTTGCAGAGGATACTCTGGCAAAATTTTTCTAGATTTTTGGTTTAATCAACTATACAGTGGTCGATTTACTCCTTGATATACTTATTCATTGGTGTTTGGACTCTTCTAGCTCCATTATCATTCTATTCAGTTCTCTACCATCATGGCATCAGAGGTCTCACGCACATCTGGTGGATCAGGGTCTAGTGCCAATGTTCCGAGGAGCTATAACTTGCAGGGCAAAGACCATTTTGAGATCAAAAAATTTGATGGCACAATTTTTGCTCTATGGAAGAATCAGATTAAAGATGTGCTGATTCAAAGGAGGCAATGGAAGCCAGTAAATGTGATTTCAAAGAAGCCTGCTCACATGGATGAAGATGATTGGGATAAGTTAGATGAAATGGCCAGGTCTACCATTCGTTTGCACCTGGCAGATAATGTTTACTTTATAGTATTAGACTGTGAAAGTGCAGAGGAGCTTTGAAAGAAGTTATGCAATACATATGAAAAAGAGATGGCATCAAATACAGTGTATCTCATGAGAAAATTATATGACCTTTGCATGAAGGACACAGATAGTGTTGCTACTCATCTAAATGAGTTTGATGCTATATTCTCCCAATTACACGCTTTGAAAATGGATATGGGTAATGAAATGAAAGCAGGATTGCTGTTATGCACCTTGCCATCATCATGGGATATGTTTTGCACAGCTATTAGCAATAGTGCACTTGGTGGTAAACTCGTCTATGATGACATACGTGGAGCACTCTTGAGTGAGGGCTTCATAGAAAATCTATGGTTGGCACTCGGAGTGGAGATGCATATAATGTTCGTGATTCTTACCAAGGAAAGGATCATCAACGTGGCAAGAGCAAGAACAAGGAAAAGAGTGGTCAACACAATAAGAGTAGAAGTAAATCAAGGAAGAGGGATATCGAATGCCTCCAAATGGATGTGAAAAACGCTTTCTTGCATGGAGATCTTATAGATGAGATCTATATGGAGCAACCAGAGGGTTATGTAGTTCTTGGCAATGAAAGTCTAGTTTGTAAGCTCAAGAAGAGCTTGTATGGACTTAAATAGTCCCCTAGACAATGGTACCAAAAGTTTGATGCTTTTATGAAGTCCCAAGGCTATTCTCGAAGCAATGAGGATCATTGTCTTTACACAAAGAGATGCTTAGATGGAAGCTTGATATGCTTGATACTTTATGTTGAAGATATGTTGATTGTTGGGAAGTCCTCTTATGACTTGTCAATTCTCAAAAGGAAGTTGATTCAGACATTTGACATGAAGGATTTTGGGGATGCCAAACATATTATTGGCATGCACATTACTTGTGATAGGAGTAAATGATGCATATACTTGTCTCAAAGTGAGTACATATCCAAAGTACTTCATAGGTTCAATATGCAGGGTTGAAAGGCATTGAGTACACCTTTGCCCACATATGTGAAATTGAGCAAGGATGATTGCCCCAAATCAAATGAGGAAAAGGAATTCATGACCAAAAAATCCCTATCTGTCTACTGTTGGTAGTCTCATGTATGTTATGGTAGCTACGAGACCAGACATTGCATTTGCAGTGGGAATTGTGAGCAGATATATGTTTAATCTTGGAAAGAAACATTGGGACGTGGTCAAGATGATTTTGAGATATCTGAGTGGCACTAAGGACAATTTTCTATGCTTAGGTAGAGGGAAAGCATCCATTATTTGTTACATAGATTTTGACTATGCTAGTTGTGTAGACAATCGTAAGTCTACATACAGGTACATTTTTCATTTTGTTGGAGGTGCTATCTCTTGGAGATATTGTCTTCAAGAATGTACAATTGTTTCCATCACAAGAGTATGCTAGAGCAAGTGAGGCAAGTAAGGAAGCGTTGTGGCTTTCTCGTCTTGCTTGTGATATGGGTTACCTCAGCATGTACCTCGTTTGCTTAGTGACAATCAAAGTGCCATTGCTTTGGCTAAGAATCTGGTATATCATGCAAAGGCCAAGCACATTGAGGTGAGGTATCACTTCATTAGAGATTTCTTAGCCACAGGGGGCATTATTCTTGAGAAGGTTCACACTCAAGATAATGTTGCAGATGCTTTGACTAAAGCTCTACCACATGATAGCTTTCGACACTACTTTCACTTGATGGGGGTTACTTGATTCATGATCTTACACAGTCACTTGTATACTGTGTAACATGCCCATCAGGTGGGAGATATAGTTTGTATACTTACACTTAGGTATTCTTTATCATTCTTTATTTTTCTCCCATAGTTACTTTGGCCATATTTGCCTTTAGTGGGAGATTGTTACCGTTAGTGTCCATGTGAAAGGCCAAATGGCCATCGGGCACTTCTTTGTATATGTTCTTTAATAAAACATATAGTGGCCTGGCTAGCCACAGACTATAAGTTCGACCACATTTGTAATATCTAATAAGTCTGTCTTTGTGCTCCCTGTGTACTATGTTTTTCTGCGTATTCTGGTACTTTGTGCGGAGTACTGTGTGCAGCCTTAGGAGCTCTATTTTCTACTCCGAGGATATTGTGATGGAGCTCTCAAGAAGGAGAGTGCACCATGGTGCATTGCCATTGAAATACTTCATTATGGCTCATACAATAGGAACTAGCTCTCAAGTAGGAACCAAGTTAAGAAACAATATATATTGAGAGCCTCCCTATTATCGAGGTACCCACAAAGAGACTTGCGACTCTGAGCCACCTTTAAGTGATTCCAATTTTGGACCCCCCAACTGGCCATATGACATGGGTCAACAAAACTTCCCACTAGTTTAGTGGAGTGGCTAGAACTCTTGGCAAAGGGATGTATATGTGGGAAGAAAAAATTCATTATAATAATGTATGGGGACATTATCACTTTTTCAGTAGAGAATTCAAGCGTTTGCAAAATGGAGAAGAGCTTCAACCTATTTGGCACAAAGCAAGATTAGAGCAATATTTTAGTGCCAAACTTCCCAAGCTAGACTTTATGAGATGCTACTACCTCATCAATACCTTGTAGCCCAACAAGGATCCAACAACATCCAGCAAATTTACCATCCCATCCTTGATGCATAGAAATGAGCTGAAGAAATTCTGACTAACCAATAATCTAGTGCCGAAAACCTTAGACATGTATGGTATGCACATCCCAATGGAAAAGGATCAATTAGTCATTGAAAATATGAAGAACAAGAACATGATCAAGTTGAAAGATATGGTGGCAATGACCCCCAACATTGTTGTCCATCTTCATATGTGCATGCAACACTTTGCCTTCCTTGGACAAGATAGGTTCACTATGTCCCATAAGAAAGCATGGTTCAATTTATACTTGGCAAACACTCAAATTTGACAATTAATCTTCCTCATTGGATCATAGAACAAATTCACCAAGCCCACAAGCGATGGTCATGCAAGGCCATATTACATGGATGTTATGCACTTACACGGATAATCTATAGGTGCCTCACATATGAAATGCCAATTTAGAGGGCTCTCTCATGGAATCACATACATCAATTTAAGAGAAGAAAGGCCACAACACCTTCCTCCAAGCAAATGAGAGGTTCCAATCCGTGTGCCCAACCTCAAGGAGCCACTTTGATGCATGACGTCTCTCCTGCACCATAATGCATTGTCCATCCATGTACACTCCAATTTCCAAGGTGCAAGCCTGATGGTTCACAATTGATCTTTCCACCCATACCATCTAACTTAGGTCTAGAAGAATTGGGTGATGTTGACTTTGACCAATTGCTTAGAGATGTAAACCTAGAATTGGAAGAGGAGACAGGGGCCCCTCACCAACAACATGAAGAGGGACAAGAGGAGCAACAATAGGAGGAAGGGAAAGAAGAGGAGGAGGATGAGGAAGAATGAGAGGAACAAGAACATGAAGGAGCCCCAACATATACAACACCAATGCAAAAATTATATGATACTATTACTAGTGTATAGGATTGAGGTCGACTATTGTTCTAGACCGAATGAGTACTCATCGATCAAATACTAGGAGGAGAGGGCATATGTCCTCATTTCATAGAAACCCTTCAACTTATGATAGAAACCCATGGAGTAGAAGAAGTTGTATATATGATGTTACAAAGACACAACCACGATATGAACAAAGGCACATGGATACTAGGCCAATGCCAGGTAAAAGATTTTTGATACCTATATGTTGTGTAAGCTCACGCACTCCGAAGTTAGTAGCTTTGCAACATCTTTCCAACAGAATCTCCATCACTCCTCCATGCTCTTGAAAAACTTGACGAGCTTTGTCTTGTGTTGATGGATATATTTGATCTTTGGAAATCGATCTCCAAAATTTTTTAATGAACTTTTGATTTCATATCTACTTGATGTGACATTTGATGTGACATCTTCACTTGATCTCCGATTTCTACTTATTTAAAAAGGTCATTCATCTTCAGTCTTCTTTGAGCTGAGTGAAGATGAGCTCAATCTTTTCAGTGGATGCTTGGCCATCAGCTTCCTCTGCTCATATTGATACAGTTTCGGATTCATTGTTTTCAGTTGACCCTTTCCACATAAGTGATGATCCCTATGGTTTAGAACGTGCTGATGATTCTATGTTTTCTGTTGAGTCATTTAAGTTATCCAATTCACAGTGCAATGCTGCTCAACCAAATGCACCTCTTGATCTCCCATCTGATCCAACCATTGATCTCCCTTCTTACTCAAGTGCATGTGGAGCAACGGAAAAGCAAAGCAAACTCAATCTACGTTTTAAAAGAAGGCCTCGTGAAGTAAGTCAAAAAAGATTTAAATTTCTTACTTCAGATAGATAGATTGCATTGGATTTTGTGAAGCATTGTTGTGGTTTGAAATGTTTGTACAATTTAGGAATGAAGAAACTAAAGCACCTAAGAGAGAAATTCCTCCATTTAGATAGTGAAAGGCAGGATATATACCTTGTTTCTCGCATGCAAATGATTGAGGATAACATGTTAGTAACACGTGTTTCTTTTGAATATTTCTTTAGTTCAAGGGATGCGATGTTGTAGGGCTGCATTTAAAATTGCAATGGGTGTGGGAAATTTTAGAATACATAGGGTTCAACAGGGGCTTATGAATGGGGATCTCATTTTGGATACGTTCCATGTTGGGACCAAAGGATCTGTTGGACGTCATGCAATTAATTGGATAATGAACTATTTTAGCTTGCATTGTGAGGTTATGCCTACAGCTGGAAGGTTGCACTTGTCAGATAACTTTACTCGTCGAGAGGTATTTCAAATATATAGAGAAGACATGGAAAATAGAAATGAGAAGTATGTGTTGTATCATCACTTTACTCAATTATGGAAGGAAGAGTTTAACAATGTGTCTATTCCTCGTAAAGTTAGAATGGGTGAATGTTCAATTTGCGCCACTTTGAAAAACATGGCAAAGGGGGCTACAACACCACAGGAAAAGGATAATTTAAAAAACCTTCTTAACAACCATCGTGGGAGTCAAGCTTTAGAGAGAAAGAAAGCAATTCATCATCGAAGTAAAGCACTCAGAAATCCGGAGCGTTATATGTGTTTGTTGATCGATGGTATGGATCAAAAAAAAAACTTGTTTGCCACATTTTTATCGCATCCCTAAGGACATTGGAGATGAAGTCCTTGTGCAAATGCATTTGGTTGGTGCTTTGGTATACAATGGAACTGTAATGTCCAAGGTCTTCTTCACATATCCGAATGTGCATAATGATCCAAACCTTACAGTTACTGTCATTCATCGGGTTTTGCAATCATGGAAGGGTCTTTTGCCACCAACTCTATATTTGCAACTTGATAATACTGCAAGAGAGAATAAAAATCTACAGTCTTTGGATATTTAAGCATGCTTGTTGAAAAACAGGTATTTCAGAAGGTTAAGGTAAATTTCCTTCTGGTTGGCCACACTCATGATCACATTGATCAAATGTTCAGTACTTTCTCTAAGAAGTTGGCACGTAACAATGCTTTTACTCTTCCGATTTTATCTGAGCTGATTTCAGAAGCATATACTCCAAAACCAGAAGTTCAACACCTCACACAGATTTATAACTTTAAGCACTTTTGCTCAATGGGCCTTGATAACAGTGCTAAGGTTTTGGCTCCATTGCACAATATTAATTTCAACCATGTATTCTTGATGAGGAGGGTTGATGAAATAACCCTTTTATTTGCAAAGCAGTATTCATCTTCTCCTGGGTGGGAGCCTAAAGAGGGATGCAGATTCTTATTGCAGGTGCCTAATTTGTCTACAGTGTATGGTGCAGAACAATCACCATATGAAGATAAAAACAATACAGAAAGATGTGGAAATGTGGTTGATCAAAGTAAAAGCTGGATGCATGCACTCGTTGAAAAGAAGAGACATATTGAGCGTGCAAAAAAATATGCTGGAGATCAAGATGTATCTTGGTGGGAGGACTTTTTCAATCATCAAGAAGAGATTATACAGTATACGATTGCAGGTCATTGGCCAGTTGATCTTCCATTCACATGGGACTTTTGTACACAAAGATCCGTGAATGTGGCCCAAGCATGTAATGCACATGCACTTCAAAGTTTTATACATCCACCAGAAAGAAATATTTATGTAGGCCCAAGGATGACAAAACAGGTAGAAGCAAGATGGCAAGGAAATTTAATAGAGATAAATGTTGGAACACTTATTGTAGTGCTTGCTAATGGTGATGAGGCTACCAGACCATTTTGGATTGCAAAGGTTTTAGAGATAACTAAAGATATTGATCAGAGAATAATAGAGGCTTTGATGGTGCATTGGTATTACACTAAAAGTAGTAATGCATTCATAGGTAAATATAACTTAGAAATGGTGTGTGATACTAAACGAACAGGTTCAAAAAAGAAAAAGAATATTCGAAGCACATCCACTCTTAAAATGGATGAAGAAGATATTCTTGTTTATGATTTTTCCTTGACAAAAACAGGTCACTTGAGGAAAGCAACCATCAATATGATAAAACAAAAGCTCCCAGATGTATGTGGTACAGGAAATCATAGGCAAACAAGAAGATTTGTGCATGATCCTGCAGAATTTGGTATGTACATGGATGAAGATAGAGCTCTTGTGGATATAGAAGAAGAAGAAGAAGAAGAAGAGAGCTCTCAACAGTATGAGACTGAATCAAGTGCATCAGATGATGAGGGTGTAGACATAGATCGACATAGTTGTGAGTTGCATTGAAACTCTCTAACATTTTTAGTGCTTATGTAAATGCCTCGAAGTAGTTTGGTTAATGAAACCATGTTTTGTAGCAATTTTGAATAACAATCAGATATCCACCCATTGAAAATATGTCTAAAATGTTATTTTTGTATAAGAATTATTCAGTTTTACATTCTTTATATAGATTTTAGACTTGTCAATATCTTATCATATAGATTTTGGACATGTCAATGTCTTATCTAGTGAAAATTTTACTACATTTTGAGCTCTTTTTTAATGAGAAAATGACAAAAAATGTCAAAAAGTCACATGTAATATATGTATACTCGTATAAAGGAATCTCAAACATAAGCTTCCATTTGCATGATTTTTGAAGAGAGTGTTCTCTTTTTATGACATAGTTCTCGTTTGTTACGACTCGCTGTTAACTGAATATCAAGTCGAGTTATGCATAAGTAAATCAAGCATTCAACAGCCTACTGATAGAGAACAACATCAAATGCATCTCTAGCATCATGAAGACTCAACCGTAAATTGGTTTCCATAGGAGTGGTAGTAGGTTCGCAATCTTCAAGGCCAAAATGCTACAATACTATGTCAAAATATTTTGTTTGACACAAAGTTATTCCACCATCAACTTGCATAAACAAAATGCCGCCATCAACTCACACCATCAACTTGCAAAAGGCCAGAATGCCCACATAATGATGCAAATACCCCAAATTTGATATCTCAAAAGAGGCATGCAAATCAACCTTAAATTTAGCAATATTCTTCTCATTAGGACTAGTGAGTAGCATGTAATCAACATACACAACAATGATCATAAGTACATCATTTGCACGCTTAACATATAAGGTGCTCTCAAATCGACTGTTCTCAAAACTACATGCAATCAAGTAGCCATGTATCTTTTCATACCAAGCACGTGGTGCTTGCTTCAAACCATATAATGCCTTTTTCCGCGTGAAAACTTTGTTTTCATGCCATTTTTGCAGAAAACCATGGGGCTAAAATACATACACTTCTTCATGTAAGTCACCATTTAGAAATGTAGTTTTAATTTCCAAATGATGTACAATCCGACCATGATGAACTACAAGTGCACAGATGCTACGAACAATGATCATTCGGCAACAGGGTGCAAAGGTCTCATCAAAATCAATGCCTCTCTCTTGAGCATAACCTTTTGCAACAAGACTAACTTTATACCTCACAATAGTTCCATCAAGTTTGTGCTTTAGGTTGTATACCCATTTAGTGTCAATGGCATTTTTCATGGAGGCAAATCACACAAAGACCAAGTACCATTCTTCATAATAGCATCATATTTTGATTGTATAGAAGCCATCCAATTTTCCTAATTTTGTGCTTCATCAAAAGAAATAGGCTCATTCACATCACAAAGACTAGAAGTATCCATTACATAGCAATTTGATGCAAAAGAAGCACTTTGAGATCCTCAAGGAGTACGATATGATAGAGGTGCATCTAATTTGCTATCTCAAAAAGTTTGCACCAGCAATTTAGGCATAGCTTTTGCCCCCTCCTCTCATCAACAAGTGCATCATGTAAATCTACATTAGAAATGGAATGATCTGCATCATCATGTGGAACATGTAAAGGCTTAGAAATTGCCTCATTTGGACCACCACTTCATTGTCCACCTGTAAAAAGAGGAAGCAAAGTGTCATACACGTCGTTGAAGCTAATTGATGTCTCCTTAGTACATGAAAGTAATGGCTAAATGCATTTTCCACAAAAACAACATCACAACTAACCTAAATGTGTTTTGTCTGTGGATGATAAAAATGATAGCCTTTGCTTTCAGACCTGCACCCAATAAAAATGCATTTCACTACTTTATCATCTCCATAAGAGGCTTGTTCTTTCTTTTTGCAAATCCATTTTTTGAGGTGTATGTTGTAGTTTGAGGTCTGTGGAAACACATGAACGACACAAGGAAGAAGAACAAGCTTGGAGCACAACACACAATACTTGATGTATTACCAAGTGAATGTACAAAAGTAAGTGACCTGTTAGGGTTATAGGCATATATACAAAATGGGAGAAAAACCCTCCTAAATAGGGAAAAAAGTGCCCAGTGGTCCTAGTGTATTGAGATATAGATGTATCTTTTCATACAAGCATGTGTGCTTGCTTCAAGCCATATAATGCCTTTCTTCAACCTACACACTTTGTTTTCATGCCCTTCTTTCACAAAACCACGAGGTTGAAATACATACAGTTCTTTATGTAAATCATCATTCAGAAATGCAGTTTTCATGTCCAACTGATGTACATTCCAATGATGATGAGCTGCAAGTGCACAAATTCTATAAACGGTGGTCATTTGACATGTTGGAGCAAAGGTCTCATCAAAATCAATGCCTCTCTCTTGAGCATAACCTTTGCAACAAGCCTAGCCTAGTACATGTCAATTATTCCATCATGCTTATGCTTAAGCTTGTATACCCATTTAGTGCCAAAGGCCTTTTTGCCTGGAGGCAAATCACATAAAGAATAAGTACCATTCTTCATAGTAGCATCATATTCTAATTGCATAGGAGCCATCCAATTTTCTAAATTTTGTGCTTCATCAAAAGAAACAGGATCATTCTCATCACAAAAAAGACTAGAGGCAACCATTGCATAGCAATCTGATGCAAAACAAGCACTATGAGAGCCTGAACTGATACAATATGATAGAGGTGCATCTAATTTTCTATCTCGCAAATTTTGGACCAACCATTTGGGCATAATTTTTGCATACTCTATATAATCCCTCTCATCAACAAGTGCATCATGTAAATCTGCATCAGAAATGGAATGATCTGCATCATCATGTGAAACCTGTAAAGGCTAGAAAATTGCTTCATTTGGACCAGCACTTTGAAGGGGTTTGGAGTGCAGAAGAAGAGGAAGGAGGAGATGGAACGAGAGAGAAGAGAGGAACGACGCGCGGACATGCGTGGGAGCCTCGAAACCCACATAATGAACTCTCTTGAGGCAACGCTCTATATATGATGTATATATATGAATATGGGGGTAAGGTCACATGACCCTTACATCCCCAACAATCTCCCACTTAAGGGTCAATGTGACCATAAGTGGTAACATATACAAAGAATGATGTAGGACTATACAATAATGTACAGGAAGAGTCCGGATCTCTACCCATACTAGATCAGCCTACACCAACCGCCTCAAACAAGGTGTATCCATGCACCTCAAACTGCTCTAGACTCATATCGATAAGAGCCGAGCTCACATCTGACTGATGCAAGAACTGATGAAGTTCCTGCAAAGCTCCCACTCGCTCTATGCCTACGTCAATCATCGAACGACTGACAACTCCAAGTGCAAATGCTCCAATAGCAATTGCAATGTCTGGTCTCGAGCATAACAACTCGTACATCAGACTCCCGAATGCTGACGAAACATGTGCTATCCTGGCTAACCTAAGTATGTCAGCCATGCCTGTATCCAAGGCATCCAAAGCACCATCATCAAGACCAACATGTCCTGATATATCTGTGTCAACATCTGGCATGAGCGAATCCAAGAATGACTGCATAACTGCTGACTCCTCAACATCTAAATCAGCCATGCTCGCAACCAAGGATGTATCTAGTTGTGCATCCTGAGAGCTAGTATGCTCTAGTATACATTGTGTATCATAAGAGCTATCATGATCTACCACACCAAGTGTATCATCATGCTCCACTTCAGCTAACTGCACAACATCAACACAAAGATCAAACTGATGATCACACTCTAACTGAGTATCATCACAATGCTCTACATGAGCATCCATATCATGCTCTAAAGCATCCAACTGATCATCCAAAGTATGCTCCATAAGAGCATCCATATGATCAATAAAATCATGCTCTACATAAGCATCATGAGCATCGGAAACATGCTCTACATATGCATCCATTTGAGCATCTGAATCCTGCCATACATGTGCATCATGAATGTCAATAGACATATGTGTAGGTAGACAAAATGAGACATGACGAGTCTCACATCGCACATAAGGCTGAACTCCCACTGAGACGAGACTGTCTCTCACATGAAGTACCTGTAGTGGATACCTGTGCCCAACCCTGGCACCTCTGACAAGCATAAGCTGTCCCAACTGCAACTGAAAATGATGCTCACCAAGGAATGCATAACATCTACTCTCCTGTAAGTGGCTAACTGAAATCAAGCTCATAGGGAATGAAGGCACATAGCGTACATGTCTGAGCATAAGTGATGCTCCACTAGGTAGCATAAGGCATACATCTCCTGCACCCTCAATCTTAGATGTCGTACCATCAGGCATGTGCACACATCCACGACTCTCACCTAAGAATCGGCAAAACCACTCACGATGTGGAGTAATATGAAAAGTGGCTAATGCATCAAGCAACCAAGCCATATGTGTGCTATCCAATGAACAAGAGGAATCCTGAGATGAACCATAGGAGAAAGTGATATCACCATCACTGGCATAATCAACTACCGTAGACTCTCCTTAAATCACTACCTGACCTGCATCACGTGCATATCTCTGACGTCGTCCTCGCATCCGCCTGAAGCAACGTCGTCGAATATGGCCCTCATGACCACAATGCCAACATCGAAGTCGTCGATGTGATCTATGTCTCACATGAGTCAATGGACTCGTATACATATCATGTAGTCTCTGCCATAATGCACTACTCGTCTCCTCATACATAACAGACTCATATATAGAATCCACAAGCTGTAATCGGATAGTGGAGCTGGCCAATGCATCCATATCCATCCATACATGATCGGGCATGTCACAAGGCCTCTATGCCTCTCTATGCACATACATGTGTAACCCTGCACGAACCAATGTATGCCACATCTGAGCTTTCCATCTTGGAAAGTCAGTACCATCGAATCGAGAAGATACCATGCTTGCAATCCAAGACTAGCAATGTAACAAGAGACTAAAAACAATACTCTATCCTCAATAGGATCACACCTGCATATCCATATGCATAACTCACATCACAAATGTCTCGATGGAGAAGGAACCATGTGAACCACCTGTCACATAGCCATGCATCTACCATACATATAAAACCATGAGCATAAGCCTGCTCACCAAGTCTCTAAAGTGACCAAATAGATGTGAAAGAATCCTGGGAAAATTTCGACAGAGTATCCCTGTAAACTGAGCAATCAAACAAGATAACCAATAGCAAAAGAACAATAATAACGGGGACAAACAAACGTGTAACTAAGGCTCCAATCTGGATCCTGTACCTGCAAAGAAAACAAAAGATACAAGTACCAACTAAGATCCAATGTCAACTCTCACAAAAGTATGTGCAACCGGAAAGTAAATCCGTAACCAAGTGGCATAATCAAGATATAGACCACAATGCCACTATACATCCATGATCAAAGTCATGATGACATAAACCTCAAAAAGAGTATACCACAATGTCATCTTACATGCCAAACACGTGACAAGATCATGCTCTACTCTCATATGGAGGACCTAACACAATGATCATACATGTACAATGTCTTGAAGCTCTGAAAATAAGAGCTTGCACACCAAAAATTCTCTTTCGAAGAAGTTCCAAAGCAAATTCAACCTCCAAGTGCAATTAGGGTTGTTTGGGCAAAACTGTACTGCTCTGCATGATCTTAGCAACTCTGGCTTGAAGAAGAAGTGGTGCTGCAAAATCCTTGCCCTACACCAGCCAAATGAACTCCAGGAGTATGTGGGTGGGCCCTTTTAGCTTTCCAACGGATGTGTTAGACACCTTATGTACCTTGGAAGATCAATCTCAAAAAGATAGATCAAAACAAATGAGTTGGAATTAATTCAAAGGTGAAAAACTTGCTATTTTGATTCATACACGTGTCCAGTGTTTTGAACAATCCTCTGAGCACAGCAACAATTAGATTAATTCCTTTTGGGGAACTCTAATAACTTAGAGAGCTAACTTTCAAGAGTAATCTCATCAGATATAGTGAATCACACAATGAGAATCAAGTTTAACAAGTTATGACATCATCCCAATTTTCACAAGCTGCAATAGTATTTAGACCAGTGAGCAAAAAAATGATCATAACTCAAGATTCAAATATTCAATGATTATGAAATTTTGTATGATGATAATAGACAGTATACTGAATCCAAAAAGCTTTGAATCATGCAATTTAATTAAGTACACGCGGAGAACCAGCTCTGACAAGTTGACCATTAAAATCAAAAATCTGATAGAGGAGTGAATATGAACAGAGAGGGTTGACTTCAACTAAACATAACTCAAGATTGAGAACTCCAATAGCAACGAAATTTTGTGAGAATATAGTAGACTCTAAAATAAAACTTTAGCAAGTTAAATCAATGAAAATGATGCACCATACTGAGAGAAATGATCTCTGCAATCTGACTGAAAAACTTGAGAAACATAATAGTGAAGAGTAGACTCACACAACCATGAAGATATGAACTTGTATGATCATAAATATGAATGTATATTGATAGTATAATACAACGAACTTATAGATACATGTGTGTGCCTTGTATCCACACTTGATATAGCATGTATCTTAGCTTATGGATGCCTCTAAAAGTGTGACTAAACTGCCATGTATATATAGAGAGTTTTGGAGCCAAGATTTGAATTTGAATCTTGCTCACCTAAAAGTAGTTTCCTAATTATTTGAGATTGATTGATTCTCCAACCTCCAAATCAAGAATTTGTGTCTTCTCTCTCTATTCTTATCAAGTGAGCTCAACCACTTTTGATTCCTTTTACTTTTACATCAAGTAAATGATCAAACAATTACAAGGATGAGTTCACAAGTCAACTCTTAGATTGTCTTCTCTTACTACTTCTCTTAGAAACTCAAGCCAATACTTAGGCTTGTAATAGATTTGTTCCAGCAGATCCCCCTCAAGCAAATTATGCTTGAGGTCTTCAATCTTCAAGAATAACTTGTAATCCAATCATAGCCTTAAATCTGCAAAGTTTTGTACCATCCAATGCTTTGGTCAAAATATATGCACATTATTGATGAGTGGACACATATGACATTTGAATCTCTTTGCTTAGAACCTTCTCTCTTACATAGTGATAATGAACTTCAATGTGTTTAGTCCTTGCATGAAAAATAGGGTTAGTAGCTAAATGAATAGAACTCATGTTGTCACCAAAAATAGTTGGAGTTCCAAACTCCAATCCAAGATCTTTGAATAATGTCTTCATCCACATAGCTTCTTGTGTAGCTATGGCAAGACCTCTGTATTCAGCTTCAGTAGAACAGAGAGCAACTGTGGATTGCTTCTTGGATGACCATGAAATAAGCTTTGAACCTGAAAAGGTAAGATAACCTGAAGTGCTCCTTCTATCTTCTTTGGAGCGAGCCCAATCTGCATCAGAAAATAGCTTCAACCCTTAATCAGATACATAAGGATAATAACGTCCTTCATTTATGGTTCCTTTGAGATATTTGAGTATCCTCTTAGCAACATCCATGTGCGGTTTCCTTGGTGTGTGCATGAACTGACTTAGCACAATCACACTATAGCATATATCTACCCTTGTCAATGTGGCATAGTTGAGACTACCCACAAGGCTTTGATATGATGTGATGTCCTCTATGAGTTCACCTTCATGTGAGCTTAATTTACAGTTCACCTCCATTGGAGTACCTGCAATTTTACAATCCTCCATCTTGAATTTTGCTAACATATCCTTGATATACTTCCTTTGAGTGAGAAATAAACCATGATCTTTGTAAACAACTTCCAAACCTAGGAAGTAGGTAAGTGAACCTAAATCACTTATCTTGAATTCTTCTCTCATCTAATCTTTGATCTTCTTCATACCATCTGCATCATTTCCTGTCAATATAATATCATCTACATATACACATAGGTAGATGACCTCATAGTTACTCTTTTTAATAAAGAGTGAAGGATCTGCCTTGCTTGGTTGAAAGCCTTTGTCTTGCTAGAATGAAACAAGCCTAAAATTCCAAGCTCTTGGGGCTTTCTTGAGATCATACAATGCTTTGTTAAGTTTACACACATAATCAGAATAATCTTGATTCTCAAAATCAGGTGGTTTGACTTTCCAAATTGACATGCACTACACTTATAAATCATGTGTTGTTTTGACAAGTTAGGGAGTCCAAGTACACTTTGGTCCCTGCAAATTTGCTTTAATGATCTTTCACCAATATGTGTCAATCTCTTGTGCCATACCTCTAGTTCTGTGAGTGTTTGATTACCATAGTTGAAGAGAGCTATGTTTCTTGTGTCTTACAACTCAAAGGTGAATAATCTACCTGTTTTTTCTCCCTTTGCTATTCTTCTGAACCCTTGGCTAGGGTCTTCCACATATGCTCCTCTTCTTGTGAACCTAACTTGCAATCCTTTTTCTACTATCTTCCCAACACTTATCAAATTCTTTGTAATGGTAGGGACATAGAGTACCTTACTGACTAAGTTGATGTTTCCATCAGGTGCTTTGACGTTTCCTATTTTCTCCACAAGATGTCTTATATCATCTCCTGTTTGTACCTCATGCTTGTTCCTTAGATCTTCTAAATTTGATAAGAGGGCCACATTTCCTACCACATGATTTGAACAACCTGAATCTATGTAGAAAACATGCTCATCAGATTTACCTTGTGGCATGGCCATATTCATGATTAATAATGAATCCTCTTTGTTTGAGTCTTCTGTGTAGTTATTGAAGTCTCTGCTTCCTTTGTAGCCTCCTTGATAGTTTGAATGATTTTAGTTGTTGTAATTGCCATGATAATTGTTGAACCTTTCTCTTGAGTAGCCATAACTTCCTCTATTGTATCCTCTGCCTCTTTGATTCCTGGCATTCCTAAAGCAATTTTTAGTTGTATGATTAGTTATTCCACAAATAGAACATGGATTGGAATCTTGGGATCTCCCCTTGCCTTGTCTACCTCCTCTTCCTCTACCTCTGCCATGTCTTGCTCTACCTGCATAGTTAGCTTGATATGTTCCTGCTTCATCATCCACTTTCTTTGACTTTCCTTTGTTTTCTTTGGACTTGCTTTTATCAGTATATAAAGCTGAAGATTGATTAACTTTAGAGCTTTCTTCGTTCTTGATAAGTTTTCCCTCTTGAGTGAGTAATTGTCCAATGAGTGTATTGAAATGAGACACATGCATGTCCATGTATAGATCCATAGCTGTGGTGAATGCTTCCCACTTGTCATCTGCCTTCAAGCCATTGATGACCTGCCTTACAATTTGCTAGTCCTCTATTACTTCTCCAATGCTTCCCAACTGATCTGCTATGTCCCTGAGCTTTGTGACAAAATCAATCACAATTTGTTTGGGAGCTTTCTTGAGAGTTGTGAAATCCAGCCATAGTTGATGCTTCTTAGCTTTGGTACTTGAAGAGAAGAAGGCTTCAAGTGCATCCCACACTTCCTGAGATGTCTTACAACTTCTAATGTGAGGCAACAAAAAATATGAGATAGATTTGAGGAGATAAGACCTTGCAAGTGCATCCTTGGAGCACCATGTGCTCAATCTTTCTTGCTCTTCTTGTGTTGGTTGAATTTTATTCCTGAAACTTGGCATAACTTCATCTCCAGCCACATAACCATATAAACTTCTACCTTGGAGATAAGCTTCCATCCTTAATGACCAAGCTGAGTAATTACCTCTATCCAATTTGTCAATTGATGGAGGAAATCCATCTGCCATCTTTGCTCTAATGCCACTGTGAAGAGATGGATAGATATGTGCTTGAAGAAGAAGTGGTGCTGCAAAATCCTTGCACTACACCAACCAAATGAACTCCAGGAGTATGTGGTGGGCCCGTTTAGATTTCCAATGGATGTGTTAGACACCCTATGTACCTTGTAAGATCAATCTCAAAAAGATAGATCAAAACAGATGAGCTGTAATTAATTTAGAGGTGAAAAACTTGCTATTTTGATTCATACACCTGTCCAATGTTTTGAATAATTCTCTGAGCATAGCAGCAATTAGCTTAATTCCTTTTGGGGAACTCTAATTAACTTAGAGACCTAACTTTCAAGAGTAATCTCATTAGAAATAGTGAATCACACAATGAGAATCAAGTTTAACAAGTTATGACATCATCCGGATTTTCACGGGCTGCAATAGTACTTAGACCAGTGAGCAGAAAAATGATCATGACTCAAGATTCAAATATTCAGTGATTATGAAATTTTTTATGCTAATAATAGACAGTATGTTGAATGTGAGAAGCTTTGAATCATGCAATCTGATAAAGTACACGCAAAGAACCAGCTCTCACAAGTTGACTGTTAAAATTGAAAATCTGACAAAGGAGTGAATATGAACAGACAGGGTTGACTTCAACTGAACATAAATCAAGATTCAAAACTCCAATAGGAATGAAATTTTGTGAGCATATAGTAGACTCTAAAAGAAACCTTTAGAAAGTTAAATCATTGAAAATCATGCACCACACTAAGAGAAATGATCTCTGCACTCTGACTGAAAAACTTGAGAAACATAACAGTGAAGAGTAGACTCACACAACCATGAAGATATGAACTTGTATGATCATAAATATGAATGTATATTGATAGTAGAATACAATGAACTTACAGATACATGTGTGTGCCTTGTATCCACACTTGATGTAGCATGTAGCTCAGCTTATGGACACCTCTAAAAGTGCGACTAAACTGCCATGTATATATAGAGAGTTTTGGAGCCAAGATTTGAATTTGAATCTTGCTCACCTAAAAGTAGTTTCCTAATTTTTTGAGATTGATTAATTCTCCAACCTCCAAATCAAGAATTCATGGCTTCTCTCTCTATTCTTATCAAGTGAACTCAACCACTTTTGATTCCTTTTACTTTTAGATCAAGTAAATGATCAAACCATCACAAGGGTGAGTTCACAAGTGAACTCTTAGATTGTCTTCTCTTATTACTTCTCTTGGAAACTCAAGCCAATACTTAGGCTTGTAATAGATTTGTTCCAACAAACTCCCATTATATGATAAGAGGATTTGTTAGTGCATGTGACACTATTTCCTCTAGGGGTAAGCTCATGTGAACTCAAGAAATTACGCTTTGAGGTTATATGTTTGGTTGTGCCACTATCAAAGTACCAAACATCTGAATCTACTATAGGCATATGTTGCTCATGAGAAGATGGGTCATAGCTGCATATAGTAGTAAATGCTCATTCTTGATTCACAACAAGATTAGCAAAATCTTTTTAGGTGTAGAGGCCTTTGCAACAACCATTCAAGCCTCTTTCTTCTTTGTCTCTTTTGCAGCCAATTTCTGACAAATCTTTGTGATATGATCATTTCCCTTGTAGTATTTGCAAATTTTTTTCTGCTTTTCTATTTTCTTCTCATCTTTGTCGTCCTTCTTTGACTATGCAGCATTAGCAAATTTTTGCATACTAGTAGATGAGATCCATTTACCTTTTCCCTTCTCACCAGCTAAGAAAGCTTGATCTGCAACATGCATAATGGACGTGTTCTGCCTTGAATGATCTTCTTGCAACAAAAAAGAGACTAACTCCTCAAATGTTAAGGCATTTGGATTTCCTTTCATCATCATCAAAGAGCTGAAGCAAAACTTTGATATGAATCAAAAAGACCATTAAGACCAGTCTACACAAGTGAACTATAAAAGACCTCATCAACAGAAATCAACTGCTTCGTCAAATCTTTGATCTTTGTCAAAAAGTTGTCCATAGAATCTCCTTCATTCATATGCTCACTCTCCAACTTTTTCAGGATGTAAGCAACACGAGCCTCATTTCTTGCCTGGAAAGTGTATCCCAAGCATCCTTTGCTGTTTTGCAAGAGTGAATGTGAGGGATAACGAAACATTGACAGAAAAATCTATCAATGCATGTGCCTGAACATCTCTGCCATCCCATCAAAGTTGCTATGCAGTAGGTGCAATAGGAACCGTAACATGAACATGAATCTGAATATCATCATCTTCAACACCATCTGCATCACCTTCAATTGTATTCACAGGTGTAGTAGGACATTTTTCAATATCTTACACAATATTCCACAATCCTTTTGCTACCAATACATGTCGCATCATATATGCCCATAAAAGGTAATTAGTACCATCCAACTTATCCTCAATAGTCAACATATGGAATACATCATGGCTTTAAGCCTTGACCACTGACTAAAATACCTTAATGCAAAAAAATGATTGTATCTCAAAAGATCCACCCAAGGCCTCTGTAGGAAATTTTGCATAAGTCAATATGCACCAACTCTAGAGGATACCTTGCTCTGTTCTTGCTTTCTTGTGGAAATGTCTTCCTTTATCGATTGCCCATCATGCAAGGGTCACATGGTTTCTTCATATCTGCAATCAATGGTAGGTGTGCAAACATATCCGTACGATGCATCTCCTTTAGTATAAGGCATCCAATATGGCCAAATATCTCATTCCATAGCTTCTTCCTACCCACCCTTATAGTTGTTGTAAGAGAAGACAAATCATACAAGTTGTTCGTGAAACTATACTTCTTTTTATTTGTGGAACATATAAAAAATTTGAAAGCTTTCTGATATCCCCATTGGAACTAATGAAAAAAACCATACATTTGCCATCTATAGGGACATCTTACATTATTGCCCACTTGTACAATGACGGGTTCCTTTAGAGTCTATAAAGAACTGTAAAGGTCCTCTTTGTTCATCATGTGATGAGAGAAACCACTATACAACACCCATGAGTCATCTATTCTTGAATCATCAACCGAGGACCCTACCTCGTCTATCATAAGAAATAACTCAAGCTTTGTGTCTATGGTGTTGGCTAACTCCTTGCCCTTGCCACCTTTTGAAGAACCACTCTTCTCTTCTACCTTCTTGATGTGACAATCTTGAGTTCTACGGCCTTTGTTTTTGTGGTGGAAGCATTCTTCCTTGAACTTGTTTTTGTCATTCTTCTTTTTGTCTCCATCTTTTGACGAGTCTAGCTTGCCTCCTTTGCCCCTTGTTATGAATGCAACATTTCCTTTGTTTTTGCCACCCCTTGCCTCAACCCATAGCCAACTTAGATAGTGGCCATGTGGCCATCATGCATATTCACTCTACTACCCAATGTAGGAACCTTAGGCTAACCCTCAGTTAGGGACCTTGACTAACTAGCCCTTATCCGATATGCACATGAAGATGACCAACTAGGCCCAACATCTAATGTACACAATATACATTACAATAATGCACTATTTTTAACATCAGAGAATTACACTATCATCCATTCACTCACACAGATCTAACTTAAAAAAAGTAACCATCAACCATACAATAGCCGTTCATCATTAACTACAATATGGTAGATTGTAATGAGAATAACACAACACATCCACATATGCACATGCACACACACACATAGTACGCAACTGTCACTCAGAAAACAAATTAGAACGTGAAAGGGGAAACTCACTATTTTTGTATTGATCCTCGCATGAAATGATTTCAAATTATTGTTGAGAATCGAGTGGTTTATTTTTAGTTATGGAATAACAATGTGTTTTAATTTTGCTAAAATTACATTTTCTTATACGATGTTATTCACATGGTATTGAAAATGAATTTGAAGGCTTTAGAATTCAAAAGGTTCTTAATGTAAGGCCCTCCCCTTAGCCCCAAAGAAGTTATGTTGACTTGTTCTTGTTTGTGACATCAGTACAAGGATACTTGTTTTTAGACAAATTTATTTTCAATTAGTACTTATTTAATCATTGTCAACTAGTACTAATTTTTCAATTAGTACGTATTTAACCATTATCAAATTTTTAACCCAATGCGATAGCGGTAGAAAATCCTATGGATTGACCATTGTTTAATCATTGTCAATTTTTTAACCCAATGTTTTAGCTTTAGAACATCCTATGGATTGACCATTGTCTGCATGCCATGTGGATACTTCAATTCAAATAAGGGCAAAGCCCTTCATTCCACTCATTCCCACATCATGAAACTCTTCCCTAAAAAATGTACCGATCCCTAGCTAATCCTCCCTCGCCCCCCCTCTATGCCTCTGAATGACTTAAGAGTGTTCCATGAGCATGTGGAAAACTGTCATTTATTTTTTCAAATATAAATACAGATTTATTCTCTCGATTAAGCTTGAACTAATTGAAAGTACAAGTGAAAGAATGAGACTCGTTGTATCTCACAAAGCAAGGATTATGCCTAACACAGTTAGGATTATAAAGCTCTAAGGCCCACTAAAGTAGAATCGGGAAAGGGATGGCCCTAAAGTGAGAAGGAAGGAATAGTTTGAATTGGGTAGCCCAAAGAACCAGATTGACTGAGCCCTCGAAGGCCCACACTCCCCCTTGGAGCTCGTTTAAACCTTTCACCATAAATGATGAGAGATGTCGCATTGGAACTTGCAAGGGTTGAACCCCACCACCAACCTTCAAAGGCAGAGTACCCAATTGATTGAGCTAACAAGCATGAACAAAAAATACAAGTGCTAAAAAAATTATATTGTGGACATTTGTATCCTATTCCGTGCCTTCTTTTGTATTCACATAGAGTGGCGACACTAAAATAAGTGTGCCATAGTTATTCAAGCATGCTAGGTCGGATGGATTGGCCCACTACATCTAGGGTGGGAGGTGGGGGTTCAAACTCCATGAGTGCCTCCTTACTTGGTGGATAGGCTGAATTGAAAGCCTTAGGGCTTGTGGATTTCAACTTTTGGGGATTGTTCATTGCAGCTTATGAGCCACATGGAGTTCACTTCCAACCTTCAGGTTAGTCAAAATCAGGATTTGTGATTGACCTTAGAATCGTCCCTTCTCGATTTTCTATTTAAAGAAAAAAATGGAGGTTCAGTTGAAGCCTACTCCTCCGAGCTTTGAATTTGAAATTACAACTGTACATGGTGAAGGTTTGGACATAGTACATGCAAAACCCCCCTTGTCCCACAAGAATAGGAGTTACATTGATTTTAATTGGTTTTTAATTGGTTACACTAACTTTAAACCCACAAACTATCCTTAGATTGGAAAGGCTTAAACCCTCTCCCCTGCCTCAAGAGACAAAAGGCCCAACGAATACCCTTCGAGAGTT
This sequence comes from Ceratopteris richardii, assembly GCA_020310875.1. Lineage (NCBI taxonomy): Eukaryota > Viridiplantae > Streptophyta > Polypodiopsida > Polypodiales > Pteridaceae > Ceratopteris > Ceratopteris richardii. The sequence continues at coordinate 74,792,656 of CM035424.1, read as the reverse complement.
TAAACTTAGTGAGCTTTTGAGCTTTGTAATGTCTTTCAGATATGAGGATCTATAAATACTAAACCCTCGTGTGCTTTGAATTAATATCAAGCTAACGCGCAGACATTACACCTCCGGACGAACTTCATAAAGTGTGTCATAGTTCCACCTTTGTGTCGAAATATAAAAGCAAATCTGTCAAATCGTCGGCAATAGAACTACAGTAGTGTCGTATTCTTCCTAATTCCGTCGAACGTGAAAGGGTCTAAACGTCCACCTCGAATGGTTTCGCACAAGCAGTCTTCTGCTGGCAAGAAAGGGAAGCTCAATGCTGTAATCAAGGCGCGCAAGAAACCAAAGAAGGCCGACAAGAGTAGCCACATGCACAATGAGAAAGACGGAGTGCAATGGCAGACCACGGATGTCCAAGCCAAGTGGTTCAATGCATTCCTCCAAAGTATGTCGTATTCTTCGCTGTCTGAGTTAGAGGCTACGCCTCCACTCTCTGGTGAGTACCTGCACTCGATTGTCATGCGCATGGTTCGGAAGTTTTCCTTGTTTTTAGTGGTAACCTGCATTTCAGATTATTACATCGTCTTCCTTTGTGTAAGGAGGAGAATGGGTTGCTTATTCGGCTTTTATTCGCAGAGGAGACTTTTGTTAGTATGGAACAGGAGGGAGAGGACAGAGAGATTCAAAACCTTCACAAGCACGTAAAGAACATGTTCAAAGGGACATGGGCGAAATTCCTATGCGAATCTGGGCGTGACAGAGAGAAGGGAAGCCCGATGCTCCTCATTCTTTGCAGTTCTGCCACTCGCTGTGTTGATATCCTCAAGTAAACCTTTTGGACTCAGAGAAATATATTTTCTTCAGATATCTTTCTCTAGTGTTTTGAGTTTGTTTTACAGAGTTCACTGAGTAGGATTGCGTCTCGTCCATTATCTATTCAATTATTTTCCATCGGAGATTCATGTGTCCCAGCCTATGTGAAATAGATATAAACTTATCAAGTTATATACTTTCATATGTGTACCTGGACTTTGAGATACTCTGAAGTGACCACTTCTTGAGATATTGGAGTTCATCTCTAGTCCATGGTTTTGATTTTCACCATAAAATATAAGGCGGGCATTATTCTGTTCGATTCATAAGGGCTAGCGAGCAATCACCTAGATGGAATCACAATAATAAGTACAGATTACAACAAGTCGAACTAAAATAGTGAAGTTTTCCTCATATGAAGGTATGGCTCATTCACATAATTTCAGTTATATAATCCAAAAGTAATAGAAACTAAGCATGTTGGTTGATCAGTAGTCTTATTTGAAGCTTCTCTCCATTAGCCCACGTGTACTGTAGGTACTCATAATGTGGGTGGGAATTTCATAATTCCTTGTCGATCCTAGACATGGTAAAGCTTTAAATGTATGTCTTCTTGTTTGAACAAAGATATAAGTAAAATATGCCTTCTTTTTTTACTAGCAGTCATCTTTTGAAGAGTCACTCTATTAGAGCCAAGTTCCAACATGTATACTAGCGCACTCATGAGTGGGAAGGGATGTCTTTACCTCGTCCAAGTTATCATGACAAAGTTTCAAATATGATATTTCTTGTTTGGATGCACATAGAACTCAAATACACTTTTTTTTTTCTTTGATAAATTTCCTTCTTACTTTAGAGAATATAAGGGAACTTTTAAAAAAGTATTTTTTTAATTTAGAAATTATTTCGTTTTAATATAATTATTATAATATTTTTTTGATTCAATTTGGTTTTATCCTCAAAAATCTTAATCTTTATTTATATGTCTTAAGCTTTATCTAGATCTCGTCTTTTATGCAAATTGTCAATTGAACTCATGAACGTATATATCAACGATATAATCAATATTGTACATTGAATAATTGAACGAGTCGTCTATCATTTTTTCTTTAATCTTTGAAGAATGCATGTGTCTTAAGTTGGTTACATAACTCACCAAGATTCCCAATAGTTTTTTGCACAATAATGAATATATACATGTTACTTGATTGTTTCTTACTTTTCAATCACTTGTTTCAATTATGCCTTGTATCTATGATTGGAAATCATTATCTTATGACTCTTAATGAGTCTATCTCATGGTCTTCTGATTTCCTTAGCCCTATGAGTGTATATCGTGATAGTGTGACTCCATGTGAGTTTTTCTATATCATACTTTGTGTTCATAAGTTGAATAAGTATCCATTTATGAAGCTCAATTAAATGTTATTTTTATTCGTTCATCATCCATTTTTGTTATTCTTACGACTTTGTTTTTGAAAGTATGATTCTCTAGGAAAGTCTACAATGAACGCTATGCATGATAAAGTTTAATTCTGATACTTCTTGTTTAGGACAGACATAGAAGTTGACGATGCACATCTTATTTCGTTTTGTTTTTGTTTAATTTGCTTATATACATATATTTATATATATATAATCATTATTTATTTATTTATTTATTTATGAAATTATTATTATTTATTTTTTTTCTTTTAATTTAAATTCTATTTTTATATATTTTATATTTTATATTTTAATTTGTTTCTTTTTTAATTATTTATTATTTTTTATTATTTAATTATTTATTATTATTATTATTTTTTTAATTTTTTATTTTATTTTTATTATTTATTTATTATTTTTTGTTTTGTGTGTGTGTGTGTGTGTATGTTCGTGTTCATGTGAGTGTGTGTGCATCTCTTATTGTATTGGTTTTCTTTCTTGGTTTTTTCTTTCTGGGTTGTATTTTTCATGTTTTATATTGGTCTTAAGTCTCTTGCTTTTGTTTGTTATTTTTTCCAATGTGTATGTGTTTGTGTGCTCTATCTTGAGTTCGTAAGTTTGGATAACTCTGAACTTATGAAGGTATATATATATATATATATATATATATATATATATATATATATATATATATATATCCCAAAAAATTTATGACTCTTAATTCAACGCATAAAACTTTTTTGAAAAGAACACAACTTTTGATTTGAGTCACACAACTTTGTCCCTAATCTTGAAGGATGCATGTCCTTTCCAAGAGAGAAGTGTCTTTATTAAAGAGTCATAGAGCTAACGGGCATAACTTTTTACCGAAAGGATGCTAAATGCTTCGTGAAGTGTGGTGATTCTTGACTTAGATGTCAGGGCTTTACAACAAAGGATAAAATTTTTCATCTAAAGGATATGCTTATTGATTATAGAGACATGAGTATTTGTGAAAGGTTGCAACCACCATGGATGAAATGCTAGTTTATTATGGTAGTGATATATGCGAACACACTTAGCTTTGCTAAGTCACTTTTTCCTCTCTTTAGGAGATTTTTTTCCTAGAGTTGTATATTAACCCATAACCGTAATGGGTTACTTCTTTTCGTGCAATACACACTTATTGCACACATTTTGATATCATTATGTGTTGAGCTCTTAAGCTGCTTCTTTGCATTCTTGCTCCTCCAACTTCAGCCATTGGTACTAGAATAGGTTGTTACTTCTTGGTGTACATTGTTGACGTCCTCTCTCATAGTCTCATTATTCATATTTCTATCAAATTTGTTGTCACTCATCCATATATGTGGGAGCTTGCATGTTCAACTTGGTGGTCATGAAGGAAGACTTATATGAACAAGGAGATGTAATTCATCTACATTCAGAACCATATAGTGGATTTATTACACCTTGTATTTGTGATTTGTGTTATATATATATATATATATATATATATATATATATATATATATATATATATATATATATAGAGAGAGAGAGAGAGAGAGAGAGAGAGAGAGAGAGAGAGAGAGAGAGAGAGAGAGAGAGAGAGAGAGAGAGAGAGAGAGAGAGAGAGAGAGAGAGAGAGAGAGAGAGAGAGAGAGAGAGAGAGAGAGAGAGAGAGAGAGAGAGAGAGAGAGAGAGAGAGAGTACGTATATGCACATTGTGTTTATGTATATATATGAGAATAAGGGGCTAACCTAGTATATGAGTATAATACATAAATGCATACATATATATGAGAATAAGGGGGCTAACCCAATATATGAGTATAATACATAAATGCATACATAAAAACTAGTATATGAGTATAATACATACGTGCATACATAAATACTACATACATACGCACATTTCTCACACATACATTATTACATATAATTTACACACATGTATGATGTCACACACATATCTTATTACATATAATTTACATACATACTACACATAGATACTACTATACTATGTACATACATATGTCATACATACATAGATAAATACATACATATATACCATGGTAGTTAAAAAACGAGACTCGAACGATCTGTAACCATACGAGTCATATGGTATGTACAAAACGTACAGTTTGGGTATGGTTCTTGTTTTTCCCCCCCCTTGTGGTTCGTTTGAAATGATTAGCTCGTTTTTTTTGGAACGTGTTCATTGACGAGTTGCGAACCTGTTCGAACTTCGAACATCGAGCTGCCGCTGCATCGTCTTCACTGTTGGCACCGGCACCTGTGTGGCAAGCTCTTCAAATGGAGAGGTGCACGTATGTACTATGACCTGACTCACATGTGCACATTGTCACCATTCGTGCACATTGTACTGCATAGGTGTTGGAACTTGAGCTCAGATTGGACAATATTAAGTGCAATCAGTGGTCACCAATGACCATTGCACATGTGACAGTGGTGACTGCATACTACATAGGTGTCCTGCACATTGCACAATGTCACTAAAAATCCATGACATAATTTGCATCATACATTGCTGCCATGTGGCATGCACTCACATGCATTGAACTTTGCTCCCATGTGACATGCACCGAGCACTCACATTTGCAAATTATATGATACATTCACAATTTCACATTGATGCTTGCATCTTGCATCTTGCATCATGCATGATGCATCACATGTGCATTGTGTACATTGCATCATGCATCACATGTGCCCATTGCATCATGCGTTCACATGGCGATATGCATCATGCATTCAACTTTGCTGCCATGTGACATGCACTCACATTTGCATATTATATGATACATTCACAATTTCACATTGATGCGTGCATTTTGCATCATGCATTCAAATTGCAATGAGCACATTGCATCATGGATTCACATTCCAATATGCATCATGCATTGAACATTGCTGCCATGTGACATGCACTCACATTTGCATATTATATAATACATATTACATTCCGACCCGTGCATCATCAATGTTCCAAGTTCCAACTTCCATCGTCACTCATGCATTGAACATTGCATCATGCATCACATGTGCACATTGAATAATGCATTCAAATTTCACATGTGCACATTGCATCATGCATTCATATTGCAATATGCATCATGCATTGAACATTGCATCATGCACAGGAGCATCATGCACAAAAGCATCATTCACAGCAGCATCATGCACATTGCATTCAGATTTCACATGTACTGTTGTAATTTGTGCATCATCAATGTTCCAAGGTCCAACTTCTATCATCACTCATGACTCAATGAGTCATGTCACATGTGTAATGTGCATTATGCATTGAAAAATTTGACTTTTAAGTTTTATTAATCTTTGTTTTTGAAATGTGAGCATAGGTCTATCATCATGCCAAAGAAGATCCATCCATATTGGAAGGCACACACTATACTATCACCAGAGTCCACTCCAAGCTCATCTAGTGGAGGTGGAACAAAATATTGGCAATGCAAGTATTGCAAGAGTAGTTTCAGTAGTACGATTACACGAGTCATTTGCCATGTTTTAGGTATGGGTGGCAATGGCATAGGAGAATGTACTTCAGTTCCTCGTGATATTGTAGATGCTGTTATTGTTGAGCAAGGGCATATGTTTAAAGGTAAAGTTCTCCCGGGTAGAGGAAAAAAGAAGAAGAGGATGATGCACTTCTTCATGTTCATAGTGATTTAAGGAGTAATCAGTCAAGAAAACGTTCTCACATGGAAGATGCTTCCCAGTCTTCTCGTGCATCTGATCCACGTCATGGTATTACTTCCACTATGCGACCTCCTTCCTCCATGCATACTTAGAGTCAGTCCACTTTACATGGATGTGTATATTCA
>CM035424.1:74744079-74779079 GCA_020310875.1 Ceratopteris richardii | reverse complement strand
TACTACAAAAGATTAGCACATTAGTATGGAAATTAATTATGATCCCATTAAAGTGAGACCGCAATCCCTTTCCATAGCCGATGTGTAACCCGTATAGCCAAGTGTTGTGATGTGATTGATGCAATGCTTCTTGCAGAACTAGTGCATGTCTCTAGACACCTATATGTTTTCAGATATTGCATGCAGTGCTTTGATGAGATGTTATTACAAGCGTTGTTGGGTTATAGTGTGTGGATTCGTACAATGTCAGTTGTGAATGAGTTATTACAAGGTTGTAGATTAATCGGGGTGGGAGTTATGTTAGATAAGGGGGTCGTAGAAGGCGTCTGGATACGTTTCGGTACCCACTTCCTAAGAGTTTGTGAGCGGGTGATAGGTTTCTGTTGAGGGACAAAAGATGAGATCGGATTTGGTTGGGTTAAAGGGTGAAGAGATTTCTGAGGGTTATATATTACATGGCTTGAGGGTTGAGCTATAATACACTGCTTGGGTATCCAAATCTGCGTGGGTGTGGGTCAGTTTGTAAGGTACTTCTTGGCGATCCAAATTTGTCGAGTGTTCGTACTCGTAGAGAAAGGTCGAGTAGACTTTGAATACTGACTCTGCTTCTGCCTTGACTTCTTCGTATCAATGTTTGCGTTGTTGAAATTAGTCTGTGCTTTCTGTCCTTTTGGCACCCATATCTGTCTAGTGCCGCATGCCTTGTGATACTGATACTGTTGCTTTCTTTGTGTCGTCTGATATTGTCATCGGCCTGGGTTCCTTTGTCGTGGTTGACTCCTTTGTGGTTGAGGTGGAGAGGTCGGATGGACACTCTGCCTTGGAAAAGAAGGGAGGTCCAACACTTGCGAAACCTTCCCATTAGGAAGTGCTCCATTTTGTATCTTTAATCTAGGTCAGTCCGCAGTAAGTGTGGAAGGATGGGCACCGCAGGGTGTTTTGCCCATGTGGACGTTGATGAAGTCCACCTGACCTGCAATCGTCCCCATTTGTCCGCTGATTGTGCCCATTTGACCGCTGATGGTGTCAATTTGACCAAGCGGTTGGGTAATTGCCCCTTCTAATTTGCAGGAAGCCCACGGGAAAATCTCCTGACATCCTTCTGATTGACAATTGTCCATAACAAGCCCGCATGGGTTTGTGTAGACGTAACGTGACTGATCTTACCAAAGATCTTTCGGTCTTCCATCGCATGTTGTTCATGGGGTCTAGGGCTACAAACCTCAGTCGGAACGCCATTAGGGAAGTCAAGCGGTATCACTCGCTTCTGATCTAAGGTTCCAATCTGTAAGGAGCCTTGTCTAAGATTTAGGTCCACTGAGTGATCGTATAGCCAATCGTGGCCAAGGATTAGGGGTTCTATCGGGTCGTCGTCATGGCACACTAGTAGTTTTACTGTCAAGGTCACTTCGTTTATGAGGATAGGAAGGTCCACCTCACCCATGCAAGGGGTTTCCATGCCTCCTAGCCCTATGAGGTATGCCTCAATCGGCCGCATTTCTATTCCTGAATCCTTATAGTGGGACCATCTAATCGCACTCGTCGCAGCACCTGAATCAATTAAAGCACTGAGCTCTTGGCAAGGGTTGCCGCTGCTCTAGCCTGACTGTAATGAATGGTCTCCTGTCCACTATGCTAGGGTGTGTACTTGACTTTGCTTGACACAGGGCCATGGGATATCTGGGTGATGTTTCCAGATGATTATAATGTTCTCTCCCTAGTCCTTGTCTTCTTAGCTTCATTCGCTTAATGCGTTCTATAGCTTCTTCCTGTTTTCTTCCTCCTTACGCTTCTTTGCCAACGTGAGTCGTCTAAGCATATCCTCAGTAAGAGGTTCCTGATATAACTTGACTCTACAGCCACTAATGTAATTAGGCATTATGTCTCCTTCTAAGGTGGCTAATTGTACTGCTCCACTTGTCGAGAGTCTGTTAATGATCATAGGTCCATAACCTCGCTTTTCTAACTTCCGTGCATGTTGTTTCAGCGTATATACTAGGACTAAATCTCCTTCTTTCAAACCTTTATCTTTCACATGTGCATCAAAATATGCTTTCTGTCGTTTCTTTGCTGCGTATATTCCTGCTGCTGCTTTCAGCCTGGTTTCTCCTAATCGTTCCAAGTCCATTATTCTTGCTGATAATTCATGGCCAGTCCACTGATGTTCTTGTGCAACCTTAAGGGTCGGTATCAAGAAGTCCAAAGGAAGCACAACATTCTGATAAAAAACCATCTGAAAGGGAGTTGCATTGAGTACGGTATTGTAGGCCACTCGATATGCCCAAACAACGTGGTGTAACTGTTTGTCCCAATCTGAACGTTTGTTGTTCACGAGTTTCGTCAGTACATTACAAAGGATCTTGTTAGTGCTTTCACCCTGACCATTGGCCTGAGGATGATATGGTGCGGATTTCTTGTGAATCACCATAAAATCCTATAACAAATAGTCAATGACTTGGTTTAGAAAGTGAGTTCCTCGATCGCTCACTAACTCTATAGGCAATCCATATCTTATAAAGACATTTTCAAATAAGAATTTTGCAGTTGTGTGTGCATCATTCTTTTTCGTGGCTTTTGCCTCTACCCATTTGGTTAGATAATCTGTCGCAACAATAATGTATTCAGCATGAGTTCCTTTTGCAGGGGGGTTAATGGGTCCTACAAAGTCTATGCCCCACTTAGAAAATGCACGTCCGCCCATCATGGGTTTCAATGGCATTTCATCTCTGCGAGTAGGAAACTGAGTTCTTTGGCACACATCACATCTCTTAACATAGGTATGTGCATCCATGTGAAGAGTCGGCCACCATAATCTTGCAAAGAGGATGGCTTTGATTATCCTATCTGGTCCAAAATGACCTCCTGCAACACCTTGGTGTGCAGTCTCTAGTACGCTCAAGTAATCGCTTTCATGAACACATTGTCTTAAATATCCGTCTCGTCCTCGTTTGTATAGATTATCGCCAATAAGTGAATAGTTCTGAGCTTCCTGCTCTAGACTGCGTTGTCGCGCTAAAGTCATTCCTTGAGGGAATGTTTTCGTCCTCAAGTATGTTACTAAAGGTTCACTCCAGTCTGGTGTGAGAGACACGTGATATAATGTGGCATGTTCTACTGGTGGTCTTTCACAACAAACAGGGCATTCTTTACACAACTTGTAGACATCTGCTTCCATTGTAGGCCAGTATACTCCTAGTCTATGCAGAGTTTGTAATGTTCGATGTTTTGAAAAATGTTGCTTTAATGCACCTATGTGTGCTAATTGCAATCAATTCGCATGTTTTGATTCATCTACACAACAAGCAAGAATCTTTTGATTATCCTGTTTATATATACTTCCTGCTATGATTTGATATCTCTGAGACTTGGTAATCTCTCCTTCCTTGATCCTCATCCTAGGATTCTTAGGTCCATATGTGAGAATAGGGACTATAGGCTTAGCCCATTCTGGTGCTATCTCAAGGTTAAACAAATATGCATCGGGTAACTCATCCGCTATCCCTTGAGGAGCTTCTCCTGAGGTTAATCTTGAAAGGTGGTCAGCTCTGAGATGTGTCTTTCCTTTCCTGACTACTACTTCAAAATCATACTCCATGAGTAATAGAAACCAACGTATTAATCGTCCTGTGTTACATGGCTTATTGACTAAGTACAACAGGGCTTGATGATCTGTAAAGAATTTGAACTTGTTTGTCAACAAATAATGCCTGAATTTCTTTACCGCGTAGATCATTCCTAATCCTTCTCGTTCCGTCGTGGTATAATTTCTTTCTGCTTCGTTCAACTGTCTGCTCGCGTAAGCTATGGGGAGGTCTATATTACCTTCATTCGTGGGTTGTGCTAACACACATCCTATGGCATAGTTGGATGCATCCACATGTACATGGAATGGCTTACTCCAATCCGGGGTTGTCAATATAGGTGCCGAGCACAAACGTCGTTTAAGTTCATTGAATGAATTCTCACACTCGTCTGTCCATTCAAAATGGGTCAAAAGAGAGTACAATGGCTTGGCTATGATTGCATACATGTGTATGAATCGTCTATAATAACCGCAATGGCCCATAAATGCCTGTACCTCTTTCACGTTAGTTGGTCTAGGACCTAGGTAGATCTGCAATCACTTTCACTTTTTCTTTGTCCGTAGAGATTCCATTCTTTGACACAATGTGTCCTAGAATTTTACCTTGTCTGACCATGAAAACGTATTTTTCTGGGTTCAAACAAACCTGATATTCTCGACATTTGTCAAATACTTGTCTTAACTCTGGGATATGTGTCTGTCTCTCATTTGAATGTGCACATAAGTCATCGACATAAACTTCCAAATTCTTACGTAAGAATTCCTTAAAAACATGACACATGAGTCGCTGGAAAGTAGCGGGTGCATTTGTTAAGCCAAATGGAATCACACGAAATGCAAATATGCTCCATTCCGTGGCAAAAGCCGTCTTGTGTTGATCTTCTGGAGCAATGGCTACTTGATTATAGCCTGAGAAACCATCAAGGAAGCTGTAAACTTCCTTGCCCGCAACTCTTTCCAATAAGTGTTCTGTGATAGGAAGAGGATAACTGTCTCTAATTGTGGCGGCATTAACTTTTTTAAGGTTAATACACACACAATTTTCCATTCTTCTTGGGCACAACCACAATGGGGGATACCCATTTGGTATGCTCAATTTCGTAAATAAATCCTGCTTCTATCAATCGATCTATCTCCTCTTTAATCTTCGCAGCGTAGTTATCATTGTACGTGTACGGTTTCTGTTTTGTCGGTTTTGCATGTGGAGTCATAGGGATTCTATGAGAACATATATCTGGGTCTACTCCTTTCAAATCTTTGTAACTCCAAGCAAACACATCTCTATATTCGCGCAATAGGGCAACTAACTCTTCTTCTTCTTCCTTCGTCAAATCATGCCTTATGTATGTACATTTTTCTTCTTCTCCTTCTATGGAAACTATTATTTTCTTGGTTTTCTCTCGATTATCATATACTTCTCCAATGTCAGCTTTTCTGTTAGGCATTCGTACCATGACTCGTCTGTCTTCTATTTCATATTTCTTGAAGTTCTCAGGAACCTCAAACGAAGATTCTTCTTCTTCTGGCATGGTTTCTTTCTTCTTTCTTTTTTTGCCTTCACTCTTGCTAGTCACTTGTGTGGCTATTCTCACATCATTCATAATTTCTTCGTGTGTCTGAGGGTAAGTTTCTACTTCGTAAAAATATTCTTCTTCTGATGCAAAAGGCGGATCCATAATAATTGACTCTAAATCGAAATCGCTCGCATCCTCAAATGCATCAGTGTTAGGTTCACATTCTTCTAAAACTGAATCACACATGATTGACTCTATCGTGAAAACTGATATATCATAACCATCCTCGTCACAGTGGGGTGTCCATTGTTCTTCATTGATGGCTACATCCATTGCTAGGATTTCTGCCCAACCCTGGGGTTCGAATTCTTCATCTGGAAACACTACAGGTGCATAAGCTTGGACCTGAAGAGTTCTTGGATGTTGCTCTGCACCTAAGGTCCTGGCTTCCAACCGTTCTTCCTCTTGTTTGGCCACTTTACACATCCATAAATGAGTGTCCTCGTGTAACCATGAGGGGTCTGACTCTAATGAGTGTACTTATTCCGTTTCTACTTGTTTTATGGATGGTATTCCATTGTATTGGGGGTATGTCTCTATGGGAATAGTTTTTAAGATTGACTTTGGTAGTCACTCCTAAATGTTGCAAGTACAAAGAATTAGTTCCCCAATTTTGTACAATTTGCAACTGACGCATGAATGGTCGTCCCAATATCATCTCATAAGCATGATTTTTCGCAAAGTCACAAATGGCAAAGGTATGCTCAAATTCCACACCACAAGTGGTGAGAGATATGCCTTCTAGTAAGCCTAATGGTTTTTCTATGTGTCCATCAGCCATTTGTAGCTTCATCCTGGTAGGTCTTAGTGATTGCTTACCCCAACGTTTCCATAAAGCGGTGGTAGCGATGGCTACTCCGGCTCCTGAATCTAAGATGGCTTTCATGGTGTAGCACTGATGGGTACCTCTCCTATCTTTTCTACTGGTATTTCTGGTACCTTCTTGTGTGTTCCTATCTGTGAAGGAGTAGTAGCAAACTCAGGGAATTGATTTGCTACGTGCTTCCACAGTTCTGGTTTAACCTTCAATAATTCCTCAAGCGTGAGGTGACACTGAAATTTAGCGTTCTTGACCGCTTCCGTGTTTCTAGGGATTACTGATTCTTCATTCCTCACTATTATCGTGGGTGCTCTCATACTAATAGACTTGTCTTCCCAAGGTCCTGTGAACTGAGGTAATTCTTGTAAAGAATTAGATTCAAATCCTGTGTGTTCACTCAGTTGTTCTTCCTCTACATCATCGTAAATAGAGGGGATATCTTGGGGAAATTGCTCCTGCAAGTCATCTATTTCTTGAATAGGAGGATGGGTTCCTTGTTCTTTTCTCCACTTCTCTTCTTGGATTTCTCTCAAAAATTCATGTGAGTACCTATGTATGGAAGACAGGTTGTCTTCACCTTTTGTGTTGGATACTTGAGACAGGGATGGTGCATTCCTTTCTTGTGTCTCTAGAACAGTAGGGTTCCTATGTTGATCCTTTTTCTCTTTGCTATCTATCAAGTATTCTAGCCTCTCCATTAATCCTTGAAAGTGCAATTCCGGTTTTGCCATGTTATTCCAATTTAGATATCTAGAGGCTTCGAACATAGCTTGTGCTAATTCTACCATCTTCATGCAAAGTTTAGTTCTCTCAATTTCTAAGTCTGCTCGAGGGTAATTCTTACTCATTTCAGCTACTCGAGGTCCTTCCTTTATTCTAGCCTGATACGCACGAAACATCATGTCTAAGTTTTCTGGTATGGGTTTTGCTAAAACTGATCCTGATTTTTGCGCTAGGTTCTCTTGATTCAATTCCTGTGAAGTCAACTCTAGGATTTTGGCTCTAGATTCCTTGAGACTTCCTTCCAACTTAGTTATCCTTTTACTCCATTTTCTCTTAATTCTTTCTCTGGAATCTTTCCAAGATTTTGTCTTTTTACTGCTAGATTCTGCAACTTCACTACTTCCGGCTATTTTCTCCTGATTAAGCTGTTGGTTCTGTAAGAGCGCCAGGGCTCTTGTTATAGCTTGGATAGGCACGTATCTAGGGTTGGATCCATCTGCGTTGTTTACAATACCTACCACGTTGATCGTTGTCACATTTGAAGCATTCACAGGGTTCTTCGGACAATCTTTGATTATGTGCTCTTTGCCACAATCGGCACAAAAGCCTTGTATGTTATAATACTGCGATTGTCGTGCTATCGGAGGATGTGGACAATCCTTTATGAAGTGATCTCCTTGGCACCTAAAGCATGGTCCTCTAGGGCCATGTGGTCTTTGTTGTCTTAATTGGGCCCGCGGATTTGGGTTTGTGTACATCACGTTAGCATAGTCGGGCTCCCAACTAGGTTCCACTGGTTGACTATCATATTGATATGTCTCTACGTGTTCTGGTGACTTTGTGTAATACGCGGGTGGACTATCTACATGAGTAGAGTCAAAGCTATTTGAGTTCGGGTCACTCTCTGTGATCAAAGGTGAAGAAGGCACTAAGGCCCTACTTAGGTTCTCTTCTGCAGCCTCGTATTTCACTGAGATGACATTAGATGGTGGGGGTGGCTGCTGAGCTAAAACAGGTTGAGGTCTTTGTTGAGCCTGATACGGATAATTTTGAGGAGGCCTATAGTAATAAGGCTGAGCATTGTATTGGCCTTGATACCTACCGGGCTGCTTGTATGCTTGCGGGTAGTTTTGTCTCACTGCCTGTTTGTTATAAGTGCAGTCTTGAGCCGTGTGATTCGTCTATCTTCTCTCAATTGTACATTACTGGCCACTAGGGTTGGCTTGCGGTTGGGTCGCATTGGGACACACATTTGCCAAATGATTTCCACCACAGGTGTAACAACGTACGTTAGTTGCTAACTTGGGCATCTGTGTACTAGAAACTCCTAGTTTCTGGGCCACTTTTTCTGCTAGGTCCTCTATCGAGCTAGACAATTTTGTGGATGCTATAGATGAACAATCCGAGTCCTTATAGACCTTTGAGAGTTCCAACTCGTCTCCTAAGTTGTCCTCAATGTCTATGCAAATTCTTACACACTGCTCTAGCGTTCTGGGTTCCTTCAAGTATACATAGGAGCGTAGTTTAGAGCTCAAAAAGCCATCTAAAAACAACGACACTTGTTTGGCTTGTGAGGGTAGCTCTTGCATTGGACATCTTTCAACATATTGTCTAAACCTACGTCTTGCGAGTCTAACTGTTTCCTGAGGGGTCTGTTTGAAACTATGAATCAATGAAGACGTGTCATGTCTGATCCCACTTTTAGAGAATTCAGTGATGAATGACTCTAAAAAGTGATGGATGTCTCTAAATTGCCTTTGCTGCAATGATTGAAACCAAGTTAAAGCGGTATTCTTTAACGTTAGCCCAAATGCATTATATTGTGTAAACATGTCTTCGACTTTCTCTGCCCTCAGCACTTGCTTAAATTCCGCTACGTGGTCATAGGGATCTCCTGTCCCATCAAAGTAATTTTTCATGGACTTTACTAACTGAGTGGGTCTTAATATATTCTTGCGTGTTCACGTGGTCTAGGTAGAGGAAAATCATCTCTACCACCTGGCATTCTTTGTCTTTCCACTCTGTCCGTGTCTATGGTGGTTCTATCCCTCCCTATGGGATGATTGAAACTAACTTCATGTCTTTCTTTATTCTTTTCTCTTTGCATACCATGGGCTGAGGATGTTCCTGCCCCTTGTTGGCTCGCGTTTACGTTTGCTCGAGATGGAGGGAATACTAATTCGCCTCTCCATGTGTATGTGTTTCTAGCGTGGTCTGGCACCACAAATACTCTTTCTGAAGTTTCATCCAGGTATACAACCTTTCCAGGTGTATCTGGGTCCTTGAAATCGTAGATTATGATGGAGCCTACCTCGCTAGGTTGTTCCGTTCTATATCTCCAAAATGCTTCGTCAGTTTCTTTATTCACAAACAACTCTATGCTTCTGTTGTCCTGAGGGATCCAATCTGGAACTAGTACTCGTTTCACTGTAGATTTCCCTCTAGGTGTTCTAGGTTCTTCTAATGGTTCTTTTCTTTGTGCTCTCGCATCCGTTTCGAACTGAATTACGCCAAACTCATTCGTATTGTTTGGCTGCGTACTTAAGATATACATCGTTCCTTCTTTGTCTATGTATGCGTCTCTCACATTTCACCACTGGACGTTCCAATCCAATGGGTTGTGTGCATTTGCACTACTTGTCTTCGCAAACCATCCTCATAGATGCAAGCACCTAAGCGGTTGGTTCGAAGAAATTCTAATTGAGTCTTATAGGGTCCTTCGGGTCTTTCTAAATATGCTACATTCGACCCTCCTTCTGGTCTTTCTGTGCTAAATGCCATTTCTGATTCACTCGTGTCTGAGTTCTCGTAGGGGTAATTACTATTCAATTGTTGAGCCCACGATCGAGCAGTCGTGCCTACACTTGCTTCTGATGATCTAAGGCTTCGTCGGTCTGACTTACGTATATGTTTGCCCTATCTAAGGTTCATGAATTTACTTTCTTGCACTCAGTACATGCTCAGATCGTCAATGATTCTTTGTTCTTACTTTCTTGATTCTTTTTAAATCCCTTTAGATTCTTGTCTAGATGTATGCGTCTGGAATTCGACTTTCTGTGGTACTTTGAGTTCTCGTTCCGTGAGACTTATGTTCTTTCCCTTAGGTTTTCGTATCACACACCTTTATCTTTAGTCTTAGACTTGATAAATTTAAGTCTCTTATACTTGATGGGTTCCTATCGTCGTTAATCCACAAAGCTACCGTTTAGCCTAAGCTAAGAATTGACTGAGGGGGTTGAGTAATCTTCCAACCTCGAGTCAGCTTTGTTGGTTGCTCTGATGCCCAAGAAGCCACGCTTCCCAAGCCCTGCGTTCTTCACTGCCTTGACTTGATTGCCCTTGCTTGACCTTGCTAGACCTGGAAAAATTCAATATTAGACCAATTCACAATGGATGATCAATCACTTGAGTATATGCACCCCTAAAGTCCCTTAACCTTTGGCAAAGTTTTCTTCCAAAGCCCCCTTTCTTTCCTAGTCCCATAGATGGTCAACCTCAAAAATATCCTCTCAAAAAATCAACGTATTCTTTTTGAAAAAAACAATTGAGGTCACGTAGTACTCGTAGAGAGCTTTCTATCGAGCTATAAAGCTAAAAAAACGGACTTCGGATGAAAAAGATATGACCATTCAGGCCCTCGGGGGTAAAAACTCACAAACAAGTTTTTCTTCAATTATGAGCTAAGGGTCCTATGAGTGCAATGATCCAAAAATTTTCAAAAAATAGCCCCAAAATTGGCCAAAAATTGAAACCCTAAAAATTGCGTTTGGGGTGAGCAATCGCGATGGTCTGAGATAATCGCGATGGTCTTGGACCGTCGCGATGGTCCAGGTGAACCGTCGCGATGGCGTTGCACAATCGCGATGGTCCGAAAGTGCGAACTGTCGCGATGGTCTGGAATGAACGATCGCGATGGCTCGATCGGCGAACAATCGCGATGGCGTCAGTCAACGGTCAACGTTGAAAGAGGCCGCGGAGAGCTACGTCGTGGTGTGCTCGGTTGCTCCAAACACCAAGGGAGTGGGCTGCTCCGTGAGAAGAGAGAAAGTAGAGAGAGAAACCTGCGCAGAAATTTGGAGGAGAAGATGGAGAAACTGAAGTTGAAGAAGTCCCAATCAAGTTATGAGAGATTTGGGACCAAGTCTTATTGATAAGTAACTTTTAGGTCATTTGGACATGTTCACACATCGCCAATGACCAAAAGTCATAAAAATAATGTAAATGCCTATAACTCCCCAATTTGGGGTCCAAAAAATACAACAAAAATATGTCTGGAAAGCTCTCGAAGAGAGCTTTCACATGGAAGGGTCAAAATATACAAAAGGAGAGTCCTTGGGGCCTTTATCCCCAACAACCTCCCACTTAAAGGACCAAGGAGGCTCCTTTAAGCTAAGTAACTCCCACCATCTGTATACATAGCTGATGTTGTGCCTTGGGTAGACACTTCGTGAGAGCATCTGCAGGATTCTGTGAAGTATTGACCTTGATCAAAGTGATCAGGCCATCCTCTAACACCTCTCTGATGAAGTGATATCTCACATCAATATGCTTTGTGCGAGCATGAAACATGGCATTCTTTGCCAAACATATGGCACTCTGGCTATCGCATCCAAGAAGAGGTGCCTTTTCAAGCATCCCAAACTCACTGCAGAGCCGAGCTAACCAAATGGCTTCTTTGGAAGCCTCTGTGGCTGAAATATATTCAGCCTCTGTAGTAGATAGTGCAACTATCCTCTGAAGTCTAGAGCACCATGAAATAGCTCCACCTGCAAGGATGTATACATAGCCACTTGTGGACTTGCGTGTGTCCACATCACCTGCCATGTCTGAATCACAAAATCCTTTTAACTCCAATGGACCCTTTCCATAACATAAGCATTTACTTTTGGTCCCTTTCAAATATCTCAAGATAGATTTGACTGCCTCCCAATGAGCTCTACCAGGATTAGCCATGAACCTGCTAACAACTCCCACTGCATGAGCAATGTCTGGCCGAGTGGCAACCATAGCATACATAAGTGAACCACAAGCTGATGCATATGGAACACTCTTCATGTAACTGGCTGCATCATCATTTTTGGGACAGTCATCCTTGGAAAGCTTAACATGTGGCTGCAATGGCACTCCAAGAGGCTTAGCATCAGCCACATTAAATCTGTCCAGCACTTTTTCAATGTACTTTTCTTGGGATACCTGCAAAGTATGCTGCTGTCTATCCCTTTTTATACGCATACCAAGAATATGCTCAGCTTCCCCAAGGTCTTTCATTGAGAATGCAGAGTTCAGCTGCTGTTTTAGAGCATTCAGAGTGCTCTTTTTCTTCCCAGCCAGCAGCATATCATCTACATACAGTACAAGAATAATTGGGCTGCCATCTTCATCCTTTTTCGTGTACAAACAATGATCTGCATGTCTTCTTTTAAACCCATGTTTGAGCATAAATGCATCAAACTTCTTATACCATTGTCTGGGGGCCTGTTTCAGCCCATACAAGCTCCTTTTCAGTTTGCATACCAGATGCTCTTTTCCAGGAATGGCATATCCTTCTGGCTGTTTCATGTACAGCTCTTCATCTAAATCACCATGCAAAAAGGCTGTTTTAACATCCATTTGGAATAATTCCAAATCCAAGGCAGCTGTGAGAGCAAACAACACACGTAAAGTGGTCATTTTCACCACTGGAGAGAACACTTCTTGGAAATCAATGCCCTCTTTTTGGGCATATCCCTTAGCAACCAGCCTTGCCTTATACTTGGGTTTGCCATCAACAGTTTTGATTTTGTACACCCACTTGTTTGGAATGGCTTTCCTTCCTTTGGGTAACTCAACCAAATCCCAAGTATCATTTGCATGCAAGGCCTTTATCTCTTCCTGCATGGCTAACTCCCACTTCTTCTTGTGCTCACATAGCTTTGCCTCTTTATAAGTAAGAGGCTCACCCTCATCTGATAACATAATATAATGTATAGAGGGATCATATCTATTCACTCGCCTCCTAGGACGTATAGATCTTCTTACCCAATGATCAACATTACCAGGCAATGGATCTACATCAGGAGGTACATTGACTTCTTCATTGGAGCCTTTGATAAGCTTCCATGACCCCTTCTCAAAGAGGGTACTATATCCATGCATATCCATTTGCCCAACAGACAATAAGCTTTTCTTGATGCTTGGTACATACCTTACATCATGCAAAACCAGCTCATTGGTACCATCCACTGTGAGATGCACTGTGCCAATACCTTCAATTGAACAAGCATGGTTATTTCCAAGATATACATGTCCATGGCTGCCTGCATGAAAGGTAGTGAAACACTCCTTAATAGGAGTTACATGAAACGATGCACCTGAATCTACAATCCATGTTTGTGACAAAGCATCATTCACAGTAAGCAAGGCATCAATCAAATCCCTCTTTGTGATCTGCATATCTTGTGCATGAATATTAATAGAAGGATCAATAACTTCAGCATGCTTTGCTTCCATAGTAGCACAAAGTATATCTTCTGCATCTGATAGCTCCTCAATGATGACACTAGAGGCCACATTGGCCTTCTCTTTGTCTTTGTCCTTTTAGGTATCATGTGCTTCATTCTTGGTGTCCTTTTTCTTCCTGTCACCTGTGTTCTTTCTTTCTAGTTCAGCTTTATAGAATCTGCAATCAGGCTTCTTGTGACCTTTCCTACCACATTGATAACAAGTCACTTCAGCCTTGCCTTTGCTTTTGCTCCTGTTCCTCTGTACATTTCCACTTTTCTTTTCTGTTCTTCCTCTAGCCACATTGGCTGAACCACTGCCCTCTCCACTAGCTTTCCTCCTGATTTCCTCATTCAAAATAGAACCCCTTACACCATCAAAGGTAAGACTGGGGCTATTCGAAAGTGAAACAACCAATGTTTCCCACGAATCAGGTAAGGTCATCAACAAGAAGATGGCCTTAAGCTTATCATCAAATGGAGGTAATCCAGAGTCCTGCAATTGTGAAAGAGTACCTGTAAACAAAGATAAGTGCTCAGCCGCACTTTTTGACTCATCAAGCTGCATACACACTAGCTTACGCATAAGATGCACTTGATTTACAGGCGTGGTATTTTCATAAGTGGCTTTCAGCTTCTCCCATACCTCAAAAGCAGTTGTAAGGCCTTTCAAATCCACTAAGATTTCATCTGATACAGCCATCTTGATGTAAGTGATGGCCTTCTTGTTTAGGTTCATCCATGCTGCATCTGTCATATCTTCAGGCTTGACTTCCTCAAGAGCCCCTTCACAATCTTTAAGAAAGAGGATGCCCAACATTCTCTCTTTCCACAAATCGAAACCATTACCTTCAAATCTCTTGATCTCAAACAAGCTTTTGACATCAGAGGAGGTAGAGGCCATGTTTGCACACTAAGAGCTTCAAAATTTCACCAAAAAGGTAAAATTCACCTGCTGTCCTGTGCGCAATTACCTTAGGAGACTATAGCTGAGAAATTAAGCCCAAAAACTGTTCAAAACTTGCAAAAAACAATTTCTGAAATTTTCTGCAGAAAATTTCAGAAAATTCCAGCTAGCTGTAATTGCATCAAAAACAATAAATTTGTTGTTTTTCAACCACAAAAGGCATACATAGATGTAAAACCAAGGCAATGGGTGCTTGTTTTCACAAAAGCCCCAATTTTTGCAGCAATATGACCTGTAAAATCAGAGAAATGACCTACTGTAATAAGTTTCCAGCAAGTATGCACTTCCTCAATCTTTGTGCATGTCCTCCCACTTGAAAAATGAGAGAATTTCTGCCACAAAAGACCTGTAGATGAAAAAATCAGCAATGTGGATGCTGAAAAAGACCTGTGGGGATACAAAAAGAAGAATAGAAGAGATTCTTCGCGATGAAACTCTCTAAAAAGCACAAAATTTGCTTCAGCTTTGCTCCGGCTGAAGTAATCCTCCAAAAACAGCCCTTTTATCGCGAAAAAAAAAGGTTTTTCGCGATGAAATTCTCCCAAATGCAAGAAAACACCTTAAGCTCAACATAGGCTGAAGTAGAAAAACAGTTTGAGCAACTTTGTCGCGATGGAACAGCTCAAAGCTCTGATACAAGTTGAAAGAGGCCGCGGAGAGCTACGTCGTGGTGTGCTCGGTTGCTCCAAACACCAAGGGAGTGGGCTCCTGCGTGAGGAGAGAGAAAGTAGAGAGAGAAACCTGCACAGAAATTTGGAGAAGAAGATGGAGAAACTGAAGTTGAAGAAGTCCCAATCAAGTTATGAGAGATTTGGGACCAAGTCTTATTGATAAGTGACTTTTAGGTCATTTGGGCATGTTCACACATCGCCAATGACCAAAAGTCATAAAAATAATGTAAATGCCTATAACTCCCCAATTTGGGGTCCAAAAAATACAACAAAAATATGTCTGGAAAGCTCTCGAAGAGAGCTTTCACATGGAAGGGTCAAAATATACAAAAGGAGAGTCCTTGGGGCCTTTATCCCCAACAAACGTGAGCCGTCGCGATGGTCCAAAGTGAACCGTCGTGATGGTCACAGATGCGATGGCGTGAGCCAATCGCGATGGTCCGGGCGCGATGGCATGAGCCAATCGCGATGGTTCAATTTTCGAGGTGTCGTGATGGTCTGAGGGTGTCGTCGCGATGGTCCGAGGGAGCGAACTGTCGCGATGGTCTAGCTTGCCACGTTGCAGCGTCGGCGCGATAGCATGACCCAATCGCGATGGCGTGGGGTCGACGGGATCGTCGCGATGGTACAAGTGAACCGTCGCGATGGCTCAAGTGAGCCGTCGCGATGGTGCGAGACCGTCGCGATGGCTTGAGCCAATCGCGATGGCTTGAGCCAATCGCGATGGTGTGACACAATCGTGATGGCGTTAGCCAATCGCGATGGTCCACCAAAATGCAAATTTCAAGATGCATCTGTGGATTCCTATTTGCGCAAGTGTGCTCTACACGTTGGTGTGGTCGCCTACCTCAAATTCCGAACTTTGCAAACCATCGCGATGGTATGACACAGTCAACAATTTCTGACAGAGAGTACATTTCTTACCTTTTTGCAGCTTTCCTGATGCATTGGAGCTCTGTACCTGCAAGAAAACTAAAAAACACACAAGTACACACAAGCACAAAAGCTCTCTCTCTCGCACATGCACAAATGAGGGGAAATGAGGAGAATGGGTGGATATGATGAATTTTCTGATTTTTTTGGAGATAAAGATGATGATGCGGTGATGAAGATGGAGTGTGGGGAGGTAAAAAACACTAAAAACTAAGTAAAAACAACAACAAAAACTGAAATTTTTACCTTCCAACGCCACTTCTTGCTATACTCTTACCATATCACATTCGTCTTAGACTCGATCCTCGGCAACGGCGCCAAATTTGGTGTTGCTCTAGCACAATGGTGAGAACCACGTTAAGAAGCTCCACCTCCTTAATGTCAATCCGCGGAAGAGATAGGAGTGATATGAAGATCGTGAATGTGAGATGAAGTGAGAGTGAAGGTGAGAAGCATAGAGATGCACACACACATACACACACACTACGAAGAGACAAGCAAGACACAATGGAAGGTGAGAAATCAACTCTATTACTCAAGAACACTCTTACAAGCTCAAAATAGCTCTAAGCTCTTCTCTACTCAAATAAGCTAACCTCAAAAATGAGCTCTCTAGCTCTTTTTATAGATTCTAGACTAGTTTTGACCGGTTTCACATCTAGTGACCGGCATAGTTAAAAAATAGGTCTTAGATGCTATTTGGAAGGATAAACGATGTCTAAAAATAACCAAAATTGGTACGCTCATTCTACCTAAGCTCATCAGGCTCGAGGACTCCTCGGCTTGCACAAAATAGAGCTATAAATTACCAAAAGGGTTTTTTCTATGTTACATATGTTACAATAGTGATAAAAATCAATGTTGGAGGTTTTGAAGAGTATTTATAAAACATAAATCTTTGAAAAATTGATTCGACTGGCTCCCTTCTCTGTCTTTACATGCTTCCGCGTCTTCTATGCCTTTGGCTAATGCCAACACATACATACATACATACATACATACATACATACATACATATATATATATATATATATATATATATATATATATATATATATATATATATATATATATATATATATATATATATATATATATATATATATGATTTTTTCACGTATATAAAAACCTTAACATACCTGACAAACCTTACATCCAATGTAAGGTTCGGTTCTCGTACCTTATCCATACTGAACCTTCCGAACCTAACCACCTTGGTTTCAAGGGCCTAGAAATGCCATTTCTGGGCATTGTGGTACATACATCATGCACATTGCATACACACATAATGTATAGATATATTACATACTACGCACACATATTACATACATACATGATAATACACACATAATGTACATAGTACATAAATAATACGTATTACATTATACATAGTACACACAATACATACATAGTACATAGTACATACACATGTCATACACACACATACATACTACACACATATTACATACATACTCATACATACTACACACACATATAACATACATACTACACACATAATGTACATACACATTGAAGGGTGAATTTGGGGTTTGCTTGGATTCATTCTAGTATACATAAATACATACTACACACAATACATATATACTACATGCATACACACATACAAAATGTATATACATACTACACACACATATTACATACATATTAATTTCTGAACATGTAAATTATAATGTACACATATATTACATACTACACACGTGACACCATACATATATACTACATACATACACACATAAATTATAATGTACATACATACTATGTCATTAGCACATTACATGCGTACTACACACACATGTTAGTGGTCACGCACATGAAGTGACTCATGAGCATTGAGTCACGATGCATCATGCACATCAGCCAAGACTCAAACCAAGAGCATAATACATTCCAAGTGGAAAGGTTGGAGGTCCAAAGCAAAGAACTAGTAAGCTCGTGGGAAGCCAAGAACAAAATGAAAAATATCATGCAATCTATCCGTTTCCATTTTGTGGAAATTCCGGAAAAAAAGGACTCAGAAATGGCGTTTCTAGACTTTGCTGTTTCCTAGATACAGCTGAACTTTTCCTAGAAACAGCCGAACCTTTTCCTAGAAACAACTGAAAGAAACGGCCGAACCATTTCTGAGGCCCAGAAATGCCATATTTGAGCACTATGATTATGGTATTGAAAACAAAGGTTACAGGTTTTATGTTCCATATGCAAGTAAAATTTATCTATTTATGCTATGCTCATATTATTAAAAGTTAGATCTATGACAAATTTCAGAAATTCCAGATTTTATAATGTCATATAATTATGCATTATTGAAAGAAATTTAGATCCATACATTCAACCATATGAAGGAAAAGAAATGATTATTTCTCTCTCTAGAACTAAAGCTGAATTTGAATTTTGTGTGTCACCTCAACATCAACCTTTACTATCTCCCATTCCTTCTCCCTATAGAAGAAGAACAAATTCAAGAAGTTGGAGAATCTTCTTGAAGTCAAGAAGAAGGAGAGACTCCACCAATTTTCAAGAAGGTACCAAATGGTATTTAAAAACTTAGCAAGAGAGTGTCATAAAAAATTTTAGGGAGAAGACTAGGAATCAACAAACTGAAACTTTTGCACCTACACGTAGAATGATCATATACATTTTTTTTTTCTTCTGCATTCTTTCGTTGGGGTATTTACCAATTAGATATCAAGATTACATTTCTTAATGGTGATCTACATGAAGATGTTTACATTTGGTTTTAAAAACTAAGAATCATCTTCTACTCTTTATGTTAAGTCAGAGGAAGATGTCTTGATCAGAATCATGATTTATGTTGACGGGATGATCACGACAGATCCAAAGATTCATATTTTTAGTTTTTAAAATCAAAACTTAAGAAAGTATTTGATGTTAATGATCTTGGTTCTTTACATTATTATCTTGGCATTGAATTCATTCACAAGAATAATTATATATTCATGATATAACAGAAGTACATTGAGAAACTTCTAGAAAGGTTTGAAATGCAAGATTCAAAACCTATGCAAACTTCTATGAATGTTAATATTTTTTACAAGCAGAACAAGGTTCAAAACCTTTTGATACTATTATTTATAGTCAAGTAGCTCGTTGCATGAACTATTGCTGTAATATGTGTGTAACATATAATTTCCTATTCCTCAAGTATCAAGGGTCATGCATAAACCTTTTAAAAATTCATTTGAAAGAGGGTAAAAAATTTTCAGATATTTGAAGGCTACAAAGAATTTTGCCATGGTATTTTTTAAGTCATCACATTTCACATGTAAAGAATTTGCAGATTATGATTGGGCAGATGATAAAAACTCAAGAATTTTTACAAATGGTGGTTGTTTCTTTGTTGGAAATGCTTAATTTCATGGCATTCTAAAAAACAACGTACAATAGCTACATCTTGAAGTGAAGCAAAGTATAGGGTAACCTTTATAGCTTATACTAGAAGCTATATAGTTACATAACATTTTAAGTTATCTTGATGTTCATGTTCACTTATGCTGATTTTTTTAGATAGTCAAATTGCTATTGCTATATCAAAGAACCCAGTTCATCATGCAAGGACAAAACATATTGAGGTTCACTATCATTACATACGTGAGCGAGTAGCAAAGAAGCACATTGAACTTATTTATGTTCCTATAAGTGAGAATCTGACAGATATTTTTTACAAAGGCATTATCAAGGGAAAGACATCATAAATTATCCAGATTATTAAAACTTACCACAATATGACATTAAGGGTGGATTGTTGGAAACAATGTCATATTTGACTCTTGAGTCCAAACCCTAACTCCCAACAAAACCTAAAATTGAAAGGTCATTGTTTTTCAGAGATCGTTCTGATAAAGAACGGCCAAAAATGTTTATTCCATATTATTAAAGCAGTAGAGCTCTCTATCCATATATAACGCTTGGTCATCTGACATTTGAATTTTGTATACGATTGGAAGCTTTTTTTTTTATGTTGGTAAATGCTTCTTTGCTGTTATAATTGCATGCTATTCAGATGTGTTGTGTCTTTCTAATTTGCAACATTCTTGTAATGGTAGATAGGGATACTCTAGATCTTTCGATTGTTGGTTTTATAGGGGCAAAGATATTTGTAAGAAGCATCTTCCATTGCACCTATGTGTGGTTCTCGAGAGTTATTGTTGGGGCATTTCAGAATGATGATTTTATAAGCCACCGTTCACTCTTTGCTGTGTTTTCCTTGTTCTAGATGGGTTGCCAAAGAGACACTATATTATTCTTTTGGGAATTCCGATATATTAAGCATCGGTCAAATGACCTTCACACGTGGCTATCTGCTCGTATACTTTCCTTCTCTCCTTTCGTGCTGAACTTCTGATTGTATGCTCTTGCATATGCAGCCCATATTTGGATCATTGAACGGTTGTGTTTCTAGATTTTATGGTCTATACAGCAATCTAAGAATGCCCTTATATTTGAGCATCACATGATCTTATATATGTAATTTTTATTTGATTGTATGGTTTAGTTGACAATCTAGGAAGGGTCTGATCTTTATATGGCAACATGTTTCTATATATAATTCTTGTTTGACTCTTGAAAGAACATCCACTCATGATGGCACTTTCTCTTCCTCTGGATGGGCACGCTAATTTGTTCCTCATGGTTCATACTATTTTAGCTTGCTTGATAGCACTTTGTAATTTTCTCTTGTCTTGGAGCTTGTTCTATTGTAATTGAACATAGCCTTATTATTAACAAGAACATATTTCCCATCAAAAAAAATATGTGTATCTATATGCATATATGTACAACTTGTTTTTACATGTCGATATGCATTTGTATGTATGTATATCTACACATAAAAAACAAGGATGGCTAAGTTAAGTAAACAAACACAAACCACAATAAATTTTAAATGAAAAGTGACTGTTGTTACAACTTTTCAATAACGTTTGACAATTTTTACAACTCTCTGTCATCACAATTTTGAAAAGTAAACATACAAGTATATCCTTTCTATAAATAAATGCAAGCATCATCAATTAGTATTGAATAAAACAACGATCTTGAGCCGTTAGAAGAAATAAATTGCAAAGAGTAAATAAACCTCAAGAAGTGAAGTTGAGACTGTTTCTGTGGCTGTCTTATTAGTATCATGTTTTCTGTTAATAACTCGAAAGTTAGTAATTATTTGAGTCAAGAATTCTCCACTTAAGTTTAGTGATAAAATTGTTGTGCTGAAGATGTTGGTTGTAAAACTTTGCTGTGAATGCAACGGTCAAGATGACAATCATTCTTGTGTAAGCCTGCAAACATTTATGGATTTATACCATTAAGTGTGCATGCATGATGCACTGGTATTGTCTGGTGTATTTGGCAATCCATGGATGCTGTTTGAAGGAAGAAGGCTGTTGTTTCTGCATATTTGTATCATGTCCTTTCCTCACCGTATGAATTCTCACTGTAGAGCTCATGTACATCACCTCATTAACATGGTCCTTAGGCTTACTTTTGCAATGTCTGCTAGATCTCACAGGAGCTATGTTCTCTTATGCACAAGGGCAATAAAAAAACTTTATTCCTCCATTGAAAATCATGAGCACGACTATATCTATATGGTTTCAGGGTGATGCTATTCTTTTTATTGTTATGCACTACCTTGGTGACGGTTTGTTTCTTGTTGCTTTTTCTTCAGAAGCCTGAATTTTCAAGATTCTTTGCTGGATAAACGTCAATAGCACACAATGCTTTCTTTTACGAATCTATTTTCAATATTAATAAAATCTTTTCCATAGTTGTGATTGGTTAGAAATTTAAGGGACTGATAATGACATTCATAGTTAAATACATGGTTACTGTTATGTTTGGGATGATGAAGTATGGAATCAGCTAATTGGATACTCAATGTACGTCTGACATAATGTTCATGTTGTTTTAGGGGCCTGATGAGTTTCACAAAGACATGTAAACCTGCAAAACTGTTTGCCAAACATATTAAAGTTGAAGAGCAGGTAGGAAAATTAGATCTCCTTTATCATATTTCTCATGGGCTTGAACAATTTTGTTGTGCTGCTTACTCATGCATGGTTGTGTGTATGTATGTATGTATGTACATATGCATGCATGCATGCACATGTATGTATGTATATATGTATGCATGCATGTGGATGTAAGTGTCTATGGGCTCTTATGAAATGGCATAATTATGTTAAAAAAGTGGAGATAGATAAGAAAGTGTAGGAAATTTTTCTCTGCTTAAAAAAAGAAGAAATATATGTATGCTAATTTCTGATTGAATGATTCATTAGAGATTTGACAAGAAAGTTGCTTTACTTTGGAGGAGTTATTTGAATGTTACACCTGCAAAAAAAGCTGTACATGTAATAGATTGCACTATAATCAAGCAAAGAGTTTGGTTGCCAGAAAAAATTAGCACTCCAACATTAATTGTGCATCTGATGAATTTCACCAAAGCTGAAATTTCTGAACGTGAAAAATTATTTGAGAGGTTTTCTAGGACACCACAAGCTAGGTTTAAGTCATGTTTTGGTCCTCCTCCCACATTCCTGGAGAAGAAGTTAGCCACCCGTTTAGGTGGAAGATACTACCTTTTGTTACCGCCTAAGCAATTAGGCATCCAACCCGTAGGCGCAACGACCCACTTGCAAGGGCGGCGCTCTCATATCCATTTGTATTTGGAACGAATATGCTAATTTCTGATTGAATGATTCATTAGAGATTTGACAAGAAAGTTGCTTTACTTTGGAGGAGTTATTTGAATGTTACACCTGCAAAAAAAGCTGTACATGTAATAGATTGCACTATAATCAAGCAAAGAGTTTGGTTGCCAGAAAAAATTAGCACTCCAACATTAATTGTGCATCTGATGAATTTCACCAAAGCTGAAAGTTAAATAAATGTCACTCTTTGCAATTACATCATCATCATGAGCATCATAACGATAAATGACATTAATCAATGGCTCACTGATATTGATGAGTTGACATGAGTGTGATTTTGAGTATTTTAACAGTGGGATGGGGAGAAATATGAAAGGCTTTGTGGAAAATAAGCAAGCTTTTTACAAGCTTATGTCTTATGTCCAGCCATATGAACAGCAAATTAGGATTTTGGACATGGAAAAAGCATTCACCATAGATGAGAACTTGCATGTATCCCACCATATGATGGCCTTTCCAAAGAGTTCTTTGCAAGGATTGTTCCATTTAAGTTGGAAACCATTCCTACCTTGTTGTGGTTTATTGATTGCTGATTTGGAGTTTGCTCATGTTAAAGTAGGACATGATGATGATGACTGTTTAGAATCGGAAGTCAATTGAGCTATATCACTTGCTTTTGTGGAACATGTATGTAGCCTATTTATGACGCGTTTATGTGCTGATGATATTTTAGAGGACAACATGACACACTACTTTCTAAACAACATGTGCGAAATCCAGATACTTTTAGATCTACACACGTTCGAGGCCATGTTGATGCTATCTATCTACACACCATGATGCAATGATGAATGTGAGTGCTGAGCTTTTTGTAGCTATGTAACCCATTGTCACCATGTCGATGGCAATGGTGGAGGATTATTCCACTTCAAGACACCAAGTTCTTTGGAGTGGTAGGGTGACATGATGTCAAAAATTTCTCATGGATTATGAGTCCCAAGCAAATAAATGTCTTGATTGGGTGGGAGTTCTTGGGCTACTATGATGGTTGTAACTTGTTACATTAAGGATCAAGCCAAAAATTGAAGCCGATTAATAAAACAAGAAGAGGCCAAAAGGACTCACAATTTTTATTTGGAAACTCCAACATACATTCTTGTAAACTTCCCCAGTAGGCTAGACTTTTAAAACACTCATCATTTTTGCGGATGTATTAATTTTGTAATTCCCAAGAGTATGGGAAAGTCCTCATTTGTACTTACTCCACTCATCATTGTCCAGCGAACTCAATAACATAGTTAGAGTAGCTCTACAGTTAGTGTAGGACTATTTTTAATTATGGTGGACCGTGGCCATTTCGGTATGGACAAAGTCACTAGAAATTGTACAAAGCCATTGAAAGCTCAATTTTGTACTCTTTCCATTGTGAATAGAGAGCTTCTTGAGAAATCCATAAATCTCCTTTTTTCCACTTTTCTTTCTTCTTCTTGCCCCTTGGAAGTGGATATCATGAGGAGTGAGTGTCTTGGTATAAAGACCTTGAAGGATTTTTTCCATGTGCATGTGGCTCCATGCACATGTAGGGAGCTCCGTAACAAGGTAAAGTCCATCTTGTCACTGTTTTGAAGTCCATTTTCTCTACGCAAGTTATCCGTTTTTTCATCTCTGACGCCTAAGGAGATACTGTTGCCAGAAGTATGCAGGGCTGTTAAATTTGACTTTTCACTTCTCCTCTTCCATTTGTCTCCTCTATTCGACTATTCCTCTTGGTTTTTATGCCATTGATCAGCAGGATACTTGGATTGATAATGTAAGTGCTTCAATTAACCAGTTTGATGCAGGTATGTGAGTCCTTTGAGCCCGACGGGTCTATAATGAACCCCTTTTTGGAGTCGTTGCCGGGCATCTTTGTTTAATTCAATGTATGGAATGCCTTTTGGAGTTGAATTGAAGGTGGATTCATGCTTGAAAGTGCTTGTAGATCAAGGATTTGTCAAGAAAGCTCAATTTACAAGGTAATAGGAAAGAAAAATGAGGTCAAATAGTGCTTCAAGTAGGTAAGATTCAGGTTAAACAAGCTTCTTTTATGCTCATTTGGATGGAAATGGCTCTCATTTGCATGAGAAAGAGAGAGCTACAATAGAGAGAGGAGAGAGAACAAACCTTCAAAAGCTTGCGTCACCTTATGTGGTGAACCTTTTTGCACGAAATTTCATACACGATCCTTGAGGTAAGAACTCTGACCTGATAGGTTGTAAAAGAGTGAATATGAGTGACTGAAAGAGGAAAGATCAGTTTGAAACTGATATTCAGCAAACCCTAATCTGAATTTAGGCTATGGAAGACCCTAAATCAGATATGTGTGTGAAAGATCACATACTTGCAGAATTAGCATAGAATGCTAACATGTTGCTGATAGAAATCCTCATACTCATGTGGAAACACCTTCTCTAACACCTAATCTGATGCATGTAGCATGCATGTACTGATTCTCCTTTATGGATGCCATTGCCTCCATGTATGCCGAATAGGATGACTCCACATATGGATGCCACTGCCTCCATAAGCTCCAAGTAGTTCCTGTGTGCATAAAGAGAATATGTACCTGAATAGTTAATATAAGATGCAATCTTATGTTAAGCTCCATCCAATGTCTTTGAAGTACTCCATAATCTTCATGTAGAAGACAATCTCCAAATACATCATGTAGATGGATGATCCACACCACCAATGTGCTGATAAGTAAGTCTTCTCCATCAACAAGAGTGTGAGCACACTCTTATCCAAGAAGAACTCCATGGCTGCTCCTAATGTGCTTCAAAAGCTGCTCCATAGCCATGGCTACCCCATGTGTGCATCAGCACAACCACCTCCAAGATCAACCAAACGATGGTGTTGGATAGATCAACAAGTGACCATAGCCCTGTTTATATAGACCTTTAACTCCCATGTGAAAAATCTATCAAATAAAGCTGAATCGCTGCTGAAAAGTTGGATTGCTATTTTTAATAATTCCAACGGTAAAAATTGTTTTAATTTTCCGTAGCTTTTTAGCTATAGCCTATCGCCAAAAAAGTCTTTTGACAAGCTTTTGCTTTATTTTAACCACTTGATGAATGACTTGATCATATTTTTATGACCTATAAGCTGAGAGCTCTTAAATGAGGTAAAAACCCTAAATCAGCAGAAAATTAGGGTTAGGGTTTTCCCCCAAATCTGATCTTTGATGACTGAATGTCCTATACCATTAGAAAGCTCTCATCAAGCTCTACAAGTTAGGATCATAAAAAGTTTACCCAAATTTTGTGCCAAAAATGACTAAGTACCAAAATTAGGGTTTCTGCCCTAATAGGGATTTGGACTAATGTGACATTGTTTTTCAACAATTCCCCCCTGCAATGTCATATTGGTACAAACTGAACTGGATATGCAACTTCATTCATCTGCAAACTGACATAAGCTTCAAACTTGTCCTTCAGAATCGACCTTCAAACTTTATCTTCAAAACTCTTGTTCAAAACTGAATTTGAACTTCTTCAAACTTCAAAAAATCTGAATTTGCTGAATATGAACCATAATACCTGAGAAAATATGCAAACTAGATATCCAATAGTGTTAGCATACATCAAGCAATCACTGCTTGACATCATATGTAGCATGAATTGACTCTGAATTTGCTATCTCTTGAAATAAGTCTTCTCAAACTTGTAAGCATACACTAGGATCCACATATTTGCATTTACCTTAAGAAAGATTTCTCAGCGTACATCTGCTGTGTCATGTAAATACACTAAATAGGATCAGAAACTGAATCCTGGGACTTGTGACTGACAACTCACAACTTTAGTGTATTATGAACACTAGCTGGTTCATCTCTGACTATACTCAACTCTCATGAGTCTCACCAAAGTTTCATATCTTCGTTGTCATCTTGTCTTCATCCTTGTTCTATCTGTAAGTCCTTCATACCTCTTTCCTTCAAAGTCTGGTATAATCATATATGTGCGCACCTCATAAGTAACAGACCTCTCTCAAATATCAAGCTTCTCCGCAATAGAACTTTGGAACTTTCTCTCGAACAGGAACACCCAACAGGAACTTTCTCTAGACATTCTCCTTCTTCCTTCTTCTTTAAAAGCTGGAACATAACGAGAAACTTACAAAGGAGATATAGGAATACCTGTAAGTATGATTCTACATTCTTTCACATATGGTTGAAAATAAGTCTTCATGTTTCATCACCCCCTGGATGATTTAACACTAGTATCCAAACTTCTTCAAAGTATATCAGACTTTATGAAATCTTGAACGTCTTCCTTCTTTCAATAAATCTGATCTTCAATGATTTTAGCATTGCTTCCATAACATCAATACCTGTGTCTGAAATAAAAATCTGAACCCTTTTTATTAGCACTGCAGTTGCCAATAGCTTTCACTGTCACTACTCAGTTTCCCATAATATAGAATAAGGTTAGCTGATCCTATTACATCATAACAAAAAACTTTGATGAAAGCACTTTAGGATTCATAATCTTCTGCGACATAACAAGTATCTTCTTCTATTTCTCTACAACACTAATCTGATATAATATGAATCTTTGACTTACTTATTCCAATGTTAAGAACTTTACAAACAAAGAATAGACATCTGACTCAAAAACACTCAAGATCATTCAAGATCATAGATCTCTCCAACAAAATACTTGTGTAGAATCTGCTCTCAGCAAACCTTCATGAGTGAATCTTTGATTTGCTACATGAATGACTCTAAGTGTCCATGCTTCTTACATAAAGTTGTAAAACTTTCTTCAACTAAATCCTTCCCAAGAATCTGCAACTTCTATTGGAACATAAGTGGACAAACTCTCACCTTGAAAACTTCAAAATTTGCAAGTTGATACTTCATATCTTCATATTCTTCCTGGGTGAAATGTGATAGTATGTGCTTGACTTTCTTTTGGCTAACTTCTCAATCAAGTGATAGGATCTGATGGAACACCTTTTTCAATACAAGCAATGTATCCAAAAGTCAAGACAAACATAGAAAGTAGATTCTCCATCTGACTGGTACATCAAGCCCCTTTCCATAATAAAACAATATACTTAATACCAGGATTAAATTAATCAGGTTTATCTCAAAGATATCAGTATTTAAGCTAATACCTGCAAAAATCTGAATTTTTCTGAATTTTTCCTGAGAACATTGAATTTTCTGAATTTTTCTACTAAAAAAAAACTCTGAATTTTTTGAGTATACTGAATATATTGAATATGAGTGACTGAAAGAGGAAAGATCAGTTTGAAACTGATATTCAGCAAACCCTAATCTGAATTTAGGCTATGGAAGACCCTAAATCAGATGTGTGTGTGAAAGATCACATACTTACAGAATTAGCATAGAATGCTAACATGTTGCTGACAGAAATCCTCGTACTCATGTGGAAACACCTTCTCTAACACCTCATCTGATGCATGTAGCATGCATGTACTGATTCTCCTCTATGGATGCCACTGCCTCCGTGTATGCCGAATAGGACTCCTCCAGATATGGATGCCACCGCCTCCATAAGCTCCAAGTAGTATCTCTGTGCATAAAGAGAATATGTACCTGAATAGTTAACATAAGATGCAATCTTATGTTAAGCTCCATCCAATGTCTTTGAAGTACTCCATAATCTTCATGTAGAAGACAATCTCCAAATACATCATGTAGATGGATGACCCACACCACCAATGTGCTGATAAGTAAGTCTTCTCCATCAACAAGAGTGTGAGCACACTCTTCTCCAAGAAGAACTCCATGACTGCTCCTAATGTGCTCCAAAAGCTGCTCCATAGCTGCCCATATGTGCACTATGGTGCCCCATGTGTGCATCAGCACAACTACCTCCAAGATTAACCAAACGATGGTGTTCGATAGATCAACAAGTGACCATAGCCCTGTTTATATAGGCCTTTAACTCCCATGTGAAAAATCTATCAAATAAAGCTGAATCGCTGCTGAAAAGTCGGATCGCTATTTTTAATAATTCCATCGCTAAAAATTGCTTTAATTTTGCTTAGCTTTTTAGCTATCCCAAAAAAAGTCTTTTGACAAGCTTTTGCTTTATTTTAACCACCTGATGAATGACTTGATCATATTTTTATGACCTATAAGCTGAGAGCTCTTAAATGAGGTAAAAACCCTAAATTAGCAGAAAATCAGGGTTACGGTTTTCTCCCAAATCTGATCTCTGATGATTGAATGAACTATACCATTAGAAAGCTCTCATCAAGCTCTACAAGTTAGGATCATAAAAAGTTTACCCAAATTTTGTGCCAAAAATGACTAAGTACCA
Source organism: Ceratopteris richardii (assembly GCA_020310875.1). Classification (NCBI taxonomy): domain Eukaryota; kingdom Viridiplantae; phylum Streptophyta; class Polypodiopsida; order Polypodiales; family Pteridaceae; genus Ceratopteris; species Ceratopteris richardii. The sequence goes on along the minus strand of CM035424.1, from coordinate 74,750,302 downwards.
AAATTAGGGTTTCTGCCCTAATAGGGATTTGGACTAATGTGACATTGTTTTCCAACAAGTATTCATGAGGAAGACTCTATGAGTCTATAGACTCTTCCTAACTACATGGGAGTATGAAGCCAAGTTGGAATACAAGAGAGTACCAACTGTTAGAAAAGGTTGCATTAAAGGAAGCGAATCAAAGCCATCATTAGTATGAGACGTAAGAAAAACGAGAGTTAGATGCACCTTCACTTAAGAAGAATTGTTGAAGGTGAAACCACATCTTTGGGACAAGCTAATCAAAGGAGTGAAGTCACATGAAGAAGCAAACTTAGACATCGCTTCCACTCTAGCTAGCTTATGTGTAAAACAAATCCCATTGGATAAGATTGGGGAATACAAAGAAGGGGATGTAAGACATATCTGTTTGTGTCCTCTACAATGGTTATAGAACCAAATCAGGCACATAGTTACCATAGACACTAAAGGGCTTTCGGAGAAATGAGATAAGCCTTCTTTGAGGCCCACTAATGATGGGAATACCCTTTAATTCTGATTAAACTTTAATAGAACATGTAGGGGCTTCACTCCTACCACAAATAGAAGTCCGTGGAGAGGATTGTCCTATATTTCACTTATAAAAGCGTTATGCCTTCCCATTTCCAAGAGAAGACAAAGTAACAAAGTCTAAGAAGAACTCATAAAAGCAAGGTACGAAGGAACAAAGAGGAGACGAAGATAATGAATCACGATTTTGTTGAAATGCCATAACCTTTTAGAAAATATCAAGTCAATGATTGGGGAAGAAGAGAGTATCATGATGTCTTCGCATGGACGTACATTGATCTTAAAGGTGTGAACCCAAAGATTTTCTCATATAGAATGCCTATGATTGCATCTGCGAAGCTGAGTAAGCAGAGACCTTACACCTACAATGACAATTACTTAGCTAAGATCAAAGAAGAAATCGACAAGTTGCGGTGTATGATTCATCTATGAAGTAAAGCACACCGAATGGGTGTCACCAATAGTGGTGGTTTTGAAGAAGAATTGAAAATTAAGAGTTTGCATTGATCTCACTGTTGAAGAATCACTCACAAATTTGACATACAGAAAGACATACTGACGAAGAAAGACAAAGAGAAGAAGAAACAAAGTCAGTCAGAAAATTAAGCCTTAGTGAAGGGACAAATTCACGTCTGTAATATACAACGTAGAAGTTTCCAGAATTACGAGTTTGTTGAGACCTGGATCAAAATGATGTGAGAGAGCGCATAGAACCGGAATAGAATAGCGCATATAGAAACTAAGGATAGTGATATAGAAGACGCCAGAGATTGCGTATGTAGAGATGAATAATAGAACCTGAACTGTCGGGTATTCATATGAGAGAGATGGTAGATGGTAAGGAATAACTACTCAGAGTAGGAGAGTTTTCCATAGCTATGAGCAAAGTGAGGCCAAGCTATTTTGTACACATCTTCTCTAATAGAAAACACATGTTCATGTGGAAGATTGAGCGCATTCTTCGTATGTGAAGAAATCTGAGTAATTTCATGTTTTACTGTGGAAGTTAGTTAACAGTTACAGTTTTCTCAGTAAACATTTTCCGGTACTTCTGAGAGTTAGATCTCGTAATACAGTGTAAAGATTTTGATGAGTGATAGCTTATCTTGAAGCTAGGAGTCTCAACTATAAGTTGATCAAAAGAGTTTTGTGAAACGGGACAAGTACACAGTACAAAGTCTGACCGTAAATAGGCATCCTGAACTGGTGAAGTTTTTTCTTAAACTTCAGGAAGAGTTCATTTACTGAAGGAAGCTTAGGTATTACTTCCTTACTTCGTCAACAATCATTTGAAGTAATCACAAACAGAATTGCAGTTGATTCCGGTAAGATTCCGGTAAGATTACGGTTTCGCAGTCTTGTTAGTGAACAAGCTTTTGCCACGAAATCAACAGTGGTATCAGAGCATAAAGGTTCTGAAGAGCAGAAAAGGTTTCACAGAAGTAGAAACGGAAGTAAAGATACAAGAGAATTCGAAGAACTTTCACAAGAAAGGTGAAAGGTGAGATGATCAACAACAAACGGCATCAAGAAACGTTCCGAAGTAATTCTCAAGGGTAAAGGTTTGTAAAAGGTAAAACCTCTTAACATTATACTCACTGAAAGTAACAGAAACAAGAAGATTATGGAAGATCATATCTCTATTGACAAATTGGACAGAGATAATTATCCCGCATGGGTAATGCCCATGGAAGCTTTACTTATGAGTAAAGACTTAATGATATATGTGACAGGAGAAGAAAAGAAGCCAACTTTTGAAGATGACAGTCAACCAAAGAAAGAAGAGTTAGAAGCCTTGAAGCTGTGGCAGAAGAAAGATGGAACGGAAAGAGCTTATATCTACAATACAATTACAGATCATCTACTACCGCACATTAGAGGTCTGGAGAAAGCGGAAGACATATGGAGTGCATTGGAAGATCATTTCCAAAATACGACGAAAGCTAGAAAGGTTGGCTTATGGTCAGAGTTTACAACGTTCAAGAAAAAGCAAAGTCAAAGCATTAGTGATTATGTCACTAAGATGAAAGACTTGGCGGATAGTCTTGGATCTATTGATGAAGATATCGAAGATCACAGGTTGATAGCACAAGTGCTTGCAGGATTGAGAGGAGATGAAAGGTGGAAACCTTTCGTACTCTCAAGTGAACTTTCTTTAAATAATTTTGTACCAGATTTAAATCAGTTGCTTGGACTAATGTTAACGTTTGAGCAAGATTTGAAGACAGATGGAGATAAAGGACATAGTTCGGCTATGTATGCAAAGAATAAGAAGAAAGGTGATAAAGATAAAGAAAAAGATGAAGAGGAGATGTCTACTCAAGTAAATTTTGCAACAGGAAGAAGTAATGCCAGAAGTAAAAGTAAAGGTAAAGGAAGAGGTAATCAGACTAAGAACAAGAAGACTTGTTGGATCTGTGGATTAAGCAATCATTTGGCTCATGATTGCTGGCATAATTCTCAAGGATCAAGTCAGAATTAGAACAATAACAGTAGAGGCAGAAGCGGAAGATATCAAAGAGGTAGACAAAGCCAAAGAGGCGGATATGGTAGAGGTGGAGCAAGAAGTTGGGGACAGAATCAGTCTCACAACACTACCTACTACAATTATGCGAATGATACGCAGAATGACAGTCATACAACGTTGATGATGAACTCGATAAGTGTGACAGAAAACGAAGACCTCAAGGTATTCTATCACTTGTCAGGAAATATAGAATTGTTATCAGAACTTGAAGGAGGTATTTCAAATCATACAGTACAAACATGTGATAACACAAAACATAATGTAAGGTCAATTGGAAAAGTAAAGTGTAAGAATGGAGCTTACCTACTAACAAATGTTTTGTATGTTCCAACAATCCCGAAGAATCTGATCAGTGTTGGACAGATAGTAGAAAAAAGTTTTCAAGTCAGGTTTACAAATGAAGGAGTATTTGTTGAAGATCCAGAGAATGGGTACAATCAGATTGTCCATGGTAAAAAGGAAGGTAGACTTTTTACTCTTAAAGTACAAGGAAATGTTGGTCAAGCCTTGATCACACATGGTGATGAAGTATTCACAGAGTTAGACCTCTGGCATAAGAGGTTAGGACATTTTAATGAAACAGGAATCAAAACTATGGTGGAGAAACAATCCGTGAGAGGATTACCAAATATGAAGAATCAACATATGATTCACAAGTGTGAAGCCTGTTAGATGGGAAAAGCCCATCGGTTACCATTTCAGAAGAAAGGGTACAAACACGATGATGTGTTAGAACTCATACATACAGATGTATGGGGACCAACAAAAGAAGGATCTATCAGTGGCTCAAGGTATTATGTTCTTTTTATTGATGATGCAACAAGATGGATAACTCTTTATGTTTTGAAAGAGAAGTCAGAAGTATTTGAAGCTTTCAGGCATTTTCATGCATATGCTGAAAGACTTACAAGACAGAAACTCAAAAGACTAAGGTCTGATGGAGGAGGAGAATATTTTTCTCGAGAGTTCAATGATGCAGGTATCAAAAGAGAAATAACTTGCAGGTGTACTCCGCAACAAAATGGAGTAGCAGAAAGAAGAAACCGAACTCTAGTTGAGTTTGCAAGAGCAATGCTAAAGTAGAAGAATTGTCCAAATTATCTTTGGGCTGAGGCTGTAAATACAGCTACATATCTGGTAAATAGATTACCATGTACAGCTTTAAATGGGATGACTCCTTATGAAGCTTGGTGGGGTAAGAAACCAACACTTGATCATTGTAAAGTGTTTGGATCGGTCGCTTATGCTTATGTACCATCACAACTGAGACATAAGCTTGAACCAAAAGCTGAAAAATATGTGTTCATCGGATATGATGAAAAACAAATGCGTTATAGATTATGGAGTCCTCTAACCAAACAGTTTATTGTTTCGAGAGATGTGACATTTCATGGAGGAAAGAGCTGGTATACAGATAGAGCATAGTGTTGAAACACTTGAAGAAGAGACAAGAAGGAAAGAAAAAGGAAAATCACATATGCAGGTAAATGGAGATGAAGATCATATGTAGGCAAGTACGTCCAGGATTGGATCAGGTATGAGAAATGAAGATGAACCAAGATTTGATGAAGATGTGTATTCAGATACACATGAAGAATATGAGCTAAGAAGATCAAACAGAGTAAGGAAACAACCAACAAGGTATTCCTATGACACTTCTTATTTGACTCAGAAAAACTATGCTTACTTAGTAAAGGAAGATGAAGAACCTCATAATTACAGTGAAGCAAAAGGTAAGAAACAATGGGAAGAAGCAATGGAGGAGGAGTTAAATGCTCTTGAAGAGAACAAGACTTTGGAACTTGTTCCAAAACCAAATGGTAAGAAAGTGATTGGAAATAAATGGGTTTACAAAGTTAAAAAACTTGCATATGGAAGGATAGCCAGAATCCAGATACAAAGCTAAACTGGTGGTCAAAGGCTATGCTCATACGCATGGCATAGATTATGATGAGACGTTTATTCCGGTGGCAAAGATGTCAACCATAAGGACATTGATTGCTATAGCAACATCAAAAGGATGGAAGCTAAGTCAGCTGGATATAAAGAATGCATTTTTAAATGGATATATATCATATGAAGTTTACATGGAACAGCCTGAAGGGTTTGTAAGTTCCAGTTACCCAGATCATGTTTGCAGATTAAGAAGAGCTCTCTATGGATTGAAGCAAGCTCCAAGAGCTTGGAATTACAGACTTGTGAAGTATCTCAATGATCATGGATACAAAAGCTCGAAGGCTGATGCAAGTCTACTCGTTAAGAGAACAGATGAAGGTATGATCTACATTTGTATTTATGTAGATGACATAATAATCACAGGAACCTCAGATGAAGGAATCAAGGAGGTAAAAAGATTGCTTGAAAAGGAGTTCAAGATCAGTGATCTAGGAAAGTTATCATACTTTCTTGGAATGGAAGTTACATATACAGATCATGGCATATATGTTTCGCAAGAAAGGTATCTCCTAAACTTACTGAAGAAGTTTAACATGGAGAATTGTAGAGAAGCTTCAACACCGCTTGAAGTAAATCATAAAGTCAGCAAATATGGTGGTGTATAGTTTAAAGATATGAGGAAATATCAGTCGTTAGTGGGAAGTTTAATTTATGCTACACTAACAAGACCGGATCTAAGTTATGTAGTGGGAGTTCTCTCACAATTCATGCATTGTCCGAAGGATCAACATTGGGTTGCAGGACAAAGAGTTCTTAGATATATCAAAAGAACTAAAAAAGAAGGATTATATTATCCTTTTACGTCAGATATACAGCTGAGAGCATACAGTGACTGAGACTGGGCAGGAAGTCAAGATGACAGAAGGTCAACACATGGGTATATGATATACCTAGGAGATAAGCTTGTAAGCTGGTGTTCAAAGAAGAAACACACAGTGGCTTTATCGTCAACAGAAGCAGAATATAAAGGACTTGTGGAAGCAGCTAAAGAAGTGATATGGATGCAGACCTTGTTCAAAAGCATGGGTATTGATCAAGGTATACCTATCATACATGGAGATAATATGAGCTCGTTGTATCTTGCAGCAAATCCAATATTTCATGCAAGAACAAAACACATAGAGATTCAATATCATTTCCTGAGGGAAAAGGTAATGGAAAAAGAGATTGAAATAGTATACACATCTACAA
>CM035424.1:74606579-74739079 GCA_020310875.1 Ceratopteris richardii | reverse complement strand
TGACTTATGAATGGGCACTATGGTGTGCTCGGTCCATGAGTTTGGGAACCGTTCAACCAATGCATGGTTAAGGAGGTGGGCAATGAGCGGTGCGAGAGTCGTGCCTCCATAGATGAGGTGCTTTGCCTGTAAACCGAAATGGTCATGTGCCCTACCATGCTGTAGCCGGGCAATAGCGCGTCCCACCATAGTGGTTGTGAAGAAGTCAGAGTTAGTAGGACGTGAGCTCTGCGGTCTAGGGATGGGGGGCTGGTCTGGGATCTCGTATAGACTCTGTGCATAGCTATGCCAAGTGCTCGGCTCTCGGATAGGTGTCTGCTATCTCGTCTCTCTCAAATGTCGCCATGCCACAGCACTGTCTCGACTCCTGAGCAAATGGTAAATATCCCAATTCTGTCTCTCCTCCCAATCTCGCCGTTTGCATGAGTAAGGCTCTGCATGCAACGGTGTGCCTGTGTGTGTGTTATATCTCCCCTATGCTCTAAATCCAGAGGTGCTTCCGTAGCTCACGGCAATCTGCATGATACCAACGGTACTGGGGCATGGATCCGGTGCGTGGAGGGTGCATATGTGTGCGGTGTGGGAAGCTGTGGAGAGCAGAGTCATGTAGGATGGTGATGATCTGTGATGTAAGTGTGTCCAAAGGTGAGAGTGGATCGAGGGAGAGTAGGCGGGTGTGTAAATGGTGTGCATAAACGTGTGAGAGCTCGTGTGTGAAGTGTATCGTGGTATGTGTCTCAGTGGGTGAGGGAGGGTCTAATGGAATCGGAGATGAGAGTGTGAGTGTGATAAATGTATGGTGAGCACCGAGTGGGCGTCGTCCAATACTAAGTGAGGGGATGAGTGAAGCTCCAGAGGTGGTACCCAAAATGTAGTCGACTGTGCTCTCACCTCCCCCGTGAGGCAAGCAAGTAAATCCGCCCGAACCTGGCCAACGATTCATCCCATTATATATAACGAGATGGCGTCGGCTGCCTAGCTCGAGTAGATATCTGCCATAGCCGGTGGTGTCTTGACCCATATCTGCCGATACTCTACTGGTGCTCATCTCATCCGGGTCTCTGGCCCTCATGAGATGTGGGTGATGCATGTCATATGCCTCGCACTGATGTGACTGAGTGCGGCCATTTAAGTCCCCCAAAGCGCTGTGTATGGTGAGTCTCTCTCTCTGGTCGGTCGCCCAAGGTCCTGTCCTGCGTATCGAGACCCGCCTGGTGGGAAGTAGCATATAGCAATGTAAATCCACCTGTGCTATCTCCATGCGAACCCACATGTATTGTGCCTCCTCATCTCTACCTATAATATGGATCCGGCTCTGTATCTAATATGATGGCCACTCCTCCCGATCCTCGCGCTGTACTCTGTCTCGTCGTGGTCCTGAATGCAGATTCCCAATGAAAACGTGCAATGCGTGGTAGACCTCTCTGTGGGCTCTCATGGGTCTTAGTGATGCAAGCAAAGTCATGTGACTCCAAGATCTCCTCGAGTCTGTCTGGCTGTGTCTAGAGTGCCTCGTTGTAGTTCCACACTGCTCCTCTAAGTGGTGCCTCCTGATGTAGTGATGTCTCATAGGCCGCGTGGCCCTATTTGATAGGGAGTCCATCTATGAAGACCTTACCATCGCGATAAAAGGCCTTCCTTCCCTCTCGGCACGCCTGGAGTATTTGTGGCATGCAAGAACGTCGATGTGCTACTTGCATCCTCGTGAGGTCCTCATCCATGTAAAGGGTGCCGCCGGGTAGTCCACGTAGTACTGATCCGCGTCTAAAAAAGGCGAGTGCTTCAGATCTGTATTGTGTGTCAGCTGTTGCCAGGTCGTCACAGGCGCTAGTGCTTCAGATCTGTACCGTGTGTCAGCCCGGGTCGTCAGAAGCGCCAGTGCTTCAGATCTGTACCGTTTGTCAGCTGCTTCCAGGTCGTCAGAGATGCCAGATCGCGTCAAAGGCCCCAGGCGTGTCAGAGGTGTAAGACGCGTGAGAGAGAGAGAGAGAGAGAGAGAGAGAGAGAGAGAGAGAGAGAGAGAGAGAGAGAGAGAGAGAGAGAGAGAGAGAGAGAGAGAGAGAGAGAGAGAGAGAGAGAGAGAGAGAGAGAGAGAGGGAGGGAGGGAGGGAGGGAGGGAGGGAGGGAGGGAGGGAGGGAGGGAGGGAGGGAGGGAGGGAGGGAGGGAGGGAGAGAGAGAGAGGGGGGGGGAGGGGGGGAGGGGGAGGGGGGGGGGGGGGGGGGAGGGAGAGGGAGAGGGAGAGGGAGAGGTAGTAAAATCACAAAAATTGGGCCAAGAACGAGCCACCGACTTTGGATGACCACCTTGCCGTAGGGATGGTTTCTGAAAGCCTGCATCCTATTCTTTTTCTTAACATAAATGCGAACGGAATAGGTTAATATATATGTGGGTAGAAATAAAGGGAGGGAGGGAGGGAGGGAGGGAGGGAGGGAGGGAGGGAGAGAGAGGGGTGGAGGGGGGGAGGGGGAGGGGGGGGGAGGGAGAGGGAGAGGGAGAGGGAGAGGGAGAGAGGGAGACGGAGAGGGAGAGAGGGAGAGAGGGAGGGAGGGAGGGAGGGAGGGAGGGAGGGAGGGAGAGGGAGGGAGAGAGAGAGAGAGAGAGAGAGAGAGAGAGAGAGAGAGAGAGAGAGAGAGAGAGAGAGAGAGAGAGAGAGAGAGAGAGAGAGAGAGAGAGAGAGAGAGAGAGAGAGAGAGAGAGAGAGAGAGAGAGAGAGAGAGAGAGAGAGAGAGAGAGAGAGAGAGAGAGAGAGAGAGAGAGAGAGAGAGTTTTTACGTCTATTAGGAGGTCGAAGTCGGCCTATGAGACAAATCAATGTACATGGGTGTATCTTCTGTCAATGGAGTGCTATATGTGTAGCCTATATGCAAAAGGCTAGTACAAGCATGATAATGCATGTGAACGACTAACTAGCTCCATCCTCTACTAGTGGGCGGGTGTAAGATGTGGTACATGGGTGGAGGTGGATTCAAGGCCGCCCTTATGGCAGCAGCGGGATCCGCCATCATCCGAGAGAGAAAGAAAGAAAGAAAGAAAGAAAGAAAGAAAGTGTTTTTACGTCTATTAGGAGGCCGAACTCGGCCTATGAGACAAATCGATGTGCATGGGTGTATCTTCTGTCTATCAGAGAAGATAAAAGTGCTGAAAAAGAAACTGATAAAGCTGATACATATTTTCGTGATATGCATGTGGAGATACCCTTGAAAGTGGGGGGGGGGGGGGGTGTATGGAGTGTGATATTTGTGATAGTCTATATGCAAAGGGGTAGTACAACAAGCATGGGAATGCATCTGAAACGACTAACTAGCTCCATCCTGTGCTAGTGGGCGGGTTTAAGATGTGATACATAGGTGGAGGTGGAGTCAGGGCCATCGTGATAGCTGCAGGGGGATCAGCCATCATCTGGACTCGTCTCTCCTCCATGACGTGATGGGGACGAGCCTGGATCTATGCAATCTGATGTCAGTGAAGTCTCGGGGCCCGATATCCTCTAGCACGGGGTCCTCTCCTAGCTCGAGAAGTCTGAGCCTGCTGAAGAGTCACCCCTCTCGGTGTGTGGGCTTAGGGGGGGAGGGCTGCAGCACGTCGTGGAATAAAGAACTCAGTGAGCTGACTCTGTCTCCCTCCTGTATGGGCGGCTACACTAGGCTGGAGTAGGGAATCTCTGTGACTCTGTATCTCTAGTAGGAATCGCCCGAATTGTCGCTGGTCTCTAGAGTCCATGATCTCTCGGAGGGTTGGCTGCCCTGTAAATAGAGTCCCGTATCTACCTCTGATGCCATCATATGCGCTACATCTGCATACAAAGTGCTCCTCATCCTCCATCTCTACTCTAGAAACGCTTCATATCCGCTCCTCTCTGGGAATGTCTGCGGGTCTTCCCTTCTCAATCTCTAGTCTATGTGATGAGACTCTCAACTAGCCAATCGCTACCCTCGAGCTATGAGGCATGTAAGTATCCATGTAACGTGGCCGCCGGATGAAACCGTCCGCTAGAATGTCTAAGAACTAGTCTCGATAGTGCGATAGTCTCGATCCCATGTGTGGTGTGTGCCATGTCTAACTAATGTAGAGCTTCCAAAGATCCTGTCTCAACACAACATTCCTCTCATGACCAGAGAGGTGGATGTGAGGTGAGTTTGGGTCGTACTGAAAAGGCGGAAATCTGTCCATATCAAGCCCATGACTATCAAACCAGACTCTAACCTGAGTGTACCAAGCTCTCTCATATCCTCACTCTGATATCTGTATAGATGCCTCAAAAGCTCTGCGTGTGAGTCTGTCTATAGGGAGCTCCCTCATCCTCTGAATAAAGCAGATGGTCTGGAATAGTGCATCTACTACCATGGGTGGTGCAGCTAGCTCTGCCCTGATGATGTCATGTGGTACTGTTTCCCGCGAAATAGTCGCGAGATCATACGTACTTGGGGCCTCTCGATCACCTCCACTGGGTGACTGTGAGGCCTGGGGCCCAAACTGTCGCAGCATACATCATAGCTGGTTGGACTAGTGTGTCAAATAGCCATCCCTTCGTGCGGGGCTCCTGGAAGTGTGCCTGGTGACATCTTCGATCTAACATGGCTAAAGCTGCATATCCTCATGTGAGTCTATCAGTGGCTGCCTGTCTCATGCTGAAGGGGCCAGGTAAGCTCGTGAATGTGACTCCGAGCTAGACATAGGAAGTGACCACCTCAATCTGTCCACCGGCGGCTGTGAATCTTGCTCCATTCCTCACCATGGGGGAGGTATGGAAGATCATGACCTTGGTCTTGCCAAGGTTTACTGTCAAGCCCCTCTGTGTACAAAACTCATCTAGGGCATCCAGGTGGCGCTTTAATCCCTCCGGTGACTCTGAAATCAAGACAATGTCATCGGCATATAATAAAATGTGGACAGGTGTACCTGCGAGGCCTGCACCCTCTCCTCCAGCTCGGAGAATGTAGTCCTCAATCTCATCGATGTAGAGACCAAATAGAGTAGGAGAGAGCGTGCAACCTTGCTTAACACCGATGGTGCTAGCAATGGCCTCAGACATACCTCCTGGACATTGTACTCTCCCAGTCACCTGCTCATAGAGTGCATAGAGGGCCAAAATCATCCTTGATGGTACTCCCAAGCTCTGAAGGCGTTGGAAGAGCCTCTCTCGTGGCACTATATCAAAAGCTTTGCGGAAGTCCACAAAGCAGCAATGTAGTCTCTTCTTCCGCATCCTTGCCCCATCAATGAGGTAGCGCAAAATGAAGATGTGATCAATAGTAGAGAAAGCTCGCCGAAAACCTGCCTGGCTTCGTGCTCGTAGCCCCTCAGTCTCTGCATATGAGCTGAGCTCTGCCTCAAGTATGGCACCGTATAGTTTGGCCATGGTGTGGCCAATCATGATGGTCCTATAATTCCCTGGGTCCAGGGTGTCGCCAGATTTGTGGATAGGCACAATGGTGTGCCTAGTCCACTCCTCTGGGAAGCCCTCCCCTATAGCCCGGTTGAAGACATGTGCAATCAATGGGGCTATAGTGGAGGCTGCATATATGAGATGCTCGCTGTGCAATCCCGTATGGTCTATCGAACGTCCATGTCACAGTCGTCCTATGGCCCTCTCAACCATCCTTGCTGTGAAAAGAGAAGAACTAGTAGGGAGAGGCTCAAGTGGCACGGGAATGGGAGGTTGCCCAGGCACCTCATATAATCTCGCAGCATAATCATGCCATGTGTGTAGGTCCCCAATAGGTATGGTCGGGCGTGGTTCTCGTAGGGTACGCCATGCTGCGGCACTGTCCATACTCATAAAGAGATGGTATAGCTCAAGCACCTGTGTCTCCTCAAAGGCTCGCATGTTCCGATGTGTGATAGTCTTCATCCGTCCCGTGGCATGTCTCTCTCTGATCTCTCCCAATGCTCGCTGAGCTCGTAGTCGGCGGTAAGTATCCCTGCATTCCTCATCATACCAACGATGTTGTGGCATAGTCCCGGGAGGAGGTGTGTGACCAGAATGGATAGTGTGTGGGAAGGAGCTGATGGCGGATGTCTGAAGAACTGATGCTATCCGTGAGGTGAGTAGGGATACTGGAGTGTCCGGGTGAAGCAAGAGAAGACCCTTCTTGACTTGGGCTGCATATATGTGAGCTAGCTCGTGTGTGAAGTGGATGGTGGTGTGTGGGATGCGTGTTGCGGGTGTGCGTGTAGGGGTGTCTCCCTCGAGGGAGAACACAAGGTATGCGTGATCGGCCCCAATGGGTATGGGTGGGATGGTGAATGAGGTAAGTAGGTGAATGGCCTCTCTAGATCCCATGACGTAATCTACTGAACTTCCCCTTCCATCTGTGACTGAGTGTGGTATGCATGTCAATCCTCTTGAGGTAGGCCACTGAGCCATCCCGTTATAGATAACGAGATTATGTCGAGAGCCTAGTTTGAGTAAGTGAGTGCCATAATGAGTGTGTGTAGAGTCAGCTGAAGCTCGAGCTGTAGACTCATCCTCTATGGTACGTAGTATCTGTGGGTCTTCTGGGTCAAATATCTCACAGAGAGAGAGAGAGAGAGAGAGAGAGAGAGAGAGAGAGAGAGAGAGAGAGAGAGAGAGAGAGAGAGAGAGAGAGAGAGAGAGAGAGAGAGAGAGAGAGAGAGAGAGAGAGAAAGAAAGAAAGAAAGAAGAAAGAAAGTCATATTAACGTCTTCTGGAGGCCAAACTTGGCCTATGAGACAAAAGCCATGTACAAGTGTAGTAACCATGTGTAGAAAATGAAATGAAATAAACACAAAGCTATCAAGGGTTGGTAAAAGGCTCGGGAGAAGTGGCTCTGACTCAGCAGATAGTGGCCACCTAATACAGGGGGATCCATAATATGAGTGAGCAAAACACCCTAGCTACTGGTGATGGGGGGAGGTGGGTGTAGTATGTGGTACATCGGAGGTGGTCTGAGTGCCTCCTGAAGGAAGACAACCCAGGGGGTGGTGGAACGCCTATGCTCCATCATGTGGTCGTAGGCTGTCCTGATGCGTGAGATATCCTCCTGATATAGTCGCGGTCGACGATATCCTACCATGCGTGGTCGGCGTCGTGCTCTCTGTGCTGCTGCCTGGTGGAGTGTGAGCCCTCTAGAAGGACCTCTCTGATCTAGCTCCGCTCGCTGAAAGAACTGGGTAATGGTCTGCTGGGTACTCACCCGTGGCTGATGTGTGGGCTGTAGTGACCGCTCTCGCCTCTCGTATGCTGCTGTGAGGAAGCGCCCCAAGCGTCGCTGGTCTCCCATGGTCATGCACAACTGGAGTGACTCCTCTAGCTGGAACTGTGCTCGTAGGTCTAAGTATGCTCGACATCTGATAACAAAATGCTCCTCACTCTCTACCTCTGTCTGGCATACTGGGCACCACCTCTCCTCACGGGGGACTCCCCTGGAGCGACCCCTCTCAATCTCGAGCTGATGTGATGAGACCCGGAGCTGCCCAATGACGACTCGGAGGTGGTGGGGAAGATATGTCTGCATGTATCTCGGGATCTCGATGAAGCCCGTGTCCGATATATGTAGAAAATGCTCGCGGTAATAGAGCATTTTCGGTGGCAATGTATCCCTAGGGCTCACCCATGTCCTCTGTATGTATGTATGCCATATCTCCTGACGAATGACCCTATTCCTCTCTTGATGAGAGAGCGAGTAGGTGGGTGCATGTGAGTCGTACTGTAGTGGTGGTAGCCTATCTATGTCAAAGCCATGGTGGGCCAGCCAGTCTCGTGTCTGTGCATACCATGAAGAGGTGTCGCCTGCTAATGCCATATCACGTGATGCCTGGAGAGCACGATAAGCAATGCGCTCTGTATCCATGCTCCGAAGTCTGTGTACTAGGCATACTGTCTGGAACAGTGCCTCAACTAGCATCGGTGGTGCAGCGAGCTCTGCTCTAATGATATCATGCGGTACTGAAGGCTTGCTGCGGATAAGTCTGGCAATCATGAGGATCTGTGGCCTCTCTAATGCTGTCCATACTGATGTAGCTAATCCCGGCCCCCAAATGGCTGCCCCATACATGAGCGCTGGCGTAACCAAAGTGTCAAAGAGCCACCCCTTTGTGCGGGGCTCCTGAAAATATGCCTGGTGGCACTGTCTCTCCATCAAAGCTAATGCTGCGTACCCACGTGTGATGCGGTCACGAGCTGCCTGAGACATAGAGAAGACCCCAGATGCTGCTGTAAATGTCACTCCCAAGTAAACATATGATCCGACCACCTGGATCGGTCCACCTGCTGCTGTGAACAAACTATGTCTGCGTACCTGTGCAGATGTATGAAAGATCATGACCTTGGTTTTACCAAGGTTCACAGATAACCCTCTGTGTCTGCAAAAGTCATCTAGGCCATGTAGATGATGCTGTAGACCTTCTGCAGACTCTGAAACCAATACAATATCATCAGCGTATAAAAGAATATGGACATTGGCTCCCCGTACCTCAATGCCATCTCCCCCCTGCTGCTGTATGAAGTCCACTATCTCATCAATGTAGAGACCAAAGAGGGTGGGTGAAAGAGGGCATCCTTGCTTCACCCCGATAGTGCTAGCAAGTGGATCAGATAAGCCCCCTGGGCATCTAACTCTACCAGATACTCTCTCGTATAAGGCGTAGAGAGAGAGAGAGAGAGAGAGAGAGAGAGAGAGAGAGAGAGAGAGAGAGAGAGAGAGAGAGAGAGAGAGAGAGAGAGAGAGAGAGAGAGAGAGAGAGAGAGAGAGAGAGAGAGAGAGAGAGAGAGAGAGAGAGAGAGAGAGAGAGAGAGAGAGTCATATTAACGTCTTCTGGAGGCCAAACTTGGCCTATGAGACAAAAACCATGTACAAGTGTAGTAACCCTGTGTAGAAGATAAAATGAAATAAAAAGTATATCGCTACACAAAGCTATATAGGGCTGGAAAAGGCTGGGGAGACGTGGCTCTGACTCTGCAGATAGTGGCCACCTAATACATGGGGGGATCCAAAATGCGAGTAAAACGCCCTAGCTACTGATGATTGGTGGAGGTGGGTGTAGTATGTGGTACATCGGTGGTGGTCTGAGTGCCTCTTGAAGGAAGTTAACCCAGGGGGTGGTGGTACACCTATGCTCCATCATGTGGTCGTAGGCGATCCTGATGCGTGAGATATCCTCCTGATATAGTCGTGGTCGACGATATCTGCCCATGCATGGTCGGCGCCGTGCTCTCTGTGCTGCTGCCTGGTGTACCGTGAGCCCTATAGATGGACCTCTCTGATGAAGCTCAACTCGCAGAAAGAACTGCGTAATGGTCTGCTCGGTACTCACCCGTGGCTGATGTATGGGCTGTAGTGACCGCTCTCGCCTCTCGTATGCTGCTGTGAGAAAGCGTCCCAAGCGTCTCTGGTCTCCCATAGTCATGCATAGCTGGATTGACTCCTCGATCTGGAACTGTGCTCGTAGGTCTAAGTATGCTGGACATCTGATAACAAAATGCTCCTCACTCTCTACCTCTGTCTGGCATACTCGGCACCACCTCTCCTCACAGGGGACTCCCCTGGACCGACCCCTCTCAATCTCGAGCTGATGTGATGAAACCCGGAGCTTCCCAATGACGACTCGTAGGTGGTGGGGAAGGTAGGTCTGCATGTATCTCGGAATCTCGATGAAGCCCGTGCCCGATATATGTAGAAAATGCTCGCGGTAGTAGAGCATTTTCGGTGGCAATGTACCCCTAGGGCTCACCCATGTCCTCTGTATGTATGTATGCCATATCTCCTGATGAATGATCCTATTCCTCTCTTGATGAGAGAGAGAGTAGGTGGGTGCATGAGAGTCGTACTGTAGTGGTGGTAGCCTGTCTATGTCAAAGCCATGGTGGGCAAGCCAATCTCGTGTCTGTGCATACCATGAGGAGGTGTCGCCTGCTAATGCCATATCACGTGATGCCTCGAAAGCACGATAAGCAATGCGCTCTGTATCCATGCTCCGAAGTCTGTGTAATAGGCATATTGTCTGGAATAGTGCCTCAACTAGCATCGGTGGTGCAGCGAGCTCTGCTCTAATGATATCATGTGGTACTGAAGGCTTGCTGCGAATAAGTCTGGCAATCATGAGGATCTGTGGCCTCTCTAATGCTGTCCATACTGATGTAGCTAATCCTGGTCTCCATATAGCTGCCCCATACATGAGCGCTGGTGTAACCAAAGTGTCAAAGAGCCACCCCTTTGTGCGGGGCTCCTGAAAATATGCCTGGTGGCACTGTCTCTCCATCAAAGCTAGTGCTGCATACCCACGTGTGATGCGGTCACGGGCTGCCTGAGCCATAGAGAAGACCCCTGATGCTGCTGTACATGTCACCCCCAAGTAAACATATGATCCGACCACCTCGATCGGTCCACCTGCTGCTGTGAACAAACTATGTCTGCGTACCTGTGCTGATGTATGAAAGATCAAGACCTTGGTTTTACCAAGGTTCACAGATAACCCTCTGTGTCTGCAAAAGTCATCTAGGCCGTGTAGATGATGCTGTAGACCTTCTGCAGACTCTGAAACCAATACAATATCATCAGCGTATAAAAGAATATGGACAGTGGACCCGTGTACCTCAATGCCATCTCCCCCCTGCTGCTGTATGAAGTCCACTATCTCATCAATGTAGAGACCAAAGAGGGTGGGTGAGAGAGGGCATCCTTGCTTCACCCCGATAGTGCTAGCAAGTGGATCAGATAAGCCCCCTGGACATGTGACTCTACCAGATACTCTCTCGTATAAGGCGTAGATCCCCCATATCATCTCCTCCGGAGCTCCGATGTCAAGTAGTCGTCTGAAGAGTCGATCCTTGGAACAGTGTCAAATGCTTTGCGGAAGTCCACAAAGCAACAATATAATCTCCTCTTTCTCACCCTGGCCTGGTCGATCAGGCATCTCAGAGTGAAGATGTGGTCAATGGTAGAGTAATCTCGTCTCAAACCTGCCTGTCCTGGAGCCCTGATGCCTTTCCTCTCAGCGAGAGTAGTCAACTCTGTCTCTAGTACCGCCCCATATAACTTGGCCAATATAGGGCCAATCATGATCGTCCGGTATGTAGCTGGATCCATAGTATCACCTGACTTATGAATGGGCACTATGGTGTGCTCAATCCATGAGTGTGGGAACCCTTCAACGAATGCATGGTTGAAGAGATGGGCAATGAGCGGTGCGAGAGTCGTGCCCCCATAGATGAGGTGCTTTGCCTGTAAACCGAAATGATCATGGGCCTTGCCATGCTGCAGCCGGGCAATAGCGCGTCCCACCATAGTGGGTGTGAAGAAGTCAGAGGTAGTAGGACGTGGGCTCTGCGGTCTGGGAATGGGAGGTTGGTCTGAGATCTCGTATAGGCTCCGTGCGTAGCTATGCCAAGTGCTCGGGTCTCGGATAGGTGTCTGCTGTCTCCTCTCTCTCAAATGTCGCCATGCCACTACACTGTCTCGACTCATGAGCAAATGGTAAATATCCCAATACTGTCTCTCCTCCCAATCTCGCCGTTTGCGGCGAGTAAGGCTCTGCATGCGACGCTGTGCCTGTTTGTGTGTAATATCTCCTCTATGCTCTAAAATCCGTAGTTGCTTTCGCAGCTCACGACAGTCTGCGTCATACCAACGGTTCTAGGGCATGGATCCTGTGCGTGGAGGGTGCGTATGTGTGCGGTGTGGGAAGCTGCGGAGAGCAAAGTCCTGTAGGATGGAGGTGATATGTGATGTAAGTGTGTCCAAAGGTGAGAATGGATCGAGGGAGGGTAGGCGGGTGTGTAAATGGTGTGCATAAACGTGTGAGAGCTCGTGTGTGAAGTGTATCGTGGTATGTATCTCAGTGGGTGAGGGAGGGTCTAATGGAAGCGGAGATGAGAGTGTGAATGTAATAAATGTGTGGTCAGCATCGAGTGGGCGTCTTCCAATACTAAGTGAAGGGATGAGTGACGCTCCAGAGGTAGTACCCAAAATGTACTCGACTGTGCTCTCACCTCCCGCGTGAGGGAAGCAAGTAAATCCGCCTGAACCTGGCCACGGATTCATCCCGTTATACATAACGAGATGATGTCGACTGCCTAGCTCGAGTAGATGTCTGCCATAGCCGGTGGTGTCCTGACCCGTATGTGCCGATACTCTGCTGGTGCTAATCTCAACCGGGTCTCTGGCCCTCATGAGATGCGGGTGATCCATGTCATATGCCTCGCACTGATGCGATTGAGTGCGGCCATTGAAGTCCCCCATAAGGAAGACTTCACCAAGTGTGCTGTAATGTAGTATCTCATCCGAAAGCGTTGTGTATGGTGAGTCTCTATCTCGGATCGGTCCCCCCAGATCCTGTCCTGCGTATCGAGATCCTCCTGGTGGGAAGTAGCATATAGCAATGTAAATCGAGCTCCCCTGTGCTATCTCTATGCGAACCCACATGTATCGTGCCTCCTCATCTCTACCTATAATATGGATCCGGCTCTGTATCTCCTGTCGAAATACGATGGCCACTCCTCCCGATCCTGGCGCTGTACTCTGTCTCGTCGTAGTCCTGAATGCAGATTCCCAATGAAAACCTGCAATGCGTGGTAGATCTCTCTCTGGGCTCTCGTGTGTCTATGCGATGCACGCAAAGTCATGTGATGCGAGGATCTCCTCGACTCTGTCTGGTCGCGTCCAGAGTGCCCCGTTGCAGTTCCACATTGCTCCTCTGAGTGGTGTCTCCTGGTGTAGTGATGTCTCATAGGCCACATGGCCCTATTTGATAGGGAGTCCATCTATGAAGACCTTACCGTCACGGTAAAAGGCCTTCCTCCCCTCTCAACGTGCCTGGAGTATCTGTGGCATGCAAGCGCGTCGGCGTGCCACTTGCATACGCGTGAGGTCCTCGTCCATGTAGAGGGTGCCGCCGAGTAGTCCACGTAGTACCGATCGAGGTCTAAAAAAGGCGGTTCGTGCCTCCTCCGAACTCATCTTGAGGATGAGTGCTCGCAAACGTGATGTATCCCTCCCAACCCTCCATGCGTCTCTGTAAGGCATGCTCTCGTATCCAAGTCGATGGCAAATGTCAGTGGCGTCTGTCTCCGGTGATACCCCTTCGGGTAGGCCTGTAATCCGAATGTGAAGTCTTCGAGTATGTCGAAGCCTCTCCTCCTCAAGTGTATCCTGGACTTGTGTGAGCTTTTCTTTCTGCACGTCTTCCCTAACTTCCTTCTTAACCCTTTTGTGTACTACTTCCACCCATGACTCTCGAGTAGATTCTACCTCCGTTTTGATTTCCTTCTTTATTTCTTCCTTGAGTATCTCCACGTTGGAGATCTCCCCCTCTTCTTTCATGTGCTCATAAGCTGTCCTCCAATGGTCTCTTTCTTCTGTGAGAGTCTTCACTTGTTCTTCCAGTCCTTTGACTTTATTCATTACTTGTTCTTCGAGTCCTTTGAACTTTTCCATCATCTTTCGTATCTCCATATTGAGGTTGCGGTCTGCTTCCTTTTTGGCCTCTTTGAGAGCTTTAGCTATAAGGTCGTCCACTTCCTTCCGGTCCATGGGAGCCATTTCAAGGTTTAGGATTAGGGCTCGGGGAGAGAGAGAGAGAGAGAGAGAGAGAGAGAGAGAGAGAGAGAGAGAGAGAGAGAGAGAGAGAGAGAGAGAGAGAGAGAGAGAGAGAGAGAGAGAGAGAGAGAGAGAGAGAGAGAGAGAGAGAGAGAGAGAGAGAGAGAGAGAGAGAGAGAGAGAGAGAGAGAGAGAGAGAGAGAGAGAGAGAGAGAGAGAGAGAGAGAGAGAGAGAGAGAGAGAGAGAGAGAGAGAGAGAGAGAGAGAGGTTAAGTCAAACTTTGAAGATTGGTTTCAAGTGTTAGGATGGGATTAGGGTTTGTGGTAGGGGTTTATTTTAGAAGTAGGGTTAACATAAGGGTTTTGGGTTCGGGTTTAATTTAGGATTAGGGTTAGGATTTGGATTTCTGGTTCGGATTAGGGTTTATTTAAGTTCGGGTTAGGGTTACGGCAGGTGACGAAGGAGGGAAGGATGATGTGAGGATTGGGGACGGCTCCGGACATGGTGGCCTGCATAGGCTGGGGTTGGGAGAATGTGGCTCGCGAAATGGCTGTGGCTCGCGAAATGGCTGTTAGGGTTTTTGCAAGGGTTTCTGCAGGCCCAACGCTGGGCGGGGCAGAAGACTGGCGGAGGCATCAGAGCGACAACAGCAGGCTGGCATTCGGGTTTTTTCAGGGCCGATGCTGGCGGGAGCAGAAGACTGGCGGACCTTTAGGGTTTCTGCAGGGCAGACACTGGCGGGAGCAGAAGATTAGGGTCCGCGAGCAACAGATTAGGGTTCGCGAGCAGCAGCAGACATGGCGCGAGGGAGAGAGAGAGAGAGAGAGAGAGAGAGAGAGAGAGAGAGAGAGAGAGAGAGAGAGAGAGAGAGAGAGAGAGAGAGAGAGAGAGAGAGAGAGAGAGAGAGAGAGAGAGAGAGAGAGAGAGGGAGGGAGGGAGGGAGGGAGGGAGGGAGGGAGGGAGGGAGGGAGGGAGGGAGGGAGGGAGGGAGGGAGGGAGGGAGGGAGGGAGGGAGAGGGAGGGAGGGAGGGAGGGAGGGAGGGAGGAAAGTAAGAAAGAAAGTGTTTTTACGTCTATTAGGAAGCGGAGCTCAGCCTATGAGACAAATAAATTTCCATGGGTGTGTCTTCTGTCAATCGAAAAAGATAAAAGTGCTGAAAGAAACTGGTACAACCGATATAAATCTCCGAGCATGCATGTTGAGATGCCATGAAGGTGGGGGTTGGGGGGGGTGTATGGAATGTTATATTTATGATAGTGTATATGCAAAAGGGTAGTACAAGCATGAGAATGCATATGAGTGACTAACTAGCTCGGTCCTATACTAATGGGTGGGTGTAAGATGTGGTACGTAGGTGGAGGTGGAGTTAGGGCCGCCCCCGATGGTTGCAACATGATGAATCGTCATCGAGGATCGTCTCTCCTCCATGGCACGATTGTCACGAGCTTGGATCTCTGCAATTTGGGGCCTGATATTCTAGAGCACGGGGTTGTCTCCTAGTTCGAGAGGTCTGAGCGTGATGAAGAGTCACGCCTGTCAATGTGTGAGCTCGGGGAGGGAGGGGGGGCCACTGCACATCTCAGAACAAAGAAGTCAGTGAGCTCACTTTGTCTCCCTTCTATCTCGGCTACTGCGGTGGGCTAGAGTAGGGAATCTCTATGACTCGGAATCTCTTGTATCCTTAAATAGTGGTGATACTCTTTCTGACTCTTCAGCTTCCATTGGTTTTGGAACATGTCCTTCAAAGGTACTAGGACTTTCTGGAACTCTAGTACTTTCTTCCATTTTTGGAATTAAAGTCTCATGTGGAATTGATTTCGTAGAAGGTTGTGAAATTCCTCTTTCTTCAACTCTTTCTTCAATCCTAGGAATTTTAAATCCCCCTTGATATGGCTGAACATGTACATCCAAATTCCTTCTAAAAAATCCATAGTCATTTTCACTAATGAACTCTGGAATTTTTGCTTCTTTATCATATATCTTATTTTCAAGAATATAAGCATTGCGTGAAAGGATAACTTCACTTGTCTCTGGAACATAATACCTGTATCCTTTACTCTCAACAGGATATCCAATAAAAACAGCTTTCTTTGCCTTTACATCTAGTTTGCATTGATCCTTTTTCTCAATATGTACATAAGAAAGTGATCCGAATACTCTGAAGTAACTCACATTAGGTATTCTACCATAATAAGCTTTAAAGCTTTTGTAGAAGACCTGTTCAAAATGTGATTAACTGTATGTACTGCATCAAACCAGAATTTTGGTGAAAGCTTCTTGGACGCCATCATGCTCCGCATTCTTCCTCAATGGTGATATAGGCACATAGCAGTCTGGTGTGTTAGGTGCGTTCAATTCGGTGCGCGTAAGGTGCGTGAACTGAATGGTACGATGAGGTAAGGTGCGTTGTACCAAAAAAAAAAAAAAAAAAAAAACAAAAAAAAAAATATATATATATTATTTGCTTAATATGTGTTTTTACATATACATTCATGATTGATCATTTGACATCGATTCATTAAACAATGAACATTTGTAAATTAATACTTTGAAATTGAAATACTAAACTTTAAACTTCAAGGATCAAGTTCAACATACCATTATTCAAATTTCATATAAAAAGATGAGACAAGATTCAAAAATAACAATTTGAGTCTCGACATAGGCATAATGCACACTACACATCGAATATACTGATATATGATAATGTCATACAAAATGTGGCAAAACAAAATGGAAAAAAGCCCTGCCACCTTCGAAAAGTCAACCTGAAATGATGGAATCTAGATACAAAAGCCCTGAAATGATGTATGCCTATCTACTATCTAGTATCATGTGAATCATAATCACTCTTCTTCATCCATGCCGATGGAATGATCAGATGAAGAAGAATCTGGAAAGGAGAGTAGAATGTCTCCTGCTGTAATGACATTCCCATCATCGTCGAACTTTGGTTCCCTAATAGGAACCGTCTCTGTAGCAGAGTCCTCATGATCACTCGATGGTGCATGAGCACCTCTCCGTCGAGGGCGCATTTTACGCCTCCTACCTCTCAATGGAGTTGCACTAGTAGAAGGACGATCAGTCTGCCCCTGCTGTAAAGCACGTGAGCGTTCTCTAGTAACCCTCCGATCGATCACCTCGAGCTCTGTATGGAGCATGCGATAGATCTCCTCCTCCTCGTCCTGTGCAGGTCCTCCCACATCCTCCATAGACGCAAAACTCTGCTCAAATGTAATAGGAGAAACTTACAAAATGAAAATAATAACTTTTAGCTTCAACTTTCAAGCTTCAATGTCTAGTATCTACTATCTAGACTCCACACAATACCTATCTTGGACCCTTGAGATCCCGCAACGATCGCAAAAGCCGAAGATTGGCTTCTTATCTTTTGATACCATAATAACATCTTGATTGGATCTTTGTGCAAGGTTTAAGCGTTACATGTGCTTTCTCTCCTTGTACCAAAAGCTATGAAGTTTTGCAAACATAACTTATTGAGTGTCATTACATAGAATGGTATAAATGTGGTTAAAAAAACTTAGGTACCACTTTTGGCAAGGGATCAAGAGTAATATTCATCAATTTCTTATTGTCTATAAGGACATTGATATTTTTCAATTGATCAACGATATAATGTTCATTTATTTTTGAGGTTTATAAATGCATATATTATTAATATATCTTTTCAACAATTGCTTTATAACAATATTCTTGGACATGAACGACCTCTCTAATTTGTTAGTAGTGGCGAATCTCAAATAGATGAAGTATCCAAAAGAAAAAGAAATGAAAGGATTCAAGGAGAAGAAATTATGAATGGAAGGATTGATGAAGCTGATGAATCAATTTACTTATCTATCCCAAATCCCCAAGGAAAATCTAGGCTCCAAGCCTAGTTGTTTTGGCGTAAGTCCAACTTCGAACTTTTGACGAGAATCTTTCTTTTGATGGGTCCGAAAAAATGTTTCTGATGGTTTTTGATGCGACCTTAAACTTTGGCTAAAAAGCTATTGAGAACAATGATACACATATTAAAGATGATATCCTGGAATAAAATTCAAACTTGAAACATAATACATTGATGCATGATGCCCATATGACATATGATCAAATGCAAATTATAGTATTGTATACAATATTGTATAATCATTCAATTATTCTCTTTGAATGTCTCACATAGTTGTCTTAGAGAGCATCATGCTCATAGTTGTGCAATTTGTTTTATATTTGCACTATGCACTTAGAATAATAAGAAAAGGGTTGTTTGTGGGAGTATTTATGTGTTGAACTGAAATCATGAAGTAGTAATCATATAAATGATTGTAGGGGTCAAGTCAGAAATGCATATATGAGATGAGGTTTCTAACATCTTTTGCTGATCCAAAAAGGTGTCAACTCATATAGAGAGATAGTTGCATACATAAGAGAATAAGCACATTTCAAGAGGATAATACATTCCAAATCTAACTACAAAAATAACAAAAAAAATACTCACAGCCCATGTGAATACGAAAGAGAACATGTGAAGGGTAAGGGATAAGATATGAAGAGGTTGAGGTTAATAAGGAACTCCAAAGCAACCTCTCATTAGAGTATGTGAGATCTCTAAGAGTGTATGAGCATATACTACTCCAAGCACTCTTAACACCTCTAAGAGTTGAACTCCTCCAAGCACCTCCAAGAATCTCCTCCAAGACAAAGAGAATCACTCCACCTCACTCAAAGAGAGTTATGTGAGAGGAATCATCTCTTTGAGAAGATGTATGAGTTGTTATGTGAGGGAGAGACATAGTCCTTATATAGATATTAGGGGTGATAGCTTTTTGATGTAGGAAAGCTGGGCAAAAACCTCTGAAAGAAGCTTTAATGATTTTTGATGATGAGGTGGCAGATGATGTGGTGAGATTTTTTGACATGGCAAGGCTAAACATAGGTGCATAAATTCTAGACATGTGGATTTTGAGTTTTTTCGAGATTAAATTACATCCATAGGAGCGTATTTAACTTTTAGGGTTTTTAGTTGACTTTCTAAGTGGGTTGACCTGAATTAAAGCTTTGGCTTTGGATGGGCTAAATTGTTGTTAGATGGGTAACAAGGCCTAAAATTGACAGGCACACCTAAAATTTCTTATGATAGGCATTTTTGTGGTTTGTCTTTCATATGACTTTTTTTTTAATAAAAATATTTACTCGTGCTTATCAAATGATAGGCAATTTTTGAAAATGATAGGCAACTCAAAATGATCTCTGATTTGTATGATATATTTATGATGGAATCTCTTTTGGCTATCCTATTCTGAGCTTCAACCACGAGCTCAAACTCACTATGAATTTAGGAACACATAGAGAGTGGTCTTTAATTTTTTGCCCACCCATGCCTATTATCTCTCATATGCATGTAACTTTCAAACAATCATACTTCGCTCTAATTTTTCATGGTATGTATATAACTCCATGGGAGCAAAATAAATTCAAGAGCATCTCCCCAAGAAAATGAAGCCCAATAAAATAACCATAACATGAAAAAGAGGCTTTTCAAGCCTCTAGCATATAATCCAATCACAAAGTCTTGTGGATTTATACATTTATGGCATACAAGCCATCAATTATGCTTTTGTACTTTGCTTTTTTACTTTACAAGAAATATTTTTTTCATTTTCTTCATTTACAAATACTAAAATGCCATGAAATCTATAAACAATTTCCAACATTTACATGTATAAAAAACAATCATGTATCAACACCAGGAATACTCTAGAAAAGTGAAAGAGAATCTAAAATATGAGTTTAGAAGAGTTATGATTTCGAAATAAATCATTCAACATCTATAAAAGTGAGCACTCGAGATCATATATAAAATATCTCAATGATTAAGCTTTTTGGATATGTTCGTACATATTTGAAATGATCTGAAGGTACACAAAAAATGGAAATTTTAAGAATGGGGATTTTAATTTCTAACCTTATATCAACAAAGGTAAACTTTCAAAGGTTTCGTTTGCTTCTCAATGCAAACTTAATATAGGTAGTTGTAGAAACACCTCAATTTTGTATGCATAGTTTTTTCGCAATGCGTCTCAATGCCAAGTTGAAATAAATGGCTACATAAAGTTCCTCAATTCTATCGTACGACAACATAAAAAACAAATGGATTGGTTTTAATTTTGTAATACTACGACATAGGGATAGAACACAAAATGACTACGACATATCACATCATACATTTTGCAAACTGTTGGATTATGCGCATGTTGGATCTCACTTTGCATAATGTTGACGGGTACATTGAAGGCGCAATGTGAAGAATGGTGATGGCAACCTTCTTGCAGAGTCCACAGTAGAGTTGGAGGATGGAGTGGAGGACTGAGGTGCACTGCAGGAGAGGTCAGAGTCTCAGATAAGGGTGGATATGGAGACCCTGAACTTCAAAGGGGACGTTGGAGGCTGGAGCATGCATGATGCAGGCGGGCTGGAGCTGAAGCCCTTACGATTGGGCGAAGTCTGATAGTCTTGTAGGTTGTAGATGGTGGGCGGTTGGACTTGGAGGCTGGCGCTCACTAGAATTGGTTTTGAACCAAAATGAAAGCCTCAAGAAGGAGCATGTTCTTTGGTTAGAAATGTAGGACAAGGGAGTTTAGACCTAGTTTTTAGAATTGGCCATGCGCGTGAGTGTTTTGTAGAATACATGCCAGAGAGTGAAATAGAGAACCACTAGAAATTGGAGTCGAACCAGGTGTACACTTGAGAGAAATGAGCAGCAGCCAACGGGCTGTCTTTCAAACAGTTACCAGAGAATTGGAGATTAATGTATAAAGGTTGTACACATATCCGACCATATGTGTAAAATACTACCCATTGTCCATTGGCCAGCGAATCAACGGTTCATTGATGCTCTTGAGTCCCATATAATATAAAATTCATATATAGTATATATACTAATGACAAGAGAACCTAAGACCCTTGCCTGTCAAATGACATACATTTTCAACTTTTTGCTTTCATATGAGAGGTAAATCCGGGAAAATAAAATTCATGGTGTTTTGATAGGTAAAAATGCCAATGACAGGCAAAACATCAATTTTAGGCCCTAATGGGTAAGTGTTATATTTGGTTGGGTTGCTCTCTTTGAGTACTTCAAGATTATGTGATTGCTTTCTTATGCACAAAATAATCATTTTTTACCATATTTGACCAAGTCTTTGACCTAATTTGACTTTATTTGACTTTTGTATATGACTCTATTTAATCAAGTGTTCATGAATATATACAATGATTGATGTAATCTAACCCCAAAATATACGAATTAAATTTTTATTAATCTCCTAAATTAAAAATGTTAACACAAGGTATCTGGCCAAATAGGTAAAAACTATGGCTCCAAGTATTTCAACAATGTTATGATTCATTGTGTGCAAGGCATTTTGAAGTCAACATAGCCTTCGAAGTAATATTAGGAGATTTTTGGTGGGTTCATGTTTGGAAGGTTATTGAAAAATACATCAAAATTGTGACACATGCATTAGAGCCTATAAACCTTATTACAAGTATGGCATAAAAAAGGTAGCGTTTTCCCACCTTTTTTATGATAACAAAAACATAAAGATCATTCTCTATTCGAATATGTGGAATGCCTTTTGTCCAGACTTTTTATTTTTATTTTTTGTGTTATATCAACTCAGTGCAGACTTGAGATGTGTACATTTTCACATGTTTATGTGTTGAACATTTGCTTTTGGTGTATGTAGAGTTTTTTCATGATTTATGATGTTGTATACATTATTATATATGACGCACATATGTGACATATATACACTTTGTGTTATAAGAATATAACTTCTTTGAAGGGGTAAAAGTCTCAATTTTATTGGAGAATGAAATCTCGATTGTATCTTTGATTTAAATTTCTTGTTCATACTATTCTTATAAGGCACATGGACTCATACATTGCTTGGCCTTTCCATCTCGCACATGGTTCCTTTCTGTGGACTTCAGCAGAGGGTCACAACTTCAACCTCCTTTATGGTTATATTGCCTTTATTTAGAGAAAAGATGTAAAGCAAAAAATGAGAAAGATGCACATTTTTCTCTGTTAAATTCTAAATGATGATCATAAGTGAGTGTGATCATAAGCAGTGATTCTGTGCAAACTTATTCTTAGTGCTATTTCCCAAATTAATTCCATATTTAGGAAAAAGGAAAATATTTTCAGCTATGAAGTGAATTTTAGACAGTCACACATCTTGTGTGGTTCAGGTTAAAGCACTGGAAGACTGTGTGAACATTGCTGTCGGAACTCCAAACAGGTAGCTTATTCTTGTTCATCTGTGAAACAATTTTCCCCATGTCAGAAACTGCTAGTATTATGCAATGATTTAATTTCTTGTGTAGTTAAAGAATCACAAATTTCTCTTTCCCAGGGCTTTTTCGGTTATTTATATTGCTGAATGTGTAACATTTGCTATGATGAATCAATGTGCTTAATGCAGGGTAAAAATCCAGTTAATCATGCACCATTCATGATAAATGTAATGTTGTTATTACTCATGCGCCAAGTAAGGCCCCAGCTGATCATGCTTGAGAGGATATTATGCATAAAATTCCTCTGCAAATAAATGATACTTCCGAAAATAATTTTGATCACGCTGAATAATCTTAAAGGACAGTAGACAAAGATGGCTTTACAATGGTTACTTATTAGAAGGCCTTGACCAGGGATTAAATAAGTAAGTTGCAATCTGGATGTTTTATATCCCCAAAGATGATTTTAACTTTGCCCTTGCTCTAATATCACAACCAAGCAAAGAGCATTTGAATGAGATTTCAGAAAATATATGTAGAGAGTACACATGCGGAAGTAAAATGAAAATAAGAGTGTACTCACAAAATGAAAGAGTATGAGACTCAAAGTGAGGAGACCAAGAGATGGGTAAACTCACATGGATTAGAATGAGCTTGTCAAGAGTATGAAGTAAACTCTTCAAGCTTTTAGCCAAGTACAAAGGAGACGAGATTCCTTCTTTAGTTGGAGGAGGCTCTCCAAAGTACATCATATATGGGATGATTCTCCTTGAAGGAGAATGAATACAAGGTAGACGCAAATGGAAAGGTACCCAGATACAATGAGATACAATTAAAATAATATGAAATGGAGTGTTTCCTAAATACAAAATAGAGATGCACTCAAAATAAAGTGTGATAATGAAATTATGTTGTCAACACCCCCTCTGTAGCTCCATTTTGGAGCAGCTGAATGTTGCAGAGGTCCAACACATGCTGGAGCAAAACTGGAGGTAGAGCCTTCGTGAACATGTCCACGAGGTTCTCTTGAGAGGTACATTGCCCCAGAGTAATGAGTAATCTTGTGAGATAAGATCTTTTGGCAGATAAAGTGGTATTGGATCTTGATGTGCTTGGTTCGAAAGTGAAAGA
The DNA here is from genome assembly GCA_020310875.1 of Ceratopteris richardii. Classification (NCBI taxonomy): domain Eukaryota; kingdom Viridiplantae; phylum Streptophyta; class Polypodiopsida; order Polypodiales; family Pteridaceae; genus Ceratopteris; species Ceratopteris richardii. The sequence continues at coordinate 74,716,148 of CM035424.1, read as the reverse complement.
TTGGATTCTTGGCAACGACCAAGGCTGACTAACTCTCGGTACGGATGCATGTTGGAGTATCTTGCACAATACCAATGCTAGATAATAAATGATGAAGCCACATGGCCTTACATGCTGCAAAGCTCATGCTCCGTACTCGGCTTCTAGAAGTAGACTGTCGAGAATCAAGATCACCAGCCTAATCGGACTCAAAATATCCTATGAGATCAATGCCCCCCTTTATACCCAATACTGTGGTGTTGAGTGAGGGCAAGGTAATGAAGCAATCTTTAAGAAACTTATTGATGTGTTTGATGAGGCTCATGTGCAAATTGATTGACTATACCATCATAGGCAATGTTTGGTTAGGTGTTGGCTAAGTGAAGTTAAGATCAAACTAGCTTTTGATTATCATGCATGTGCACGAGTAGTGACATGTCCTCTTGTGTGAGGTTGATGTTGGGATCAAATAGTGTAGATATTGAGCGACACTGGCCCATGTTATACTTAGAAAGAAGCTTAGAGTAGTACTTCTGAGACAGATAGGAATATGCCTTCTTTCATTTGCCAAACTTCCATGCTTAAGAAGTAGTGAAGCAAACCAAGATTTGTCATTGAGTCTTAAGGTGAAGCTGCTTGATGATAAATTGGATGCGGTCATCAGCTGAGTTTGTCAAGATCAAGTCATCTACATGAAGAATAATGATTGCAACTCGGGACTCTTTCTGATAAATATAGCATCTAGTTAGTAGATGGGCCAATTGAAGTGAGCACTTAAGTCAAGGATGACTCGAATAGTTGTGAGTCTTGTAGCAGAGGCAAAGGTTTCTTCATAGTCAATGCCATGCTTTGCTTATGTCCTTTGCTATGAGTCCTGCTTTGTACTTGCTCATAGTTCCATTTGACTTGTACTTGACTTTATACAACGACTTCACTCCTATGACGATGATTAGAAGGATTTGGTACAAGTGTCCAAGTGTTGAATATCCATTCCTCGGATGAGCTAGAAATGATCAAAGCATTGGCTTCTGTTAAGATGAAGAGACCTTAGCTCCAATAATGAGACCTATGTGTGGAAGACTTAGAATGGTTTTTAGATGTAGATGCTTTAGAACTATTCTTCTTCTTGTTACATAATTTTGTTGGAAAACAATGTCACATCAGTCCAAAATCCATTTAGGGCAGAAACCCTAATTTTGGTACTTAGTCATTTTTGGCACAAAAATGGGTAAAATTTTTATGAGCCTATCTTGTAGAGATTGAAAAGAGCTTTCCAATGGTATATGACATGCAGTCATCAAAGATCAGATTTGGGAGAAAACCCTAACCCTAATTTTCTGCTGATTTAGGGTTTTGACCTCATATGATAGCTCTCGGCATGAGGATCATAAAAATGTTGTCAGATGATTCATCAGGTAGTCAGAAGTGCAAAAAAGCAAGTCAAGAAGCTATTTTTAAAGTTAGCTAAAAGCAACTTAAAAAATAAAGCAAACTCACTTAAAATAAAGCTAAAAACATGCGATCCAGCTTTTGGCAACGAAAATCAGCTTTAATATGTGAGTTTTTCGCAAGAGCTTTGGAAGGCTATAAAAGAAAGACTCTTGGTCACTTTGAGAGACATCCTATACCAATTGCAACGCCAGCTTTGGTCCCTCAGTAGAGGTGGTGCTCTAGCACACATGGGGCAGCCATGGTGCACTCTTAGAGCATGTTGAGGAGCAGCTATGGAGTTCTTCTTGGAGAAGAGTGTGCTCACACTCTTGCTTATAGAGAAGACTTACCTATGAGCAGCTTGGTGGTGTGGATCAGCCATCTACATGATGTATTTGAAGATTGTCTTCTACATGAAGATTTCGGTGCACTTTAAAGACATTGTATGGAGCTTAACATAAGGTTTGCATCTTATGTTGACAATTCAGGTACATATTCTCTTTATGGACACAGGTACTACTTGGAGTTTATGGAGGTAGTGGCATCCATATTAGGAGTCGTCCTATTCGGCATATCTAAGGGAGAATCAGTACATGCATACCATAGTAGTCACGTCCAGTCCAGTACGATGCGTACGGTACGGTTCACATACAGTACGAGACCGTACTAGTAAAATTCCGGTTACATGTACGATATGTACGATCATGTACATGTACATGTACATTGTAGTATGTACGAATACATGTATATGAACATGTACATGTTTTGTATTCTAAATTCAAGAATCAAGATTAAAAACTTACAAGATTCTTGTCTTAATGCATATGCCATAATATAAATTTCACAAAGACATTCAAGATTACAGAAAATTCAGATTTTAGAGAACATATTCATGTGTACTCATAGACAAAATATGACTAAATTCTATTTCACCATAATGCTCATGAGTCACTAGTCACTAAAGAGAAGACTAAGCATAACACATAAGAAAATGTACAAAAGTACTCCATATATTTTAGTGAAAATTGGTCGACAGTTTTGCCATCGTATGTATCGTACGAGTTCGTACTGGACTAAACTGGACAAGACAATCGTACATCGTTACTCGTCCATCGGACGAGTGCAACTATGATGCATACTACATGCATTCGGATGAGGTGTTAGAGAAGGTGTTTTCACATGAGTATGAGGATTTTTGGAAGAAACATGTTAGCATTCTATGCTAATTCTGTAAGTATGTGATCTTTCACACACACATCTGATTTAGGGTCTTTCATAGCCTAAAATCACTTTAGGGTTTGCTGAATATCAGTTTCATACTGATCTTTCCTCTTTCTGTCACTCACATATACTCTTCTACAACCTGTCAGGTCATACATCTCATACATATTCAGATTTCTGTTCTTACATCTGAATATTCTTGTAATCTCTGTATATTCACTCATCCATCTATTTCTGTTCACATAGAGTGGTTGAGAGTTTTGCTTCCACATTGTAATTTGAACATTTGTGTATATGATAGTGTGAGTAACCGATGGCTTACGTAACACTTTATACATGTTGTCTAATTTCTCTGTATCTTTGTCTCATCATTTGTATGATTAAGTGTGGTATGCTCATGTTTTGTCAATATTGGAGGATTGCTGAAATCTGTGTTGTAGATCCTGAACCTATGGAACCATAGACATGTGGTATTAGTTATGGGCCTACTAAATTTCCAACATTTGGTATCAGAGCAATCAGGTTCTCAGATTCCCAGGTTCCCAGACTTCCAGGTTTACAACATATGATTTAAGAGCATCTTCTAACATTTGACATTTGACATCCACACTTAATCTAGATGAGTAGAGATTTGAGAATTAGACAATTCAGTCACATGTTTATTCATGAGTGTGGAAGTATGAAGTTGATGTTCTGTTAGAAGCCGAATACTTTTGGAAGAGTATGCAAATACTTTACAGAAGTATTGTTTGAAGACCAAGACTTGATGAAGAGAAAGCTATTTCAAATTCAAGGAAAAACAATGGTTTGGAGAAGATGAAGGAATTAGATCAACATCAAATCACAGGTATTAGTTTCTACTATCAGATTATCATTTGCAGGTCATATCTTAGAAGAGCAGTTATAAAGAGATTTGAAGGATTCAAGGAGTGCATTTATACACTTTCATTTTTTGAAAGTTAAAAGCATTAGCTACATCAAAACTGTAAAGAACAAGGAGATTAGATGAGTTTTTGATAAATCTCTTTCATGGCAAAAAAGCTCATCTAAGAAGACAAATCTGGAGATGAAATGAGTTTTGTTTTCAGCCAATCTTGTGTAGTATAAGTTGGTTGGAAGTTTTTGATCACATTGTGTACCTAGAGAGGTAACCAGAGAGGTAACTAGAGAGGTAATTCAGTATTCAGCCAAAAGGTTGATGAATTGAGTCACATTTGAAGCAGAGTTTTGATTCAGAGATACGAGGAGATGGTAAAACATGATTCTATGTTCACTTCCATTTATATACCATATTTGTTTTGTCTCTTACTCTTAGCACTAGAGGAAGAGAAAAGTTCATTTGAAGAAGTCAAGAGTGCTTGCTACTTCAAGATGAAGAGAACAAAAGGTATGGAAGAGAAGTTTGAAGATGTTGACATCATCATGAGGTGGAAGAAATATGCAGAAGAAGAAAGTCCAACATTTCCAAAGGGAAAGTAAGACTTCCTTTTCTCTTATATTTTCCATATACTTTTCCTACTTTTATCCTCTACACCCAAAGACAAGTCTACGAGAACATCTTGTGAAGAAGATAGTTTAAAGAAGAAGATAGTTTAAAGAAGAAGCAGTTGCTTGTTTTGCACAATACTTGGTCATATTTTAGTAGGTTTTGACAAAGAATTGCATTGAGAGAACAACAGCAGATACCTAAGGAAGCTTATATGTTTTGACGCATATGTGTATGAGGTATGTATAAGTTGAAGATTTTGAGTAGGCAGCTATATGTTCCCTCAAAGAATTTTTGGAGTGTCAATACAGAGCTACTTAGTATGTGACAAGTTGCAGAGAAGTATTTTTCTTCTTGACCTAACTCTTGAGGTAAAAGAGTATTTGTAGCAGATGTTGGAAACTTGGAGTAAGGTTTTTGTTTGGAAAAGGTACCTCATATTCTGTATATTCAGTATATTCAGAAAATTCAGAGTTTTTCAGGATAAAAATTCAGAAAAATCAGTATTTTCAGAATTTCAGTATTTTGAGAAAATTCAGAAAATTCAAGAAAATTCAGATTTTTGTGTTGTACCAGTCAGTTGAAGAATTTACTTTCTATGATTGTCTAGTTTTTTGGATACAGGCTTGTATTCAAAAAGGTGTTCCATCATATCCTATCACTTGATTTAGAAGTGGAGTTAGCCAAAAGAAAGTCAAGCAGATCTATCACATTTCACCCGGGTAGAATATGAAGATATGAAGTATCAACTTGCAACTTTTGGAGTTCTCAAGGTGAGAGTTTGTCCACTTATGTTTCAAGTAGGAGTTACAGATTCTTGAGAAGGATTTGGTTAAAGAAAAGTTTTACAACTTTATGTGAGAAGCATGGACACTTAAAGACATTCAGATAGCAAATCAAACATTCGGTCATGAAGTTTTGATGAGAGCAGATTCTACACAGGTATTTTGTTGGAGTGATCTTGTAAGATCTAGACAGATCTTGTATGATCTTGAGTATTTATGATTCAATTGTTTTTCCTTTGTTTGAAAAGTTCTTAGCATTGGAAGCAATAAGTCAAAGATTCAAATTCTATCTGATTTGTGTAGCAGAGAAAAAGAAGAAGATACTTGTTATGTTGCAGAAGATTATGGATCCTAAAATTTTGTTTCAGATACAAGTATTGATCACTAAAGATCAGATTTATTGAAAGAAGGAAGACATTCCAGATTTCATGAAGTCTGATAGAATTTGAAGAATTTTGGATACTAGTGTTAAATCATCCAGGGGGTGATGAAACATGAAGACTTATTTTCAGCCATATGTAAAAGAAATTAAAAGAATGTAGAGTCATACCTACACGTGTATTCCTATAGGCTATATCAGGTATTCCTATATTTCCTTTGTCAGTGTCTCTTTATGTTCCAGCTTTGAAAGGAGGAGGAAAAAGAAGAATGTATGGAGAAAGTTCCTGTTAGGTATTCTTGTTCAGGAGAAAGTTCTAGAATTCTATTGAAGAGAAATTTGATATTTTAGAGAGGTATGTTTAAGAGGCGCGCACATATATGTTTATACCTGACTCTGAAGGAAACAAGTATGAAAGAGGATAAAGACAAGATGACGTCATAGATGTGAAGTTTTGGTGAGACTCATGAGTTGAGTTGAGTACAGTCAGAGATGAACTAGCGAGTGTTCATAATACACTAAGTTGTGAGTTGTTAGTTACAAGTCCGAGGATTCAGTTCCTGATTTTGTTTAGTGTATCTACATGACACAACAAAAGTACATTTTTGTTTAGTGTATTAACATGACACATCAGAAGTACGTTGAGAAACCTTTCTTAAGGTAAATGCAAATATGTGGATCTTAGTATATGCTTACAGGTTTGAGAAGACATATTTCAGGAGATAGCAGATTAAGAGTCAATTCATGCTACATATGTTGTCAAGTAGTGATTGCTTGATGTATGCTAACACTATTGGATATATAGTTTGCATATTTTCTCAGGTATTATGGTTCATATTCAGCAAGTTCAGTTTTTTGAAGTTTGAAGAAAGTCAAATTCAGTTTTGAAGAAGACTTTTGAAGAGAAGGTTTGAAGGTCAATTCAGGAGTACAGGTATGAAGTTTATGACAGTTTGCAGATGAATGAACTTACATATCCAGTTCAGTTTGTACCTATATGACATTGTAGGGGGGATTGTTGGAAAACAATGTCACATCAGTCCAAAATCTATTTAGGGCAGAAACCCTAATTTTGGTACTTGGTCATTTTTGGCACAAAAATGGGTAAAATTTTTATGAGCCTATCTTGTAGAGCTTGAAAAGAGCTTTCCAATGGTATATGACATGCAGTCATCAAAGATCAGATTTGGGAGAAAACCATAACCCTAATTTTTTGCTGATTTAGGGTTTTGACCTCATATGATAGCTCTCAGCATGAGGATCATAAAAATGTTGTCAGATCATTCATCAGGTAGTCAGAAGTGCAAAAAAGCAAGTCAAGAAGCTATTTTTAAAGTTAGCTAAAAGCAACTTTAAAAATAAAGCGAACTCACTTAAAATAAAGCTAAAAACATGCGATCCAGCTTTTGGCAACGAAAATCAGCTTTATTATATGAGTTTTTCGCAAGAGCTTTGGAAGGCTATAAAAGAAAGACTCTTGGTCACTTTGAGAGACATCCTACACCAATTGCAATGCTAGCTTTGGTCCCTCGGTAGAGGTGGTGCTCTAGCACACATGGGGCAGTCATGGTGCACTCTAGCAGCATGTTGAGGAGCAGCTATGGAGTTCTTCTTGGAGAAGAGTGTGCTCACACTCTTGCTTATGGAGAAAACTTACCTATGAGCAGCTTGGTGGTGTGGATCAGCCATCTACATGATGTATTTGAAGATTGTCTTCTACATGAAGATTTCGGTGTACTTCAAAGACATTGGATGGAGCTTAACATAAGATTTGCATCTTATGTTAACAATTCAAGTACATATTCTCTTTATGCATACATGTACTACTTGGAGTTTATGGAGGCAGTGGCATCCATATCAGGAGGAGTCCTATTCGGCATATCTAAATTAGAATCACTACATGCATGCTACATGCATTCGGATGAGGTGTTAGAGAAGGTGTGTTCACATGAGTATGAGGATTTCTAGCAGCAACAAGTTAGCATTTTATGTTAATTGTGTAAGTATGTGATCTTTCACACACACATCTGATTTAGGGTCTTTCATAGCCTAAAATCAGATTAGGGTTTGCTGAATATCAGTTTCACACTGATCTTTCCTCTTTTTGTTACTCACTCTTCTACAACCTATGAGGTCATACATCTCGTATATATTCAGATTTCTATTCTTATATCTGAATATTCTTGTAATTTCTGTACATTCACTCATCCATCTATTTCTGTTCACATAGAGTGGTTGAGAGTTTTTCTCCCACATTGTAATTTGAACATTTGTATATACGATAGTGGCTTAGGTAACACTTTACACATGTTGTCTAATCTCTCTCTATCTTTGTCTCATCATTTGTATGATTAAGTGTGGTATGTTCATGTTTTGTCAATATTGGAAGATTGTTGAAATCTGTGTTGTAGATCCTGAACCTATGGAACCATGGACCTGTGGTATTAGTTATGGGCCATGTCCTGATTGAATAAAATGGATAGAGATGCAAATACTCTTGATGTTTGCTCACAGTTAAAAGATTTGTCTAAGCTGCACCTCCTCCAAGGAGAGCTCTCAAGCAAGAAGAAGGAAAGGAAGGGAGAGGGGAATTCTTGCCCTTTCCAAGATATTCTTCCCTCTCCCCTTCTCCCCTCTTCCTCCCCCCTACCCTTCCCCCTTCCTTCCTTTCCCCTTTCCTTCTTTCATGGAGCTCATGTGGTATGCTTAGTACTTTCTTACTTCACATTGTCACTTTCTTACTTCACATTGTCACTTGCCAAAGTGCATTACTTCTTGCTTGTGCATCTAATTTGGATGATCTTTAAATAAGCTATCAAATGGAAGATGGGTCTTTGTTAACGGAGCCGAATTCACTATTAAATGCTGGAATCAATTGTGTAGTAGCCACCTAAGTTGTCATTGGGAGATCTTCTGAAAATCATTTGTGATCCAAATGATGTACTTTTGCTTCGAGAGGCTTGCGATGCAATTTGAAGTTTCAAACCACATTAGCTCTTTGGAATTCTTTGGCAAAGACATCCAAAGTGTTGAAGATTTTAGTTTAGGGTTAGAAATTATTCAAAAAAATTGTAATTTTGCTTATTAATGCACCCTTATTTTTTGTTTTTTGCCCTTTGATAAAAGGATCTCTTGAGTTTTCTCTTCAAACCCCTATGCGGAGGTGACCATCAGCTTGGTCACTTTGCAAAAGCATTGTCACATCACTTTTGTAGCTTGGGTTTGAGTGAGGAAAGTGGTTAATGCAATTGGGACGTATGTTGATCATGTTTAGGTTTCTATTATGGTACTTTGATAATATTTCAGCGACGTTACCATGATGGCATAGTTAGGTAGTCATGCACTTTTGCAAGTCACTCCACAACATGATCCCAATACTAAGTATCCACACACTAAGGACCCAACCACTACGAGAGGCGAAGAGGTAAGATTGGAGAAGAAGCACAAGATATCAATATATACAACGAATTCGTTACTCACAAACAACATGCTACACTCATTGAAAAAATACAAATACCAAAAACACTCATGCATACATTAGAGAATTCACTAGATGGCCTCAAAACATAATATGATATGTGCAAACTCAATTATACTTTATGACTAAGTATTTTTTAGAAACTCATCTATCAAGTGAGGATCAATTGCCTCATAGACAAAACCCATTGACCATAGGGGAGAGTGTTCAAAGAGCCCCCTTAGTTAAGAATCTTAAGCCATCCCAATTCATGGAGGAAGTAAGAGATCGTTATAAACACGAGGTCTATACTTCCCCCCCCCCCCCCCCCCCCCCCCCCCCCCCCAAACCCACAAAAGTGGAATGACTTGTGCCAACTTGAAAGGATCACATATTGGGTCTTGGAGGCATGATTGTTGCCTGGCCCAAGGTGTATAAATTGTGACTAAACCTTAAAGGGAGGAGAACTTTCCAGAGAGTGGTAACATTTTGAACCACTCTTTCTTTAAGAGTTCTTATCAGAACATAAAGAGGAATGCAATGGAGAAGAGTGGGATAGGGCTATGCAACATGATCGATCCTTGCCCACTTACCTCTCTGAGTATTGCAAAATTATCCTTAAAGTCCTCGATGACTTAAAAAAGTATGCAGATTTGTAAGGCGTTCAAGATGGAGGTCAAATACTATGCATCTTAAATCTTAGATGAAGCCATTAAGTTTGCCTAGATATCTGAAGATACTACATACCTGCATTCCTCATTTCTAGATTATACTACCTCTTTTAGGCCTACTCGGAAAATAAAAATGAAAGGAAAATCCTACTTAGGCAAGGGTAGATACATAGATAAGAAGCCACGTCGAAAGGATCTCGTGTTTCAAAATGATGAGTTTGAAAAAGCCAAAAAAGACAATCTTTGTTGGATTTTGAGGTCCCATAAATAATATAGAGACAAAGTAAGAGAAAAGGAAGAGTCAATAGAGAGATAGAAAAGTACACAAGATATGGCAAAGGGCTGAAATTGCCCACAAAACTGAACTAAAATACAATGGAAACAACTTACAACTTTGCTCCAAGATCTCCAAGGTAAGAAGAGCTCAAGGACCTATGATATACATTATGAGCCCATAAGGTGGTCTATATATAGGAGAGTAAACCTATGTTTTTCCCTAATGAAAATGCTACCCAAAAAATGAAAAAGCTAGTTTTTCACTTTTTATGCCAGGATTTTGGAAGCTGCTATTTTGCCTTGCTTTTCACAAATTTTCAGCTTTTGATTGATTGAATATGGTTTGCCGATGCCATGTATCAAATAGAAAATTGAATTTGTATTGACTTCTTTTAATAAACTTTGACCTTTGACCAAAACTAGGATTTGACTTTTGATTGCCCAAATATACTCCAAATGCTATGTGTTATATGTCATTGGATTTCTATGGAAAGTACTTTCCAATTATGCCATAAAAAATTGCTTTCGCTTTTGATCATTTTGACCAACTTTGAGCCGCCTTTGACCATCATGTCGACTTTTCAAAATCATCTTCTTTTCTACAATTATGCATCTTAATGTGGAAGGTTGCTTATTTTCCAACAATCCCCTCCTAACCTGACACAAGGGGTATATTTCAAGATAGGTATATTTGTTGGCTTGTTGATTTAGGTACGTGTATATTTTGCAATTCATATGTCATGTGGTGTCATGCAAGTGTCCACCAACACACACAAGGACCTTGAACATGATGAGTCCTCCCCCAACACACAATAGAAAGCGAACTCACTTATCCCTACTCTTCTCAACCAAGTATTATTTGGAAGGATAGAGCCTAATATATGGGATGCTAATATTGACATTACAAGTATACTAGTTAGCGATAGAATTTAACTTAAGTGCACTACTCAACTCTCAAGGTTGGCTAGGACTCTCAAGTTAAGCTCATATGCTTTCATCTGCACTCCCTTTGTGTGTGTGTGTGTGTGTGTGTCTCTCTCTCTCTCACACACACACACATAAGGTGATTTGGCTTAACATGCATAATCTTTGGAGAGAGTTTTTTCAACCACTCCACCAACTTCATCGTATGATAAATCTTCTACAATGCTTGCTTGTTCTTCTTTCGTAGAACAAAATTCTGATTTATGTGTCTTTCCACCACATATTTTACATGGATTGATTGAATAACAGTCTGATTCCTTGTGATTTGACCTGCCACAATGTGTACACTCTTCGAACTTCTTTGCTTTGGTTACATGGGTATATCCATTCGTTGACCTTAGTCTTTTCTCCTCCTTTTGGATTGCTGCAATCTCCCTGTCAAGATTTGGATTTGTCTTGTTTTGGAGGATAGTAACAATCATGCTATAAGAAGATGGAAGACTTTTGAGAAGTATTCCAACTCCAATCTTCTTAGATATTGGATGGTTCATCTTGCTAGTTGAGCTAAGTAGCTCTTGCATTTGTTGATGTGCTTTGGCACTGATGTTGAGTTGGACATCTCCAATTGAAAGAAAGAGATAAGAACATAAGTAAGAGATTCTGACTCCTAGTTCCAAGTATCCCTTCAAGTTTTACCCATGCTTCTCTATCTCTTCAAGTTTTATCTCTTCAAATATCCCGTCAAGTTTTATCCATGTTTCTCTTGCACTTTGAATACTTCCAAGATGATGAATATATTCATTACCTAAACTCATACCTATAGTGGACAAAGCTGTTCTATTTTTGGCTACAACATCTGCATTTCATTCGTGTATTACAACCCCTCCTTGAGTTGTAGGAACTCTAACCCCTCTTGCTTGTATACTCCCTATTCCACCACTTGAGGATGATGATGAGGCTGCACTTTGAGCTTGTTGGACTTGTGTTCTAAATTATTCTTGAGCAGCTGTAATCCAAGTTCCAATCAATTCCTCCTTGTTCCAATTGCCAACCGATTCCTCCTTGTTCTAACGGCTTCACCTCTCCTTCAACTTCATCGCATATATTAGTATTCATGAGATAGTATTGAAGGTGTGTTTGCCAAGTGTGGAATTGAGGCTATCAATTGCTATGTTGGATGCCATATCTCTACTATATGTTAACTTAAGGAAATATGCTCAAGCTAGTCTCTTACACACTCTCACAAACCTACTCTGATACCAATTTTTGGATTTGGAGGCCTCACAATTAATATAGAGGCAAAACAAGATAAAAAGAAGAGACAATAGAGAAAGAAAGTACACAAGATATGGCAAAGGGCTAAAATTGCCCACAAGATTGAACTAAAATGTAATGGGAACAACTTACAACTGTGCTCCAAGATCTCCAAGCTAGGAAGAGCTCAAGGAGCTATGATGCAAGTGACTATGAGCCCAGAAGGTGGTCTATATATAGGAGAGTAGACCTATGCTTTTCCTTGATGAAAAAGGTGCCAAAAATTGAAAAAGCCAGATTTTCGAGATTTCGGGAAGTTGCTATTTGCCTTGCTTTTCACAAACTTTTAGCTTTTTATTGCCATTTAGTGCTATGGGTTGATGCCATGTGTCAATTTTAAAAATGACTTTTTATTGACACTTTTTTAATAAACTTTGACCTTTGGCTATAAATTACGGTTTGAGTTGTTACTGCCCAAATGTATTCCAAATGCAATGTGTTATATATCATTGGATTGCTGTTGAATAGTATTTTCAAATTATGTGATGAAATGTGCCTTCCATTTTTCTCCATTTGAACAACTTTGACCAGTGTTTGGACTTTGGAATATTTTCTTTTTGTTTTAATCAGGCACCTCCTTGTGGAAGGGTGCTTATTTTCCAACAATCTTTACTTTGGATATCTCACACCCAATCATGCATAGTGAAATTTTCCATTGAAGGATGAACTAGTGCATCAGAGGATAGAGGGAAATAAAGCATCCACTTGGTGCAAGATTTGTTAGAAAATAAGGGTACAAGAACTCTCTATTAACCCACAATTAAGTGAGAGAGAGAATAAGAAATTGGTAGAGGGAATATATAGATAACAGACACTATGAGTGAAAATGACCAATTTATAGCTCCATACATGCAACCAAAGACTAACAAAAAGCCATTAATACAACTACTTCCACGAAAGATTTACAAAAGCCCTAAGTTAGGCATGGGAGTTTTTTGCAAAAAGCTTCTTTGGGACTTGCATGAGATTTATTGGAGTGCCATATGGCATCGGTATTAGCCATTGGATCAATAGATCACAATTACATATGATTACAACGTGTCGATTGCTTTTCATAAGTGCTTTTGACTTTTGAACAAATTAGGGTTTGATTTTCGATTGGGAAAATGATGTTGGATAGTGGAATGTTGTTTATGGTTGGATAGCTCTTCTTGAGCTCTTTAGCAATATGGAATAGAAATCTTGATCAATTTTGACGAGAACCTAGTGGAAGGTTGATCATCGTTGACCTTCAATTTATTGATTTACTAACAATATCCCTTCTTACTTGAAACTAGGGGTATATGACAGGTAGGAATATTTTTTGAAGATTTTGGTACCTTTACAATTAATTTTTCACATATCATGCAAAGTATCCAAAAACACATACAAGAATTTTAACATGAAGAGCATTCTCCCCACACTCACATACACATAGTACTTGCATGTCCCATGCTCTTCTCAACCACGTATACTTGGAAGGATAGAGAGAATAAACGGATGCTATTTCAAAGATAGGATATAGACTAAAATATACTCTCAAAATTTTCAAGGTTGGCCAAATCTTATAAATCGAGATTATACTTATCACAGACACACACATACACACACACACACATGATTTGGGTTACATTTGTTTCTTCAACCATTCTAGCCTCCTTTTCTTGTTGAGCTTCTATTACCTCTACTTTATTCTTCTTCTAACAAAAATTCTGGTTTGTGTTTTATCTCCACAAATTTTGCATGGATTAATACTGTAAAAATCTGACTCCTCATGATTTGTTCTCTCCTTATGATTTGTTCTTCCAGAATTTTTGCACGTCTTGAAAGTATTCTTATTAGCTTTTGTTGCTAGTGCAAAGCCTCCTCTAAATCCTTCTCCTTTAAGCCTTTTCTCCTCCTTTCCGGTGGTTACTATTACTCTCTCAAGATTAAGATTAATCTTGTTTTGCGGAATAGTAATAATCATGTTGTAGGAAGAGGGTAAGCTGTCCAAGAGAATTGCCTTTGCTCGAGGTTCTAAGATGGGATTATCCATCTCAATAAATTGAACCATATAGCACTTAAATTTATTTATATGTTGTGCTAGTGCTTTAAAGTCATCCATCTCCAACTCATAGAAGGAAATCAAAAGTGATACAAAGTATTCTTGTGTCCTTGCACCAAAAATTCTTTCTATCTTTATCCAAGCCTCAGTTGCACTCTTAATACTTGCGAAGTGATGCATATATTCATTGCTTAAAACTCATACCTGTGGTGGACAAAGCTTTCCTATTTCTTACTATAGCTACTGCTTTTGGGCCTTGACTTGATGTTGACGCCCCTCCGTGAGAGCTTCCACTTTCACTTGTAGTTGAAGATGAAGAAACACTAACTTGTGAATTATGAAATTGTACATGAGCTTTTATGTATAAACCAATTCAACTTCATCCCATAGATCATTGATCATGAGAGAATATTGGAGCCTTGTCTTCCATGTGTGGAAATTCTCTCCATTGAAGCCGTCTGCAAACATTATACTGGAGGATGCCATCTCCCCTCCTTGCCAGAAACAAGAGTTGAATACTCCACAAACCTTGCTATGATACCACATTGTGAGCAAATATGGGTAGAAGAACCCTTTATTAACCCATAATAAAGTAAGAGAGAGAGATAGAGAGTAAGAAATCCGGAGATGGAAATTACACTAGGAGAGAAAAGGAGCAATCTATAGCTCTGTACACATTCACTACTACTAGAAAATTACAATTGCATAAGGAGATCAATGAAATTCCTCAAGTGCTTGATGGATTACAAAGCTTATAGGAAGGAGCAATCTATAGCTCCACACCATAGTTGGTTTGGAACTCGTTCCAAACAACTTTTATGGTTTGACGTTTTTGGTTCGGCACCAATGTTCCAAACAACGTATGGAACCTCGACTTAAAAAAACAATACCTCGTGGTTTTTTCGATAGCCGCTTGCCTTATGATTCGGTGAGATCTGGCCCACTCCAAAGTCCATTAGTACATACACACTCATATAAATATATATATATATACATTGGTGACTCGTTGCATTTCTAAATGCATCTATGATGTCACACAAAACCTATGGTACTATGCTCCACACTTACTAAGTATTATTATGTCACATAAAAGTTAGAACTTAGAGCATACATGCACGCATACATTCATACGTACACACATGCATAGATGCATACACATATATAGTGCGTGCATTCATGACACAATACACATTGAATGTATACACTTTACATGCATGTATGCACATAAATATTGTATGTATGTATTCCTTAAAATTGCAAAACCATGTACAAACTCATTATGCATGTGAAATTGTTATCTTGGAAAAGTTCCTATTGAATAGTATCTACAATCATATTTGTATGTATGTATTCCTTAAAATTGCAAAACCATGTACAAAATCATTATGCATCCGAAATTATTATCTTGAAAAATTTCCTATTGAATAGTATCTACAATCTCAATACATATTGATGTAAGCGAGAAGTCATTTTTGAAGGATGCAGAATACAATAAGATCTAAACAAGTCTTCGAAAAAAAACATTTTTTATGAATAGAAATCGTTCCTAGAGATGTAAATCGAGATCGGGTGTTTTACGATTAAAAAAAATAAAAATCGTACAATTTTTTTAAACTATGGCTATTGGGTCAATATATCACAATTACATAGGATTATGACATGTCTCTCTTGCTTTTTACAAGTTATAAAGTTCTTTGACTTTTGACTAGGAATTAGGGTTTGACTTGTGAGTGGGAAAATGATATTGGATGGTTGAATGTTATTTATGGTTGGATAGCTCTCTACAAAAATATGAGGAAAATTTTTGACCAACTTTGATCAGCCTTTGACGAGCACCTAGTGGAATTTGATCTTCAATTTATTTATTTGCTAACAAAATTTACCTATTTAGAGCAACGATAGCTACAAATCTATAGAAGTTTTGCATGAGGACATTGCATTCATGTAACCTAACTCAGTCTATGTGGTCATAGTCTTTTGGATGACATGATTTAGTGAAGCTACATGGGTCCATGCGAGATGTGTTTGAGTGATGATCAATGACTCAACCACATGACTTCATTAGCTATGCACTAGTTAAGATATTGAAACTTCCCCGAAGTCTTAGTGCTCATCATTATGTCATTTCCATGATGTGAAGAGAAGACAAGAAAGTATGGGACACTATGGTGTGCAGTTTGGAAGTAAAGCTTCAGGGATATAGGGACATGCTCAACTTTCAAATCATGAATATGGATTGAATGGAATTAGTTTTAAGGCATGAAAACTTGAGAGATGCTGTCACCATCTATCTCCATGACTGGGTACAAACCACCTTGAAAGTAAGGTTACATCGAACAATGCATCTGGTAATTTGTATCTCTATAACTTTTTGTCTCTGCTTTTGTATTGGACATTATATATATTCGGTGTGCATTTTTTGCCTACGACACTGTAAAGGGGTCGTCAATTGCTTCTCTTTCACATTGCATTCTCTATTATTTGTAACTAGAACTAGCACTAGGTTGAGCTGTTTCTGATAAAGGATCTGCTTCCTTAATCAGTTCAATATCAATTGCAATCGTTCCATGATGGTGAGCATCTCTAGGTCTTGTGTCAAAGCATGATTATGTCACATGGCTTGTTTGATCTTTCGAAGAACTTTATTACAAGCACTAATACCCATACCTCCTACACAAGAAACATGGCATATAAGTCTCATTGATGTGATCAAGAATGTTTTGGCAATACTTACATGTCCATTTACAAGTGTGAGAGTTGCTTACACTTCCGGCATTAGCCAAGGTCTGGCTAATGATATGAACATCTCACACCCCAAATGTGGTACTAAGCATATTGTGATGAGGCTTGAGCTTTGCAAACCTTTAGGTTGCAATTTACTAATGAAGCTTAAAGGCTAAAGTTATTAACCTCACTATCACACTCAGAACTTATGAAGCTATAAGGTCAACTTTATGTTCTAGAGATATGGCCAAGTCTTGCTATAGTTTTTTGTATTTACTACTATCAAGGTATTCCCATTGTTGGACGTTCCATCATTTAGAAGTCCACTCTCACTTTCCATATTGTATTTGGACTCCACAAACACCACAATACAGGCCAACACATTGGCTCTAGGTAATTGATCGTCTTCAATTCTGGATACTGTGGTTTATATGGAAGTCAAGAAATGCTCTGTTTTTCTAGGGAAGATATGCGTTTCATGATGCAATCCCCCACTCTCTTCTTAGAAACATATTGATAGCAAATGCAGAGGTGTTTCCACATGACAGAAGAGCTCTTTTACAAATCCTCATTTATACTTTTTCTTAGAATGCCTGACAGTCTTTTGTAACAGTACCCTTTAAGGGTACATTTGCTCTTTTGGGTCTTAATTATGACTTGTAATTTTCCAGTGAAAAAAAACTATCTACTTACATACTTAAGTGTCCACTTCTTGAAATATAAGGGAGAAGTAAAAAGTAAAATAAAAAATTGATATAAAAAAGAAATGAAATAATATGAATGATTAAATATATAATATAGAGCTGTTATATTAATTTATTTTTATAGAACGCAAGAACAACATAAAAACAGGAATTCCTCTCAAATATTTGTAACTTAAAATGAACTAAAAGAAATCCCAGGTATGTAAACTGTGGGAGAGATTTAAGCTTTAATTTTTCTAAGTCATACTTTTCTTTCTTTTCTTTCTTTTCTTTCTTTCTTTTAAAATTTAATTTTTCTTTGACTGTGGCTAAGCTGAGATCTGGATATGGAGCCTAATACAAGCTCAGAGATGATGATATACATCAGGCCGAACATAGATGATGATTTCACAGAACTTCCTATGAGTCCATGGTCATGGTGTGTGTGGTGTCTATGTATGTAAGCATGTAATATGCATTTATTCTATAGCCACTCTTTGATGCTGATGATGCTAGTGGAGATGCCATACTATTTGGTCGATACTATACATAATGGAGCTGATGGCAGTATAGTCTTGTGGTTGACTACAGTCTACCATGAGCTTATAGCTGCACACTTGTGTTGTAGTGAAATTGGGGTTTGTCTGGATTTGTCCTGATATATACACATAGTTTTTGCACAGGTTCTTGTGAAATCTAGCTTTCACTTCTTTTTGCCAAAAGTTAGTAATGACTTTTAGCCAAAGTACTTAATTTGCTAAAAGAAGCTCCCATGTTAAGTTCTGTAGAAGAAGAAGAGTTTTTTTTTGTCTCGATTGACCTCATAAAACCTTCTAATGAAGGTAATACTTATGGTAAGACTCTGGCCAACTTTGAAAGCAAACATGCTTGATAAACAGTCCTCATCCTTATCACCATGCAAACTGTTGCTTTTACCTCCATTGATCTAGGAGGTCATACATGAGTATATTCCATTCAAAAGGAAAATAAAAGGTTGTTTCAGATTTGAGGTATGTGAAAAGATTCCGATGCTGAGTCTTCCAAACTCTAGGCTTGATGAGTGTACTTCATAACCCAGTTGTCAACATGAAAGTTTCCCCCCTTTCTTTATGTTTTTTATTTCGAGAAAGCAGATGCTGCATTACAGTTGCAGATAACCATTACTAATGATGTCAAGTTTTGGAAACGTAAGAAAGACAGTCATCAGTGGTGCATGCAGTCTAATGCCGTGTGAACATCCTGGGATGATAGCTTTTAGCAATTATGACATTTTTCCAACAGATAATTATTTTCTTTAACTATGTATTTGTAATTCATGCAGAATTTCTTTCATCTTTTACGACAGAGTCAAGAAACTGATAGACATTGGAGCTCTGGGTCTAGGATCACTTAAGGTCGTTATTTTTGATATGCAGAAGGATGCAAAAGGCTTCACTATTTTTACCATTCCTCAAGTGAAGTACGTACTAGATATTCCAGAAGCTCAAGTTATTTGTGACTTTTTGAGTATGAAATAAACTCTGATCTTTGCATGACGTATTTTACACAGGGAAGATTTGTTGGAGCTCTGTAAATCACATCTTCACGAGTGTTTCCTGCATCAACAGAGTAAAATTTGTTTATATTAATGCACCCCATAAAGAGATGTAGATAACTTTGTAAACAAATCACTACTGCTTAGAGAAGCACTTCGAAGATAGTTAATGGCTTTCACAGTATGATGATTGCTGGTGGTTAGTTCAATTTATGTGACGTGCTTTGCCTTGCTCTGTGTGTGTGTGTGAGAGAGAGAGAGAGAGAGAGAGAGAGAGAGAGAGAGAGAGAGAGAGAGAGAGAGAGAGAGAGAGAGAGAGAGAGAGAGAGAGAGAGAGAGAGAGAGAGAGAGAGAGAGAGAGAGAGAGAGAGAGAGAGAGAGAGAGAGAGAGAGAGAGAGAGAGAGAGAGAGAGAGAGAGAGAGAGAGAGAGAGAGAGAGAGAGAGAGAGAGAGAGAGAGAGAGAGAGAGAGAGAGAGAGAGAGAGAGAGAGAGAGGGAGAGAGGGAGGGGAGGGGAGGGGAGGGGAGGGGAGGGGAGGAGGGAGAGAGAGAGGGAGGGAGGGAGGGAGGGTCATATTAACGTCTTCTGGAGGCCAAACTTGGCCTATGAGACAAAAGCCATGTACAAGTGTAGTAACCATGTGTAGAAAATGAAATGAAATAAACACAAAGCTATCTAGGGCTGATAAAAGGCTGGGGAAGCATGGCTCTGACTCAGCAGATAGTGGCCACCTAATACAGGGGGATCCATAATATGAGTGAGTAAAACACCTTAGCTGCTGGTGGTGGGGGGAGGTGGGTGTAGTATGTGGTACATCGGTGGTGGTCTGAGTGCTTCTTGAAGGAAGACAACCCAGGGGGAGGTGGTACTCCTATGCTCCATCATGTGGTCGTAGGCTGTCCTGATGCGTGAGATATCCTCTTGATATAGTCGCAGTCGACGATATCCCACCATGCGTGGTCGGCGTCGTGCTCTGTGTGCTGTTGCCTGGTGGAGCGTGAGCCCTATAGAAGGACCTCTCTGATGTAGCTCGGCTCATTGAAAGAACTGGGTAATGGTCTGCTGGGTACTCACCCGTGGCTGAAACTGTGTACTCACCCGTGACTCCTCTAGCTGGAACTGTGCTTGTAGGTCTAAGTATGCTCGGCATCTGATAACAAAATGCTCCTCACTCTCTACCTCTGTCTGGCATACTGGGCACCACCTCTCCTCACGGGGACACCCCTCGATGGACCCCTCTCAATCTCGAGCTGATGTGATGAGACCCCGAGCTGCCCAATGACGGCTCGGAGGTGGTGGGGAAGGTATGTCTGCATGTATCTCGAGATCTCGATGAAGCCCGCGTCCAATAGAGCATTTTCGGTGGCAATGTATCCCTAGGGCTCACCCATGTTCTCTGTATGTATGTATGCCATATCTCGCGACGAATGACCCTATTCCTCTCTTGATGAGAGAGCGAGTAGGTGGGTGCATGTGAGTCATACTGTAGTGGTGGTAGCCTGTCTATGTCAAAGCCATGTTGGGCTAGCCAATCTCGTGTCTGTGCATACCATGAGGAGGTGTCGCCTGCTAATACCATATCACGTGACTCCTGGAAAGCACGATAAGCAATGCGCTCTGTATCCATGCTTCGAAGTCTGTGTAATATGCATATTGTCTGGAATAGTGCCTCAACTAGCATCGGTGGTGCAGTGAGCTCTGCTCTAATGATATCATGCGGTATTGAAGGTTTGCTCCGGATAAGTCTGGCAATCATGAGGATTTGTTGCCTCTCTAAAGATGTCCATACTGATGTAGCCCCCATATGGCTGCCCCATACATGAGCGCTGGCGTAACCAAAGTGTCAAAAAGCCACCCCTTTGTGCGGGGCTCCTGAAAATATGCCTGGTGGCACTGTCTCTCCATCAAAGCTAGTGCTGCGTACCCACGTGTGATGCGTTCACGAGCTGCCTGAGACATAGAGAAGACGCCTGATGCTGCTGTAAATGTCACTCCGAAGTAAACATATGATCCAACCGCCTCGATCGGTCCATCTGCTGCTGTGAACGAAGTATGTCTGCGTACTTGTGCTGATGTATGAAAGATCATGACCCTGGTTTTACCAGGGTTCACAGATAACCCTGTGTGTCTGCAAAAGTCATCTAGGCCATGTAGATGATGCTGTAGACCTTCTGCAAACTTTGAAACCAATACAATATCATTAGCATATAAAAGAATATGGACAGTGGATCCCCGTACCTCAATGCCATCTCCCCCCTGCTGCTCTATGAAGTCCACAATTTCATCAATGTAGAGACCAAAGAGGGTGGGTGAAAGAGGGCATCCTTGCTTCACACCGATAGTGCTAGCAAGTGGATCAGATAAGCCCCCTCGACATCTGGCTCTACCAGATACTCTCTCGTATAAGGCATAGATCCCCATATCATCTCCTCGGGAGCTCCGATATCAAGTAGTTGTCTGAAGAGTCGGTCCCTTGGGACAATGTCAAATGCTTGCCTGGTCGATCAGGCATCTTAGAGTGAAGATGTGGTCAATAGTAGAGTAATCTCGTCTGAAACCTGCCTGTCCTGGAGCCCTGATACCCTTCCTCTCAGGGAGAGTACTCAACTCTGTCTCTAGTACCGCCCCTCTCTAGTACCGCCCCATATAACTTGGCCAATATAGGGCCAATCATGATCGTCCAGTATGTAGCTGGATCCATAATATCACGTGACTTATGAATGGGCACTATGGTGTGCTCAGTCCATGAGTCCGGGAACCCTTCAACCAATGCATGATTGAAGAGGTGGGCAATGAGTGGTGCGAGAGTCGTGCCTCCATAGATGAGGTGCTCTGCTTGTAAACCTAAATGATCATGGGCCTTGCCATGCTGCAGCCGGGCAATAGCGCGTCCCACCATAGTGGGTGTGAAGAACTCAGAGGTAGTAGGACGTGAGCTCTGCGGTCTGGGCATGGGGTGCTTGTGTGGGATCTCGTATAGACTCCGTGCGTAGCTATGCCAAGTGCTCGGGTCTCGGATAGGTGTCTGCTGTCTCCTCTCTCTCAAATGTCGCCATGCCACTCCACTGTCTTGACTCATGAGCAAATGGTAAATATCCCAATACTGTCTCTCCTCCCAATCTCGCCGTTTGCAGCGAGCAAGGCTCTGCATGTGACGCTGTGCCTGTGTGTGTAATATCTCCCCTATGCTCTAAAATCCGTAGGTGCTTTCGTAGCTCACGGCAATCTGCATCATACGAGCGGTTCTGGGGCATGGATCCTGTGCGTGGGGGGTGCATATGTGTGCGGTGTGGGAAGCTGTGGAGAGCTGAGTCCTGTAGGATGGTGGTGATATGTGATGTAAGTGTGTCCAAAGGTGAGAGTGGATCGAGGGAGAGTAGGCGGGTGTGTAAATGGTGTGCATAAACGTGTGAGAGCTCCTGTGTGAAGTGTATCGCGGTATGTGTCTCAGTGGGTGAGGGAGGGTCTAATGGAATCGGAGATGAGAGTGTGTGAGTGTGATAAATGTATGGTCAACACCAAGTGGACGTCGTCCAATACTAAGTGAGGGGATGAGTGAAGCTCCAAAGGTGGTACGCAAAATATAGTCGACTGTGCTCTCACCTCCCTCGTGAGGGAAACAAGTAAATCCGCCAGAACCTGGCCAACGGATTCATAGCTCGAGTAGATGTCTGCCATAGCCGGTGGTGTCCTGACCCATATCTGCCGATACTCTGTTGGTGCTCATCTCATCCGGGTCTCTGGCCCTCATGAGATGTGGGTGATCCATGTCATATGCCTCGCACTGATGTGACTGAGTGCGGCCATTGAAGTCCCCCATGAGGAAGACTTCACCTAGTGTGCTATAATGTACTATCTCCTCTGAAAGCGCTGTGTAGGGTGAGTCTCTTTCTCGGGTCGGTCCCCCAAGATTTTGTACTCTGTATCGAGACCCGCCTGTTGGGAAGTAGCATATAGCAATGTAAATCCAACCCCCCTGTGCTATCTTCATGCGAACCCACATGTATCGTGCCTCATCTCTACCTATAATATGGATCCAACTCTGTCTTTCCTGTCGAAATATGATGGCCGATCCTCCCGATCCTCACGCTGTACTCTGTCTCGTCGTGGTCCTGAATGCAGATTCCCAATGAAAACCTGCAATGCGTGGTAGACCTCTCTCCGGGCTCTCGTATGTCTGTGATGCACGCAAAGTCATGTGATGCCAGGATCTCCTAAAGTCTGTCTGGTCGCGTCCAGAATGCCCCGTTGGAGTTCCATACTGCTCCTCTGAGTGGTGTCTCCTGGTGTAGTGATGTCTCATAGGCCACATGGCCCTATTTGATCGGGCATCCATCTATGAAGACCTTACCATCCCGGTAAAAGGCCTTTCTCCCCTCTTGGCGTGCCTGGAGTATCTGTGGCATGCAAGCGCGTCGGTGTGCCACCTTCATCCTCGTGAGGTCCTCGTCCATGTAGTGGGTGCTGCTTGGTAGTCCACATAGTACTGATCGACGTCTAAAGAACGCGGTCCGTGCCTCCTCGGAGCTCATCTTAAGTATGAATGCTCGCGAACGCGATGTATCCCTCCCAACCCTCCATGCGCCTGTGAAGGGAATGCTCTCTTATCCAAGTCTACGGCAAATGTCAGTTGCATCTACCTCTGGTGATGCTCCCTCAGGTAGGCCTGTAATTCGAATGTGAAGTTTTTGAGTGTGTCGAAGCCTCTCCTCCTCAAGTGTACATGGGGGAGGGAGGGAGGGGGGGGAGAGAGAGAGAGAGAGAGAGAGAGAGAGAGAGAGAGAGAGAGAGAGAGAGAGAGAGAGAGAGAGAGAGAGAGAGAGAGAGAGAGAGAGAGAGAGAGAGAGAAGAAAGGAAGAAAGAAAGTCATATTAACGTCTTCTGGAGGCCAAACTTGGCCTATGAGACAAAAACCATGTACAAGTGTAGTAACCCTGTGTAGAAGATAAAGTGAAAAAAAGTATATCGCTACACAAAGCTATATAGGGCTGGAAAAGGTTGGGGAGACGTGGCTCTGACTCTGCAGATAGTGGCCATCTAATACATGGGGGATCCCAAAATGTGAGTAAAACGCCCTAGCTACTGGTGATGGGTGGAGGTGGGTGTAGTATGTGGTACATCGGTGGTGGTCTAAGTGCCTCTTGAAGGAAGACAACCCAGGGGGTGGTGGTACGCCTATGCTCCATCATGTGGTCTTAGGCAATCCTGATGCGTGAGATATCCTCCTGATATAGTCGTGGTCGACGATATCCGCCCATGCGTGGTCGGCGCCGTGCTCTCTGTGCTGCTGCGTGGTGGAGCGTGAGCCCTATAGATGGACCTCTCTGATGTAGCTCAACTCGCTGGAAGAACTGGGTAATGGTATGCTGGGTACTCACCCGTGGCTGATGTATGGGCTGTAGTGACCGCTCTCGCCTCTCGTATGCTGCTGTGAGAAAGCGTCCCAAGCGTCTCTGGTCTCCCATAGTCATGCACAGCTGGAATGACTCCTCGATCTCGAACTGTGCTCGTAGGTCTAAGTATGCTGGACATCTGATAACAAAATGCTCCTCACTCTCTACCTCTGTATGGCATACTGGGCACCACCTCTCCTCACGGGGGACTCCCCTGGACCGACCCCTCTCAATCTCGAGCTGATGTGATGAAACTCGGAGCTGCCCAATGACGACTCGTAGGGGGTGGGGAAGGTAGATCTGCATGTATCTCGGAATCTCGATGAAGCCCGTGCCCGATATATGTAGAAAATGCTCGCGGTAGTAGAGCATTTTCGGTGGCAATGTACCCCTAGGGCTCACCCATGTCCTCTGTATGTATGTATGCCATATCTCCTTACGAATGATCCTATTCCTCTCTTGATGAGAGATCGAGTAGGTGGGTGCATGAGAGTTGTACTGTAGTGCTGGTAACCTGTCTATGTCAAAGCCATGGTTTCAAGCCAGTCTCGTGTCTGTGCATACCATGAGGAGGTGTCGCCTGCTAATGCCATATCACGTGATGCCTCGAAAGCACGATAAGCAATGCGCTCTGTATCCATGCTCCGAAGTCTGTGTAATAGGCATACTGTCTGGAATAGTGCCTCAACTAGCATCGGTGGTGCAGTGAGCTCTGCTGTAATGATATCATGTGGTACTGAAGGTTTGCTGCGGATAAGTCTGGCAATCATGAGGATCTGTGGCCTCTCTAATGCTGTCCATACTGATGTAGCTAATCTTGGTCCCCATATGGCTGCCCCATACATGAGCGCTGGTGTAACCAAAGTGTCAAAGAGCCACCCCTTTGTGCGGGGCTCCTGAAAATATGCCTGGTGGCACTGTCTCTCCATCAAAGCTAGTGCTGCGTACCCACGTGTGATGCGGTCACGGGCTGCCTGAGCCATAGAGAAGACCCCTGATGCTGCTGTAAATGTCACACCCAAGTAAACATATGATCCGACCACCTCGATCGGTCCACCTTCATGCTGTGAACAAGCTATGTCTGCGTACCTGTGCTGATGTATGAAAGATCAAGACCTTGGTTTTACCAAGGTTCACAGCTAACCCTCTGTGTCTGCAAAAGTCATCTAGGCCGTGTAGATGATGCTGTAGACCTTCTGAAGACTCTGAAACCAATACAATATCATCAGCGTACTAAGAATATGGACAGTGGACCCGTGTACCTCAATGCCATCTCCCCCCTGCTGCTGTATGAAGTCCACTATCTCATCAATGTAAAGACCAAAGAGGGTGGGTGAGAGAGGGCATCCTTGCTTCACCCCGATAGTGCTAGCAAGTGGATCAGATAAGCCCCTTGGACATCTGACTCTACCAGATACTCTCTCGTATAAGGTGTAGATCCCCCATATCATCTCCTCAAGAGCTCCGATGTCAACTAATCGTCTGAAGAGTCGATCCCTGGGAATAGTGTCAAATGCTTTGCGGAAGTCCACAAAGCAACAATATAATCTCCTCTTGCTCACCCTGGCCGGGTCGATCAGGCATCTCAGAGTGAAGATGTGGTCAATGGTAGAGTAATCTCGTCTGAAACCTTCCTGTCCTGGAGCCTGATACCCTTCCTCTCAGGGAGAGTACTCAACCCTGTCTCTAGTACCGCCCCATATAACTTGGCCAATATAGGGCCAATCATGATCGTCTCGTATGTAGCTGGATCCATAGTATCACCTGACTTATGAATGGGCACTATGGTGTGCTCAGTCCATGAGTCTGGGAACCCTTCAACCAATGCACGGTTGAAGAGATGGGCAATGAGCGGTGCGAGAGTCGTGCCTCCATAGATGAGGTGCTCTGCCTGTAAACCGAAATGATCATGGGCCCTGCCATGCTGGAGCCGGGCAATAGCGCATCCCACCATAGTGGGTGTGAAGAAGTCAGAGGTAGTAGGACGTGAGCTCTGCGGTCTGGGAATGGGAGGCTGGTCTGGGATCTCGTATAGGCTCCGTGCATAGCTATGCCAAGTGCTCTGGTCTCGGATAGGTCTGCTGTCTCCTCACTCTCAAATGTCGCCATGCCACTACACTGTCTCGACTCATGAGCAAATGGTAAATATCCCAATACTGTCTCTCCTCCCAATCTCGCCGTTTGCGGCGAGTAAGGCTTTGCATGCGACATTGTGCCTGTGTGTGTGTAATATCTCCTCTATGCTCTAAAATCCGTAGGTGTTTACGCAGCTCTCGACAATCTGCATCATACCAACGGTTCTGGGGCATGGATCCTGTGCGTGGACGGTGCATATGTGTGCGGTGTGGGAAGCTTCGGAGAGCTGAGTCCTGTAGGATGGAGGTGATATGTGATGTAAGTGTGTCCAAAGGTGAGAATGGATCGAGGGAGAGTGGGCGGGTGTGTAAATGGTGTGCATAAACGTGTGAGAGCTCATGTGTGAAGTGTATCGTGGTATGTATCTCAGTGGGTTGAGGGAGGGTCTAATGGAATCGGAGATGAGAGTGTGAATGTGATAAATGTGTGGTCAGCACCGAGTGGGCGTCGTCCAATACTAAGTGAAGGGATGAGTGAAGCTCCAGAGGTAGTACCCAAAATGTAGTCGGCTGTGCTCTCACCTCCCCCGTGAGGGAAGCAAGTAAGTTCGCTTGAACTTGGCCAACGATTCATCCCGTTATATATAACGAGATGATGTCGACTGCCTAGCTCGAGTAGATGGCTGCCATAGCCGGTGGTGTCCTGACCCGTATCTGCCGATACTCTGCTGGTGCTAATCTCAACCGGGTCTCTGGCCCTCATGAGATGTGGGTGATCCATGTCGTATGCCTCGCATTGATGCGACTGAGTGCGGCCATTGAAGTCCCCCATAAGGAAGACTTCACGTAGTGTGCTGTAATGTAGTATCTCATCTGAAAGCGCTGTGTAATGGTGAGTCTCTATCTCGGATCGGTCCCCCAAGATCGTGTCCTGCGTATCGAGAGCCGCCTGGTGGGAAGTAGCATATAGCAATGTAAATCGAGCTTCCCTGTGCTATCTCCATGCGAACCCACATGTATCGTGCCTCCTCATCTCTACCTACAATATGGATCCGGCTCTGTATGTCCTGTCGAAATACGATGGCCACTCCTCCCGATCCTTGTGCTGTACTCTGTCTCGTCGTGGTCCTGAATGCAGATTCCCAATGAAAACCTGCAATGCGTGGTAGACCTCTCTCTGGGCTCTCGTGTCCCTGTGATGCACGCAAAGTCATGTGATGCGAGGATCTCCTCGACTCTGTCTGGTCGCCTCCAGAGTGACCCGTTGCAGTTCCACACTGCTCCTCTGAGTGGTATCTCCTGTTGTAGTGATGTCTCATAGGCCGCATGGCCCTATTTGATAGGGCGTCCATCTATGAAGACCTTACCATCGCGGTAAAAGGCCTTCCTCCCCTCTCGACGTGCCTGGAGTATCTGTTGCATGCAAGCGCGTCGGTGTGCCACCTGCATACGCGTGAGGTCCTCGTCCATGTAGAGGGTGCTGCCGGGTAGTCCACGTAGTACTGATCGACGTCTAAAAAAGGCGGTTCGTGCCTCCTCGGGACTCATCTTGAGGATGAGTGCTCGCGAACGCAATGTATCCCTCCCAACCCTCCATGCGTCTGTGTAGGGCATGCTCTCGTATCCAAGTCGACGACAAATGTCAGTGGCGTCTCCCTCCGGTGATACCCCTTCGGGTAGGCCTGTAATCCGAATGTGAAGTCTTCGAGTGTGTCGAAGCCTCTCCTCCTCAAGTGTGTCCTGGACTTGTGTGAGCTCTTCTTTCTGCACGTCTTCCCTAACTTCCTTCTTAACCCTTTTGTGTACTACTTCCACCCATGACTCTCGAGTAGATTCTACCTCCGTTTTGATTTCCCTCTTTATTTCTTCCTTGAGTATCTCCACGTTGGAGATCTCCCCCTCTTCTTTCATGTGCTCATAAGCTGTCCTCCAATGGTCTCTTTCTTCTGTGAGAGTCTTCACTTGTTCTTCCAGTCCTTTGACTTTATTCATTACTTGAGCTTCGAGTCCTTTGAGAGCTTTAGCAATAAGGTCGTCCACTTCCTTCCGGTCCATGGGAGCCATTTCAAGGTTTAGGATTAGGGCTCGGGTAGAGAGGGAGAGAGAGAGAGAGAGAGAGAGAGAGAGAGAGAGAGAGAGAGAGAGAGAGAGAGAGAGAGAGAGAGAGAGAGAGAGAGAGAGAGAGAGAGAGAGAGAGAGAGAGAGAGAGAGAGAGAGAGAGAGAGAGAGAGAGAGAGAGAAATCGATGTACATGGGTGTATCTTCTGTCAATCAGAAAAGATAAAAGTGTTGAAAAAATTGGTAAAGCTCATATAGATCTCTGTAGTATATGCATGTGGAGATACCCATGAAAGTGTGGGGTGTATGGAGTGCGATATCTATGATAGTCTTTATGCAAAAGGGTAGTACAACAAGCATGAGACTGCATCTGAAACGACTAACTAGCTCCATCCTGTGCTAGTGGGTGGGTGTAAGATGTGATACATAGGTGGAGGTGGAGTCAGGGCCACCCTACTGCAGCGGGATCAGCCACCATCTGGGATCATCTCGCCTCCATGGCACGATGGTTACGAGCCTGGATCTCCGCAATCTGGTGTCGGTGAAGTCTCGGGGCCCGAAATCCTATAGCACGGGGTCGTCTCCTAGCTTGAGAAGTCTGAGCCTGCTGAAGAGTCACCGCTCTCGGTGTGTGAGCTGAGGAGGGGGAGGGCTGCTGCACGTCGTGGAATAAAGGTGGTGAGCTGACTCTGTCTCCCTCTTGTATGGGCTTCTATAGTAGGCTGGAGTAGGGAATCTCTGTGACTGTGTATCTCTAGTAAGAATCGCCCGAGGTGTCGCTGGTCTCTAGAGTCCATGATC
Source organism: Ceratopteris richardii (assembly GCA_020310875.1). Taxonomy (NCBI): domain Eukaryota; kingdom Viridiplantae; phylum Streptophyta; class Polypodiopsida; order Polypodiales; family Pteridaceae; genus Ceratopteris; species Ceratopteris richardii. Next base: position 74,686,931 of record CM035424.1, on the reverse strand, counting down.
TCTGCCCTATAAACAGAGTCTTGTATCTGCCTCTAATGTCATCATATACGCTACATTTGCATACAAAGTGCTCCTCATCCTCCATCTCTACTTTGCAAACCTTGCATATCTGCTCCTCTCTGGGGATGTCTGCGGCTCTGCCCGTATCAATCTCTAGTCCGTGTGATGAGACTCTCAACTGGCCAATCGCTACCCTCGAGCTATGAGGCATGTAAGTAACCATGTAGCGTGGTCGCTTGATCAAACAGTCCGCTAGTATGTCTAAGAACTGGTCTCGGTAGTGAGATAGTCTCGATCCCATGTGTGGTGTGTGCCATGTCTGATTCAAGTAGAACTGCCAGAGATCTTGTTTGAGCGCAACATTCCTCTCAAGACGAGAGAGGTGGATGTGAGAGAGAGAGAGAGAGAGAGAGAGAGAGAGAGAGAGAGAGAGAGAGAGAGAGAGAGAGAGAGAGAGAGAGAGAGAGAGAGAGAGAGAGAGAGAGAGAATAAGAAAGGCTTAATAAGACCGAGTGTCTCACCTTGGGATGCAGCTGTTTTATTTCAGAAGAAGAAAGATGGCTCTTATAGATTATGCATTGACTATAGCGGGTTGAATAAAAGAACAATTAAGAATAAGTATCCACTCCCTTACATAGATGACTTATTAGGTAAATTAAGTGGAGCGACATTATTCACAAAGATGGACTTAAGATCTGGATATCACCAAATTAGGATCAAATCAGAGGATATTCCTAAGACGGCTTTTCGAACACGATATGGTCACTATGAGTTTACGGTTCTACCTTTTGGATTAACAAACGCTCCTGCCACATTCATGTGCTTGATGAATAATATTTTTCACGATTACCTAGATGAATTCATCTTAGTATTTCTTGATGATATATTTGTATACTCTAAAGATGATTCTGAGCATGCGGTACATCTCAATAAGACTTTGCAAACTCTTAGAGAACACAAACTGTATGGGAAAAAGAGTAAGTGTTTCTTTGCTAAGGATAAACTTGTGTACATGGAAGAGTAATATCAAAAGAAGGAATCCTTATAGATGAAGATAAAGTAAAAACAGTAGTTGATTGGCCAATTCCTAAGACTGTAAGGGATGTTAGAAGTTTTCTTGAGTTGGCACAATATGAAAGAGCACATATTAAGGATTTCTCTAAGATAGCTACTCCCCTCACCGAATAAACTAAAAAAAATGTAGGATTTGTGTGGAGTGATGCTTGTCAAAAATCATTTGAAACTTTGAAACAAAAAGTCGTTGAGAATTATGTTTTGAAAATACCAGAAATGGGAAAGCCTTTTGTGGTTGCATGTGATGCAAGTGGTAGTCAGATAGGATGTGTTCTTTCACAGGATGGCAGGGTGGTCGCATATGAGTCCAGAAAACTAAGAAAACATGAACTTAACTATCCTACTCATGATTTAGAAATGCTTGCTGTTGTGCATGCACTTAAGCATTGGAGACATCTATTGTTAGGAGTTAAGTTTGAATTGAAAACAGATCATCAGAGTCTAAAATACATCTTCACACAACCATTGCTTAACAATAGACAGAAGCGTTGGATTGAATTATTGAGTATGATTTTGAGATTAAGTATCTCGCTGGTAAGGAAAATAAGGTTGCTGATGCATTGAGTAGGAGACCTTTGTGTAATCTTGTTTCTGTAATAAATTTTGATTTTCTCAATCAAATTCAAGAAGAGATAAAACAGGATCCTTTTTATGCACCTATTTTGAGTTCTTTGAATGCAAACAGGGGATCGATGTATGAGGAAAAATTTCATTTTGCAGAATGGAACATTGTATTGTAACAACTGTCTATGCTTATCGTCTGAATCTCCATTAAAAGTAAAAATATTGCTTGATTGTCATGATGCACCATTTTCTGCACATCCAGGTTAATCAAGGACTTATGTTAAAACAAAGTATTCTTACTTTTGGCCATGTATGAAGCGGGATATTAAAAAATATGTAAGTGAATGTTTGAAGTGCCAACAGGTCAAATCTGAGTTTAAGAGGATGCGAGGACTGCTTCAACCTTTGGATGTTCGAAATCAGAAGTGGGAGTCTATTTCTATGGACTTTATCACTAAGCTACCATATTTGTTGTAGTCGATTGGCTTACCAAGATGGCACACTTCTTTCCTATGAGAAAGACTGATACTGCATTGAATGTTGCAAGAATCTTTGTAAAGGAAGTATTTCGATTGCATGGAATGCCTAAAAGCATCATTTCTGATAGAGATTCTAGATTTACGTCAAACTTCTGGAAAGTGACATTTGAATCCGTTGGAACTCAACTTCGTATGAGTACAGCTTTCCATCCACAAACCGATGGGGAAACCGAGAGGGTTAACAGGGTAGTTGAGGATATGTTGCGTATGTATGTGAATGAAAAGCAAGATAATTGGAGTGAAGCTATGTATGGTTATAACTGTTTGACCCCACCTTCGTTTTTGGGTTTTCCAAATAGAGTAGAAGTATTCAAAGAAATGCTTGATAAGATGGATGAAGAACTTGGAAAAATTAAGAAACACATAAGAGAAGCTCAGAAAAGACAAAAGAAGTTCTATGATTTAAAGAGAAGACCACTTGAATTCCAAGTTGATGATATGGTATTTCTTAAAGTTAATCCTCATCGATCTAACTTGTTGCTAGGGAAGGATCATAGACTTTCTCCTCGATATGCAGGTCCTTTTAAAGTTTTGAAAAAGATTGGATCTCTTGTTTATTTGCTGGAATTACCTAAATATCTAAATGTGCATCTTGTATTTCATGTTAGCTTACTTAAAACATATGTGTCTAATGTTGCTCATGTTTTGCAGGACAATTATAAGCTGAAAGATGATGGCTCTTTTGAGCTTCAACTAGACATAATATTAGATAGAAAGGAAATGTTTCTTAGAAATTGATCTATGGTAGAAATTTTGGTGAAATGGCATTCATACCCAGTAGAAGATTCGAGTTGGGTGAATTTGGATGATTTTTTAACACATTATCCTTCTTTCCAACTCTGAGGACAGAGTTCTTAAAGGGGGGAAGAATTATAATAGGCCTCTTTTCTAGTGAAATAATTCATTTTGAACTTTCTAAATTTCACTGTGGGGATGATGCTTAGAATGAATAATTAGGTCATTTTATGTATGTAGGAAAAGTTTTGGGTTGAAAAGTTTCATATTCTCTCTCTAGACCTTATTCGCATCATGTTTTCTAGTGGAATTTCGAAGGTGAAGATGAAAGAATTAAGGAAAACTCTGTATGAGGGAAAGGTAGAGCAAGAATAAGAGAATAAAAGTGTTAGTGTGAAAGTTTTGTGAATCAACTTTTAAGTACCTCGTTCAGGGCCCTACATTTAGTTCATTGTAAGAAAATGCCTTGATTTTACTCTCTCTAGAATTTTGAAACTTGCAGGGCTCAAAAGTGGCATTTGGAGGTGGATTTGGATGTCGGACATCTCTAACACTATTGTGCAGATCGAAAAATTAAATAAAAATGTCACTCACAAGCTTAAGCTAATTCCTCACTGTTTTTGAGTTACAGGGCTTTGAAAAGTGTCGTTTTTTCCAACACTTAATAAAAAAAACGAGGGCTTATCTAATTCTATTCGAATTCGTGGTTCTCATGCTCACGTGTCACCATGTCTAATTATGGATATTTTCGGATGTCTTCTTTTGGTGTTTTTCTACTATTTTTGACAGGTATGCTAACGAAAGGAAGAACACTACGATCGCATGGCTTTTTGCGAAAGTTTTGGAGAAACCCGACTTTTTCTAAATTTGGCGGATCGCACACTTCTTTAGGGGGCACGGCTGCGATCAAACTGGAATATAAGGAGATCTGCGCATTAACACGGAGGACACACAGAAATATGAGAATTACCTTGTGATTGAGAGTGATTGAGAGTGTGATTACCTCTGCATCATATTTGTTTCTACTCTTCCGCATCAGATTTTCTTTACCTTGTGCAATCTCTGAGTTCTTCTCTCCGCTGCTATTTTTGAGTGATCGAAAGATTGTGATTGAATTGTGATTGGTGATAGATTGTGATTGAGGAAACGCTACAAGTGGTATCAGAGCATAATCAATCCGCGGGAACGATGGAAGGTCTAACATAAAAGATTCATGAACAAGAGGAGCTTATTCATAAGCTTCTTGGTGAATTGCACAAAGAAAGAGGGGGAAAGCAACCAGAAGGAGGAACAAAGTTGTTTGTGGAGCTGAACGATGAAGTAGATGAAGGTGCGGGAACATCTAGTGTACCTCGCGGAAAACAGAAACGCAATTACGAAGATATGGAACCAGGTGAGTTTGCCCTTAACCAAGTCTTCCAGAAGGCAAAGTTGAATGATTTTGATGGCGAGAAGAAGAGTGCGAACATCTTGAGGCATGGATTTAAGAACTAGAGGATTTCTTTGATCTTTGACAATTTAGTGAAGAGTCCAAGGCAAAAGTTGGGATCCTACACCTGCGTGGGATCGGGAAGCTATGGTGGAAGTCATATATGCAGACTCGAACGCATTCTGGTCCAGTTCTATGGAAGGAATTTAGAGGATAAGCTGAAAAACGCTATTGTTCTCCACACTACCATATGGAGAAGAAGATGGAGTTCTACAATTTTCGACAACACGAAAGTTATAAGCATAGCTTATCTGTTGATGAGTACAAAGAGAAGTTCCTACGTCTTCATAAATATGCATTAGAGGTTAGTGGTAATGCTCTAAAGAGTAAATTTATTGAAGGGCTTCATGAGGAACTTCGCTATCAAGTCAAGCGATCTGGATGCATTGATTTTCTTGATGCTGTTGCGATGGCTGAGAACTTTGAGAAGATGGAGAAGTTCAATTTGTAGAAGGCAAATAGAAGCAGATTCATTGCAACGGGACATAGACCACAAAGACCTGTTGCAATAAACATGAACAATTCAAAGAAAACTCCATCTTCTAATAACCAAGGTAAGAACCCTGCTCAGGTGGAAAATCAAAGGAGGCGTCAACCAATCGAGTGGCAACAAGACCCTAATTTTATTGAGAGGGCAAAAATGCTTGGTCTGTGTTTTCGTTGCGAGGAGCAAGGGCATCGGACATATGAGTGCCCGAACAAGGCAGTCTTTCGACCTGCACAATCAAAAGCGATAAACATCATCGAGGACGGTACAATTATTAAAGAAGCAGATGATGGCGGTAAGTGCCCTGACTCTACTTTACGTTGCATGGTGGTTAGTTCTTTCCCAAAGGCTTCTATAATCACGATTCCGGGTATGATTTCTGCGCATAAAACTAGATTTTTGATCGATTCAGGTAGTACCCATTGTTTTCTATCTTTCAAATTGGTACAGAATCTAGGGATATCCCTAAATATGCAGATAACCAGACCTGTAGAGATGATCAATGGACGATTACACTACACAAAAGGATATGTTGAAAACCTTGAATTTACTCTTTCTAATAGGCGCTTTTCTGGAAGTTTCCATGTAATTGAGATGAAACAGAGTGATGTAATTATAGGCATGGATTGGTTAGTTAAAAATTCTGCGACAATTAATTCTGAACAAAGAACGATCGCTTTAAAGCTAGATGATGAATCTATTCATATTCTAGGTGATGTCTTTAATCCTAGACCTACTCTTATTTCTGTTATGCAGATAATTAGAGGTATACATGATGGTTGTAAAACATTTGTAGTGTATGTGAACAATCTGCATGAGGAAGGTAATGACGAAGATATTCCAGATTACGTAGGAAATCTCTTGAAAGAATATGCCGATGTATTTCCAGAAGACTTGCCTGGTATACCCCCACCTAGGCACATTGACCATGCCATTGACCTATATCCAGGGAGTGAACCATATTCTAGGGCACCCTATATATTTAACATTGATGAATTAAAGGAGCTTAAGATTCAATTAGATGATCTTTTGAAGAAGGTCTTAATAAGACCGAGTGTCTCACCTTGGGATGCACCTGTTTTATTTCAGAAGAAGAAAGATGGCTCTTATAGATTATGCATTGACTATAGGGGGTTGAATAAAAGAACAATTAAGAATAAGTATCCACTCCCTCACATAGATGACTTATTAGGTCAATTAAGTGTAGCGACTGTATTCACAAAGATTGACTTAAGATCTGGATATCACCAAATTAGGATCAAATCAGAGGATATTCCTCAGACGGCTTTTCGAACACGATATGGTCACTATGAGTTTACGGTTCTACCTTTTGGATTAACAAACGCTCCTGCCACATTTATGTGCTTGATGAATAATATTTTTCACGATTACCTAGATGAATTCATCTTAGTAATTCTTGATGATATATTTGTATACTCTAAGGATGATTCTGAGCATGCGGTACATCTCAAGGAGACTTTGCAAACTCTTAGAGAACACAAATTGTATGGGAAAAAGAGTAAGTGTTTCTTTGCTAAGGATAAACTTGTGTATCTAGGAAGAGTAATATCAAAAGAAGGAATCCTTATAGATGAACATAAAGTAAAAACAATAGTTGATTGGCCGATTCCTAAGACTGTAAGGGATGTTAGAAGTTTTCTTGGGTTGGCACAATATGAAAGAGCACATATTAAGGATTTCTCTAAGATAGCTACTCCCCTCACCGAATTAACTAAAAAGAATGTAGGATTTGTGTAGAGTGATGCCTGTCAAAAATCATTTGAAACTTTGAAACAAAAGGTCGTTGAGAATTATGTTTTGAAAATACGAGAAATGGGAAAAGCCTTTTGTGGTTGCATGTGATGCAAGTGGTAGTCAGATAGGATGTGTTCTTTCACAGGATGGCAGGGTGGTCGCATATGAGTCCAGAAAACCAAGAAAACATGAACTTAACTATCCTACTCATGATTTAGAAATGCTTGTTGTTGTGCATGCACTTAAGCATTGGAGACATCTATTGTTAGGAGTTAAGTTTGAATTGAAAATAGATCATCAGAGTCTAAAATACATCTTCACACAACCATTGCTTAACAACAGACAGAAGCATTGGATTGAATTATTAAGTGAGTATGATTTTGACATTAAGTATCTCGCTGGTAAGGAAAATAAGGTTGCTGATGCATTGAGTAGGAGACCTTTGTGTAATCTTGTTTCTGTAATAAATTTTGATTTTCTCAATCAAATTCAAGAAGAGATAAAACAGGATCCTTTTTATGCACCTATTTTGAGTTCTTTGAATGCAAACAGGCGATCAATGTATGAGGAAAAATTTCATTTGCAAAATGGAACATTGTATTGTAACAATCGTCTATGCTTATCGTCTGAATCTCCATTAAAAGTAAAAATATTGCATTATTGTCATGATGCACCATTTTCTGCACATCCACGTTATTCAAGGACTTATATTAAAACAAAGTATTCTTACTTTTGGCCATGTATGAAGCGGGATATTAAAAAATATGTAAGTGAATGTTTGAAGTGCCAACAGGTCAAATCTGAGTTTAAGAGGATGCCAGGAATGCTTCAACCTTTGGATGTTCCAAATCAGAAGTGGGAGTCTATTTCTATGGACTTTATCACTAAGCTACCTATGACTAGAAGTAAGCATGATACCATATTTGTTGTAGTCGATTGGCTTACGAAGATGGCACACTTCTTTCCTATGAGAAACACTGATACTGCATTGAATGTTGCAAGAATCTTTGTAAAGGAAGTATTTCGATTGCATGGAATGCCTAAAAGCATCATTTCTGATAGAGATTCTAGATTTACGTCAAACTTCTGGAAAGCGACATTTGAATCCATTGGAACTCAACTTCGTACGAGTACAGCTTTCCATCCACAAACTGATGGGGAAACCGAGAGGGTTAACAGGGTAGTTAAGGATATGTTGGGTATGTATGTGAATGAAAAGAAAGATAATTGGAGTGAATATTTACCCTTGGTTGACTTTCCATACAATAGTGCACGGCATGCATCTATAAAAATGACTCCGTTTGAAGCTATGTATGGTTATAACTGTTTGACTCCACCTTCGTTTTTGGGTTTTCCAAATAGAGTAGAAGTATCCAAAGAAATGCTTGATAAGATGGATGAAGAACTTGGAAAAATTAAGAAACATATAAGAGAAGCTCAGAAAAGACAAAAGAAGTTCTATGATTTAAAGAGAAGACCACTTGAATTCCAAGTTGATGATATGGTATCGTGCACCTGCGTGGGATCGTGAAGCTATGGTGGAAGTTATATTGCAGACTCGAACACGCTCTCCTCCAGTTCTATGGAAGGAATTTAGAGAACAAAGCTGAAAAACGCTATTGTTCTCCACAGTACCGTATGGAGAAGAAGATGGAGTTCTACAGTTTTCGACAACACGAAAGTGATAAGCATAGCTTATCTAGTGATGAGTACAAAGAGAAGTTCCTACGTCTTCATAAATATGCATTAGAGGTTAGTGGTAATGCTCTAAAGAGTAAATTTATTGAAGGGCTTCGTGAGGAACTTCGCTATCAAGTCAAGGGATCTGGATGCATTGATTTTCTTGATGCTGTTGCGATGGCTGAGAACTTTGAGAAGATGGAGAAGTTCAATTTGCAGAAGGCAAATAGAAGTAGATTCATTGCAACGGGACATAGACCACAAAGACCTGTTGCAATAAACATGAACAATTCAAAGAAAACTCCATCTTCTAATAGCCAAGGTAAGAACCCTACTCAGGTGGAAAATCAAAGGAGGCGTCAACCAATCGAGTGGCAACAAGACCCTAATTTTATTGAGAGGGCAAAAAGGCTTGGTCTGTGTTTTCGTTGCGGGGAGAAAGGGCATCGGACATATGAGTGCCCGAACAAGGCAGTCTTTCAACGTGCACAATCAAAAGCAATAAACATCATCGAGCACGGTACAATTATTGAAGAAGCAGATGATGGCGGTAAGTGCCTTGACTCTACTTTACGTTGCATGGTGGTTAGTTCCTTCCCAAAGGCTTCTGTAATCACGATTCCGGGTATGATTTCTGCGCATAAAACCAGATTTTTGATCGATTCAGGTAGTATCCATTGTTTTCTATCTTACAAATTGGTACAGAATCTAGGGATAGCCCTAAATATGCAGATAACCAGACCTGTAGAGATGGTCAATAGAAGATTACACTACACAAAAGGATATGTTGAAAATCTTGAATTTACTCTTTCTAATAGGCGCTTTTCTAGAAGTTTCTGTGTAATTGAGATGAAACAGAGTGATGTAATTATAGGCATGGATTGGTTAGTTAACAATTCTGCGACAATTAATTGTGAACAAAGAACCATCACTTTAAAGCTATATGATGAATCTATTCATATTCTAGGTGATGTCTTTAATCCTAGACCTACTCTTATTTCTGCTATGCAGATAATTAGAGGTATACGTGATGGTTGTAAAACATGTGTAGTGTATGTGAACAATCTGCATGAGGAAGGTAATGACGAAGATATTCTAGATTACGTAGGAAATCTCTTGAAAGAATATGCCGATGTATTTCCAGTAGACTTGCGTGGTATACCCCCACCTAGGCAGATTGACCATGCCATTGACCTATATCCAGGGAGTGAACCATATTCTAGGACACCCTATAGATTTAACATTGATGAATTAAGGAGCTTAAGATTCAATTAGATGATCTTTTGAAGAAAGGTTTAATAAGACCGAGTGTCTCACCTTGGGGTGCACCTGTTTTATTTCAGAAGAAGAAAGATGGTTCTTATAGATTATGCATTGACTATAGGGGGTTGAATAAAAGAACAATTAAGAATAAGTATCCACTCCCTCACATAGATGACTTATTAGGTCAATTAAGTGGAGCGACATTTGAATCCATTAGAACTAAACTTCGTATGAGTACAACTTTCCATCAACAAATTGATGCGGAAACCGAGAGGGTTAACAGGGTAGTTGATATGTTGCATATGTATGTGAATGAAAAGCAGGATAATTGGAGTGAATATTTACCCTTGGTTGAGTTTGCATACAATAGTGCATGGCATGCATCTATAAAAATGACTCCGTTTGAAGCTATGTATGGTTATAACTGTTTTACTCCACCTTCGTTTCTGGGTTTTCCAAATAGAGTAGAAGTATCCAAAGAAATGCTTGATAAGATGGATGAAGAACTTGGAAACATTAAGAAACATATAAGAGAAGCTCAGAAAAAACAAAAGAAGTTCTATGATTTAAAGAGAAGACCACTTGAATTCCAAGTTGATTATATGAGATTTCTTAAAGTTAATCCTCACCGATCTAACTTGTTGCTAGGGAAGGATCATAGACTTTCTCCTCGATATGCAGGTCCTTTTAAAGTTTTGAAAAAGATTGGATCTCTTGCTTATTTGCTGGAATTACCTAAATATCTAAATGTGCATCCTGTATTTCATGTTAGCTTACTTAAAAAATATGTGTCTAATGTTGCTCATGTTTTGCAGGACAATTATAAGCTGAAAGATGATGGCTCTTTTGAGCTTCAACCAGAAATAATATTAGATAGAAAGGAAAGATTTCTTAGAAATAGATCTATAGTAGAAATTTTGGTGAAATGGCATTCATACCCAGTAGAAGATTCGAGTTGGGTGAATTTGGATGATTTTCTAACACATTATCCTTCTTTCCAACTATGAGGACAGAGTTCTTAAAGGGGGGAAGAATTGTAATAGGCCTCTTTTCTAGTGAAATAATTCATTTTGAACTTTTTGAATTTCACTTTGGGCATGATGCTTAGAATGAATAATTAGGTCATTTTATGTATGTAGGAAAAGTTTTGGATTGAAAAGTTTCATATTCTCTCTCTAGACCTTATTCGCATCATGTTTTCTAGTGGAATTTCGAAGGTGAAGATGAAAGAATTAAGGAAAACTCTGTATGAGGGAAAGGTAGAGCAAGAATAAGACAATAAAAGTGTCAGTGTGAAAGTTTTATGAATCATGTTTTAAGTACCTCGTTCAGGGCCCTACATTTAGCTCATTGTAAGAAAATGCCTTGATTTTACTCTCTCTAGAATTTTGAAACTTTCAGGGCTCAAAAGTGGCATTTGGAGGTGGATTTGGATCTCGGACATCTCTGATACTATTGTGCAGATCGTAAAATTAAATAAAAATGTCTCTCACAAGCTTAAGCTAATTCCTCACTGTTTTTGAGTTACAGGGCTTTAAAGAGTGCCTTTTTTCCAACACTTCAAAAAAAAAAAAAAACAAGGGCTTATCTAATTGTATTCGAATCCATGGTTCTCATGTTCACGTGTCACCATGTCTAATTATGGATATTTTCGGATGTCTTCTTTTGGTGTTTTTCTTCTATTTTTGACAGGTATGCTAAAGAAAGAAAGAACACTACGATCGCATGGCTTTTTGGGAAAGTTTTGGAGAAACTCGACTTTTTCTAAATTTGGCGGATCGCACACTTCTTTGGGGGGCATGGCTGCGATCAAACTGGAATATAAGGAGATCTGCGCATCAACACGAAGGACACACAGAAATCTGAGAATTACCTTGTGATTGAGAGTGTGATTGAGAGTGAGAGTGAGAGTGAGAGTGAGAGTGTGATTGAGAGTGCGAGTGTCAATGCGAGTGTGATAGCTCGGGGGTGGTCGGGAGGTAGAGGCTTCGTCAAGAAGCTATTGTCCAAAGCTATTGTAACCATTGATTGGCATCTATAATATCAGAATTCTTCCTTCTCTGCGTCATATTTGTTTCTACTCTTCCGCATCAGATTTTCTTTACCTTGTGCAATCTCTGAGTTCTTCTCTCCGCTGCTATTTTTGAGTGATCGAAAGATTGTGATTGGGGATAGATTGTGATTAAATTGTGATTGGTGATAGATTGTGATTGAGGAAACACTACAAGTGGTATCAGCGCAGAATCAATCCGCGGGAACGATGGAAGGTCTAACACAAAAGATTCGTGAACAAGAGGAGCTTATTCAGAAGCTTCTTGGTGAATTGCGCAAAGAACGAGGGGGAAAGCAACCAAAAGGAGCAACAAATTTGTTTGTGGAGCTAAACGATGAAGTAGATGAAGGTGCGGGAACCTAGTGTACCTCGCGGAAAGGAGAAACGCAATTACGAAGATATGGAACCAGGTGAGTTTGCCCTTAACCAAGTCTTCAAGAAGGCAAAGTTGAATGATTTTGATGGCGAGAAGAAGAGTGGCGAAGATCTTGAGGCATGGATTGAAGAACTAGAGGATTTCTTTGATCTTCGACAATTTAGTAAAGAGTCCAAGGCAAAAGTTGGGATCATGCACCTGCATGGGATCACGAAGCTATGGTAGAAGTCATATATGCAGACTCGAACGCGTTCTGGTCCAGTTCTATGGAAGGAATTTAGAGAACAAGCTGAAAAACGCTATTGTTCTCCACACTACCATATGGAGAAGAAGATATAGTTCTACAATTTTCGACAACACGAAAGTGATAAGCATAGCTTATCTATTGATGAGTACAAAGAGAAGTTCCTACGTCTTCATAAATATGCATTAGAGGTTAGTAGTAATGCTCTAAAGAGTAAATTTATTGAAGGGCTTCGTGAGGAACTTCGCTATCAAGTCAAGGGATCTGGATGTATTGATTTTCTTGATGTTGTTGCGATGGCTGAGAACTTTGAGAAGATGGAGAAGTTCAATTTGCAGAAGGCAAATAGAAGCAGATTCATTGCAACGGGCATAGACCACAAAGACCTATTGCAATAAACATGAACAATTCAAAGGAAACTCCATCTTCTAATAACCAAGGTAAGAACCCTGCTGAGGTAGAAAATCAAAGGAGGCGTCAACTAATCGAGTGGAAACAAGACCCTCATTTTATTGAGAGGGCAAAAAGGCTTGGGCTGTGTTTTGTTGCGGGGAGCAAGGGCATCAGACATATGAGTGCCCGAACAAGGCAGTCTTTCAACCTGCACAATCAAAAGCGATAAACATCATCGAGCACGATACAATTATTGAATAAGCAGATGATGGTGCTAAGTGCCCTGACTCTACTTTACGTTGCATGGTGGTTAGTTCTTTCCCAAAGGCTTCTGTAATCACGATTCCGGGTATGATTTCTGCGCATAAGACCAGATTTTTAATCGATTCAGGTAGTACCCATTGTTTTCTATCTTTTAAATTGGTACAGAATCTAGGGATAGCCCTAAATATGCAGATAACCAGACCTGTAGAGATGGTGAATGGACGTTTACACTACACAAAAGGATATGTTGAAAACCTTGAATTTACTCTTTCTAATAGGCGCTTTTCTGGAAGTTTCCATGTAATTGAGATGAAACAGAGTGATGTAATTATAGGCATGGATTGGTTAGTTAGAAATTCTGCGACAATTAATTGTGAACAAAGAACGATTACTTTAAAGCTAGATGATGAATCTATTCATATTCTAGGTGATGTCTTTAATCCTAGACCTACTCTTATTTCTGCTATGCAGATAATTAGAGGTATACGTGATGGTTCTAAACATTTGTAGTGTATGTGAACAATCTGCATGAGGAAGGTAATGACGAAGATATTCCAGATTACGTAGGAAATCTCTTGAAAGAACATGCCGATGTATTTCCAGAAGACTTGCCTGGTATATCCCCACCTAGGCAGATTGACCATGCCATTGACCTATATCCAGGGAGTGAACCATATTCTAGGGCACCCTATAGATTTAACATTGATGAATTAAAGGAGCTTAAGATTCAATTAGATGATCTTTTGAAGAAAGGCTTAATAAGACCGAGTGTCTCACCTTGGGATGCACCTGTTTTATTTCAGAAGAAGAAAGATGGCTCTTATAGATTATGCATTGACTATAGGGGTTTGAATAAAAGAACAATTAAGAATAAGTATCCACTCCCTCACATAGATGACTTATTAGGTCAATTAAGTGGAGCGACTGTATTCACAAAGATCGACTTAAGATCTGGATATCACCAAATTAGGATCAAATCAGAGGATATTCCTAAGACGGCTTTTCGAACACGATATGGTCACTATGAGTTTACGGTTCTACCTTTTGGATTAACAAACGCTCCTGCGCATTTATGTGCTTGATGAATAATATTTTTCACGATTACCTAGATGAATTCATCTTAGTATTTCTTGATGATATATTTGTATACTCTAAAGATGATTCTGAGCATGCGGTACATCTCAAGAAGACATTGCAAACTCTTAGAGAACACAAATTGTATGGGAAAAAGAGTAAGTGTTTCTTTGCTAAGGATAAACTTGTGTATCTAGGAAGAGTAATATCAAAAGAAGGAATCCTTATCGATGAAGATAAAGTAAAAACAGTAGTTGATTGGCCAATTCCTAAGACTGTAAGGGATGTTAGAAGTTTTCTTGGGTTGGCACAATATGAAAGAGAACATATTAAGGATTTCTCTAAGATAGCTACTCCCCTCACCGAATTAACTAAAACGAATGTAGGATTTGTGTGGAGTGATGCCTGTCAAAAATCATTTGAAACTTTGAAACAAAAAGTCGTTGAGAATTGTGTTTTGAAAATACCTGAAATGGGAAAGCCTTTTGTGGTTGCATGTGATGCAAGTGGTAGTCAGATAGGATGTGTTCTTTCACAGGATGGCAGGGTGGTCGCATATGAGTCCAGAAAACTAAGAAAACATGAACTTAACTATCGTACTCATGATTTAGAAATGCTTGCTTTTGTGCATGCACTTAAGCATTGGAGACATCTATTGTTAGGAGTTAATTTTGAATTGAAAACAGATCATTAGAGTCTAAAATACATCTTCACACAACCATTGCTTAACAACAGACAGAAGCATTGGATTGAATTATTAAGTGAGTATGATTTTGACATTAAGTATCTCGCTGGTAAGGAAAATAAGGTTGCTGATGCATTGAGTAGGAGACCTTTGTGTAATCTTGTTTCTGTAATAAATTCTCATTTTCTCAATCAAATTCAAGAAGAGATAAAACAGGATCCTTTTTATGCACCTATTTTGAGTTCTTTGAATGCAAACAGGGGATCAATATATGAGGAAAAATTTCATTTGCAGAATGGAACATTGTATTGTAACAATCGTCTATGCTTATCGTCTGAATCTCCATTAAAAGTAAAAATATTACATGATTGTCATGATGCACCATTTTTTGCACATCCAGGTTATTCAAGGACTTATGTTAAAACAAAGTATTCTTACTTTTGGTCATGTATGAAGCGGGATATTAAAAAATATGTAAGTGAATGTTTGAAGTGCCAACAGGTCAAATCTGAGTTTAAGAGGATGCCAAGAATGCTTCAACCTTTGGATGTTCCAAATCAAAAGTGGGATTCTATTTCTATGGACTTTATCACTAAGCTACCTATGACCAGAAGTAAGCATGATACCATATTTTTTGTAGTCGATCGGCTTACCAAGATGGCACACTTCTTTCCTATGAGAAAGACTGATATTGCATTGAATGTTGCAAGAATCTTTGTAAAGTAAGTATTTCGATTGCATGGAATGCCTAAAAGCATCATTTCTGATAGAGATTCTAGATTTACGTCAAACTTCTGGAAAGCGACATTTGAATCCATTGGAACTCAACTTCATATGCGTACAGCTTTCCATCCACAAACTGATGGGGAAACCGAGAGGGTTAACAGGGTAGTTGAGGATATGTTGCGTATGTATGTGAATGAAAAAAAGCAGGATAATTGGAGTTAATATTTACCCTTGGTTGAGTTTGCATACAATAGTTCATACCCTTGGTTGAGTTTGCATACAATAGTGCAGGATAATTGGAGTGAATATTTACCCTTGGTTGAGTTTGCATACAATAGTGCATGGCATGCATCTATAAAAATGACTCCGTTTGAAGCTATGTATGGTTATAACTGTTTGACTCCACCTTCGTTTTTGGGTTTTCCAAATAGAGTAGAAGTATCCAAAGAAATGCTTGATAAGATGGATGAAGAACTTGGAAAAATTAAGAAACATATAAGAGAAGCTCAGAAAAGACAAAAGAAGTTCTATGATTTAAAGAGAAGACCACTTGAATTCCAAGTTGATGATATGGTATTTCTTAAAGTTAATCCTCACCGATCTAACTTGTTGCTATTGAAGGATCATAGACTTTCTCCTCGATATGCACGTCCTTTTAAAGTTTTGAAAAAGATTGGATCTCTTGCTTATTTGCTGGAATTACCTAAATATCTAAATGTGCATCCTGTATTTCATGTTAGCTTACTTAAAAGATATGTGTCTAATGTTGCTCATGTTTTGCAGGACAATTATAAGCTGAAAGATGATGGCTCTTTTGAGCTTCAACCAGAAATAATATTAGATAGAAAGGAAAGATTTCTTAGAAATAGATCTATAGTAGAAATTTTGGTGAAATGGCATTCATAACTAGTAGAAGATTCGAGTTGGGTGAATTTGGATGATTTTCTAACACATTATCCTTCTTTCCAACTCTGAGGACAGAGTTCTTAAAGGGGGGAAGAATTGTAATAGGCCTCTTTTCTAGTGAAATAATTCATTTTGAACTTTCTGAATTTCACTGTGAGGATGATGCTTAGAAAGAATAATTAGGTCATTTTATGTATGTAGGAAAAGTTTTGGGTTGAAAAGTTTCATATTCTCTCTCTAGACCTTATTCGCATCATGTTTTCTAGTGGAATTTCGAAGGTGAAGATGAAAGAATTAAGGAAAACTCTGTACGAGGGAAAGATAGAGCAAGAATAAGAGAATAAAAGTGCCAGTGTGAAAGTTTTGTGAATCATGTTTTAAGAACCTCGTTTAGGGCCCTACATTTAGTTCATTGTAAGAAAATGCCTTGATTTTACTCTCTCTAGAGTTTTAAAACTTTCAGGGCTCAAAAGTGGCATTTGGAGGTGGATTTGGATCTCGGACATCTCTAACACTATTGTGCAGATCGAAAAATTAAATAAAAATGTCTCTCACAAGCTTAAGCTAATTCCTCACTGTTTTTGAGTTATAGGGCTTTGAAAAGTGTCGTTTTTTCCAACACTTAAAAAAAAAAAACGACGGCTTATCTAATTCTATTCGAATCCGTGGTTCTCATGCTCACGTGTCACCATGTCTAATTATGAATATTTTCGGATATGTCTTCTTTTGGTGTGTTTCTCCTATTTTTGACAGGTATGCTAAAGAAAGGAAGAACACTACGATCGCATGGCTTTTTGCGAAAGTTTTGGAGAAACTCGACTTTTTCTAAATTTGGCGGATCGCACACTTCTTTGGGGGGCATGGCTGCGATCAAACTAGAATATAAGGGGATCTGCGCATCAACACGGAGGACACACAGAAATGTGAGAATTGCCTTGTGATTGAGAGTGTGATTGAGAGTGAGAGTGAGAGTGAGAGTGTGATTGAGAGTGCGAGTGTGAATGCGAGTGTGATAGCTTACGGGTGGTCGGGAGGTAGAGGCTTCGTCAAGAAGCTATTGTCCAAAGCTATTGTAACCATTGATTGGCATCTATAATATCAGAATTCTTCCTTCTCTGCGTCATATTTGTTTCTACTCTTCCGCATCAGATTTTCTTTACCTTGTGCAATCTCTGAGTTCTTCTCTCCGCTACTATTTTTGAGTGATCAAAAGATTGTGATTGGGGATAGATTGTGATTGAATTGTGATTGGGGATAAATTGTGATTGAGGGAACGCTACAAGTGGTATCAGAGCAGAATCAATCCGCGAGAACAATGGAAGGTCTAACACAAAAGATTCGTGAACAAGAGGAGCTTATTCAGAAGCTTCTTGGTGAATTACGCAAAGAACGAGGGGGAAAGCAACCAGAAGGAGCAACAAATTTGTTTGTGGAGCTAAACGATGAAGTAGATGAAGGTGCGGGAACATCTAGTGTACCTCGCGGAAAAGAGAAATGCAATTACGAAGATATGGAACCAGGTGAGTTTGCCCTTAACCAAGTCTTCAAGAAGGCAAAGTTGAATGATTTTGATGGCGAGAAGAAGAGTGGCGAAGATCTTGAGGCATGGATTGAAGAACTAGAGGATTTCTTTGATCTTCGACAATTTAGTGAAGAGTCCAAGGCAAAAGTTGGGATCCTGCACCTGCGTGGGATCGCGAAGCTATGGTGGAAGTCATATATGCAGACTCGAACGCGTTCTGGTCCAGTTCTATGGAAGGAATTTAGAGAACAAGCTGAAAAACGCTATTGTTCTCCACACTACCATATGGAGAAGAAGATGGAGTTCTATAATTTCCGACAACACGAAAGTGATAAGCATAGCTTATCTGTTGATGAGTACAAAGAGAAGTTCCTATGTCTTCATAAATATGCATTAGAGGTTAGTGGTAATGCTCTAAAGAGTAAATTTATTGAAGGGCTTCGTGAGGAACTTCGCTATCAAGTCAAGGGATCTGGATGCATTGATTTTCTTGATGTTGTTGCGATGGCTGAGAACTTTGAGAAGATGGAGAAGTTCAATTTGCAGAAGGCAAATAGAAGCAGATTCATTGCAACGGGACATAGACCACAAAGACCTGTTGCAATAAACATGAACAATTCAAATAAAACTCCATCTTCTAATAACCAAGGTAAGAACCCTGCTCAGGTGGAAAATCAAAGGAGGCGTCAACCAATCGAGTGGCAACAAGACCCTAATTTCATTGAGAGGGCAAAAAGGCTTGGTCTGTGTTTTCGTTGCGGGGAGCAAGGGCATCGAACATATGAGTGCCCGAACAAGGCAGTCTTTCCACCTGCACAATCAAAAGCGATAAACATCATCGAGGACGGTACAATTATTGAAGAAGCAGATGATGGCGGTAAGTGCCGTGGCTCTACTTTACGTTGCATGGTGGTTAGTTCTTTCCCAAAGGCTTCTGTAATCACGATTCCGGGTATGATTTCTGTGCATAAAATCAGATTTTTGATCGATTCAGGTAGTACCCATTGTTTTCTATCTTTCAAATTGGTACAGAATCTAGGGATAGCCCTAAATATGCAAATAACCAGACCTGTAGAGATGGTCAATGGACGATTACACTACACAAAAGGATATGTTGAAAACCTTGAATTTACTCTTTCTAATAGGCGCTTTTCTGGAAGTTTCCATGTAATTGAGATGAAACAGAGTGATGTAATTATAGGCATGGATTGGTTAGTTAAAAATTCTGCGACAATTAATTGTGAACAAAGAACGATCACTTTAAAGCTAGATGATGAATCTATTCATATTCTAGGTGATGTCTTTATTCCTAGACCTACTCTTATTTCTGCTATGCAGATAATTAGAGGTATACGTGATGGTTGTAAAACATTTGTAGTGTATATGAACAATCTGCATGAGGAAGGTAATGACGAAGATATTCCAGATTACGTAGGAAATCTCTTGAAAGAATATGCCGATGTATTTCCAGAAGACTTGCCTGGTATATCCCCACCTAGGCAGATTGACCATGCCATTGACCTATATCCAGGGAGTGAACCATATTCTAGGGCACCCTATAGATTTAACATTGATGAATTAAAGGAGCTTAAGATTCAATTAGATGATCTTTTGAAGAAAGGCTTAATAAGACCGAGTGTCTCACCTTGGGGTGCACCTGTTTTATTTCAGAAGAAGAAAGATGGCTCTTATAGATTATGCATTGACTATAGGGGGTTGAATAAAAGAACAATTAAGAATAAGTATCCACTCCCTCACATAGATGACTTATTAGGTCAATTAAGTGGAGCGACTAGATTCACAAATATTGACTTAAGATTTGGATATCACCAAATTAGGATCAAATAAGAGGATATTCCTAAGACGGCTTTTCAAACACGATATGGTCACTATGAGTTTACAGTTCTACCTTTTGGATTAACAAATGCTCCTGCCACATTTATGTGCTTGATGAATAATATTTTTCACGATTACCTAGATGAATTCATCTTATTATTTCTTGATGATATATTTGTATACTCTAAAGATGATTCTGAGCATGCGGTACATCTCAAGAAGACGTTGCAAACTCTTAGAGAACACAAATTGTATGGGAAAAACAGTAAGTGCTTCTTTGCTAAGGATAAACTTGTGTATCTAGGAAGAGTAATATCGAAAGAAGGGACTGTAAGGGATGTTAGAAGTTTTCTTGGGTTGGCACAATATGAAAGAGAACATATTAAGGATTTCTCTAAGATAGCTACTCCCCTCACCGAATTAACTAAAAAGAATGTAGGATTTGTGTGGAGTGATGCCTGTCAAAAATCATTTGAAACTTTGAAACAAAAAGTCGTTGAGAATTGTGTTTTGAAAATACCAGAAATGGGAAAGCCTTTTGTGGTTGCATGTGATGCAAGTGGTAGTCAGATAAGATGTGTTCTTTCACAGGATGGCAGGGTGGTCGCATATGAGTCCAGAAAACTAAGAAAACATGAACTTAACTATCCTACTCATGATTTAGAAATGCTTGCTGTTGTGCATGCACTTAAGCATTGGAGACATCTATTGTTAGGAGTTAAGTTTGAATTGAAAACAGATCATTAGAGTCTAAAATACATCTTCACACAACCTTTTCTTAACAACAGACAGAAGCGTTGGATTGAATTATTAAGTGAGTATGATTTCGACATTAAGTATCTCGCTGGTAAGGAAAATAAGGTTGCTGATGCATTGAGTAGGAGACCTTTGTGTAATCTTGTTTCTGTAATAAATTCTGATTTTCTCAATCAAATTCAAGAAGAGATAAAACAGGATCCTTTTTATGCACCTATTTTGAGTTCTTTAAATGCAAATAGGGGATCGATGTATGAGGAAAAATTTCATTTGCAGAATGGAACATTGTATTGTAACAATTATCTATGCTTATCGTCTGAATCTCTTAAAAGTAAAAATATTGCATGATTGTCATGATGCACCATTTTCTGCACATCCAGGTTATTCAAGGACTTATGTTAAAACAAAGTATTCTTACTTTTGGCCATGTATAAGGCGGGATATTAAAAAATATGTAAGTGAATGTTTGAAGTGCCAACAGGTCAAATCTGAGTTTAAGAGGATGCCAGGAATGCTTCAACCTTTGGATGTTCCAAATCAGAAGTGGGATTCTATTTCTATGGACTTTATCACTAAGCTACCTATGACCAGAAGTAAGCATGATACCATATTTGTTGTAGTCGATCGGCTTACCAAGATGGCACACTTCTTTCCTATGAGAAAGATTGATACTGCATTGAATGTTGCAAGAATCTTTGTAAAGGAAGTATTTCGATTGCATGGAATGCCTAAAAGCATCATTTTTTATAGAGATTCTAGATTTACGTTAAACTTCTGGAAAGTGATATTTGAATCCATTGGAACTCAACTTCATATGAGTAGAGCTTTCCATCCACAAACTGATGGGGAAACCGAGAGGGTTAACAGGGTAGTTGAGGATATGTTGCGTATGTATGTGAATGAAAAGCAGGATAATTGGAGTGAATATTTACCCTTGGTTGAGTTTGCATACAATAGTGCATGGCATGCATCTATAAAAATAACTCCGTTTGAAGCTATGTATGGTTATAACTGTTTGACTCCACCTTCGTTTTTGGGTTTTCCAAATAGAATAGAAGTATCCAAAGAAATGCTTGATAAGATTGATGAAGAACTTGGAAAAATTAAGAAACATATAAGAGAAGCTCAGAAAAGACAAAAGAAGTTCTATAATTTAAAGAGAAGACCACTTGAATTCCAAGTTGATGATATGGTATTTCTTAAAGTTAATCCTCACCGATCTATCTTGTTTCTATGGAAGGATCATAGACTTTGTCCTCGATATGGAGGTCCTTTTAAAGTTTTGAAAAAGATTGGATCTCTTGCTTATTTGTTGGAATTACCTAAATATCTAAATGTGCATCCTGTATTTCATGTTAGCTTACTTAAAAGATATGTGTCTAATGTTGCTCATGTTTTGCAGGACAATTATAAGCTGAAAGATGATGGCTCTTTTGAGCTTCAACCAGAAATAATATTAGATAGAAAGGAAAGATTTCTTAGAAATAGATCTATAGTAGAAATTTTGGTGAAATGGCATTCATACCCAGTAGAACATTCGAGTTGGTTGAATTTGGATGATTTTCTAACACATTATCCTTCTTTCCAACTCTGAGG
Organism: Ceratopteris richardii; assembly: GCA_020310875.1. Taxonomy (NCBI): domain Eukaryota; kingdom Viridiplantae; phylum Streptophyta; class Polypodiopsida; order Polypodiales; family Pteridaceae; genus Ceratopteris; species Ceratopteris richardii. Next base: position 74,664,914 of record CM035424.1, on the reverse strand, counting down.
ACAGAGTTCTTAAAGGGGGGAAGAATTGTAATAGGCCTCTTTTCTAGTGAAATAATACATTTTGAACTTTCTGAATTTCACTGTGGGGATGATGCTTAGAATGAATAATTAGGTCATTTTATGTATGTAGGAAAAATTTTGGGTTGAAAAGTTTCATATTCTCTCTCTAGACCTTATTCGCATCATGTTTTCTAGTGGAATTTCGAAGGTGAAGATGAAAGAATTAAGGAAAACTCTGTATGAGGGAAAGGTAGAGCAAGAATAAGAGAATAAAAGTGCCAGTGTGAAAGTTTTGTGAATCATGTTTTAAGTACCTCGTTCAGGGCCCTACATTTAGTTCATTATAAGAAAATGCCTTGATTTTACTCTCTCTAGAATTTTGAAACTTGCAGGACTCAAAAGTGGCATTTGGAGGTGGATTTGGATCTCGGACATCTCTAACACTATTGTGCAGATCAAAAAATTAAATAAAAATGTCTCTCACAAGCTTAAGCTAATTCCTCACTGTTTTTGAGTTACAGGGCTTTGAAAAGTACCGTTTTTTCGAGCACTTAAAAAAAAAAAAAACGAGGGCTTATCTAATTCTATTCGAATCCGTGGTTCTCATGCTCACGTGTCATCATGTCTAATTATGGATATTTTCGGATATGTCTAATTTGGTTGTTTTTCTCCTATTTTTGACAGGTATGCTAAAGAAAGGAAGAACACTACGATCGCATGGCTTTTTGCGAAAGTTTTGGAGAAACTCGGCTTTTTCTAAATTTGGCGGATCGCACACTTCTTTGGGGGGCATGACTGCGATCAAACTGGAATATAAGGAGATCTGCGCATCAACACGGAGGACACACAAAAATCTGAGAATTATCTTGTGATTGAGAGTGTGATTGAGAGTGTGAGTGTGAGAGTGAGAGTGTGATTGAGAGTGCGAGTGTGAATGCGAGTGTGATAGCTTGGGGGTGGTCGGGAGGTAGAGGCTTCGTCAAGAAGCTATTGTAACCATTGATTGGCATTTATAATATCAGAATTCTTCCTTCTCTGCGTCATATTTGTTTCTACTCTTCGGCATCAGATTTTCTTTACCTTGTGCAATCTCTGAGTTCTTCTCTCCGCTACTATTTTTGAGTGATCGAAAGATTGTGATTGGGGATAGATTGTGATTGAATTGTGATTGGGGATAGATTGTGATTGAGGAAACGCTACAAGTGGTATCAGAGCAGAATCAATCCGCGGGAACGATGGAAGGTCTAACACAAAAGATTCGTGAACAAGAGGAGCTTATTCAAAAGCTTCTTGGTGAATTGCGCAAAGAACGAGAGGGAAAGCAACCAGAAGGAGCAACAAATTTGTTTTTGGAGCTGAACGATGAAGTAGATGAAGGTGTGGGAACATCTAGTGTACCTCGCGGAAAAGAGAACCGAAATTACGAAGATATGGAACCAGGTGAGTTTGCCCTTAACCAAGTCTTCAAGAAGGCAAAGTTGAATGATTTTGATGGCGAGAAGAAGAGTGGCAAAGATCTTGAGGCATGGATTGAAGAACTAGAGGATTTCTTTGATCTTCGATAATTTAGTGAAGAGTCCAAGGCAAAAGTTGGGATCCTGCACCTGCATGGGATCGCGAAGCTATGGTGGAAGTCATATATGCAGACTCGAATGCGTTCTGGTCCAGTTCTATGGAAGGAATTTAGAGAACAAGCTGAAAAACGCTATTGTTCTCCACACTACCATATGGAGAAGAAGATGGAGTTCTACAATTTTCGACAACACGAAAGTGATAAGCATAGCTTATCTGTTGATGAGTACAAAGAGAAGTTCCTACGTCTTCATAAATATGCATTAGAGGTTAGTGGTAATGCTCTAAAGAGTAAGTTTATTGAAGGGCTTCGTGAGGAACTTCGTTATCAAGTCAAGGGATCTGGATGCATTGATTTTCTTGATGCTGTTGCGATGGCTGAGAACTTTGAGAAGATGGAGAAGTTCAATTTGCATAAGGCAAATAGAAGCATATTCATTTCAACAGGACATAGACCACAAAGACCTGTTGCAATAAACATGAACAATTCAAAGAAAACTCCATCTTCTAATAACCAAGGTAAGAACCTGAGATCTGCGCATCAACACGGAGGACACACAGAAATCTGAGAATTACCTTGTGATTGAGAGTGTGATTGAGAGTGAGAGTGAGAGTGAGAGTGTGATTGAGAGTGCGAGTGTGAATGCGAGTGTGATAGCTCGGGGGTGGTCGGGAGGTAGAGGCTTCGTCAAGAAGCTATTGTCCGAAGCTATTGTAACCATTGATTGGCATCTATAATATCATAATTCTTCCTTCTCTGCGTCATATTTGTTTCTACTCTTCCGCATCAGATTTTCTTTACCTTGTGCAATCTCTGAGTTCTTCTCTCCGCTGCTATTTTTGAGTGATCGAAAGATTGTGATTGGGGATAGATTGTGATTGAATTGTGATTGGGGATAGATTGTGATTGAGGAAACGCTACACGGAGCTTCCCAATGATGACTCGAAGGTGGCGGGGTAGGTATGTCTACATGTATCTCAGAATCTCGATGCAACCCTTGTCCAATATATGTAGAAAATGCTTACGGTAATAGAGCATTTTTGGTGGTAATGTATCCCTAGGACTCACCCATGTCCTTTGTATGTATGTATGCAATATCTCCTGATGAATGACCCTATTCCTCTCGTGATGAGAGTGAGTAGGTGGGTGCATGTAAGTCCTACTGTAGTGGTGGTAGCCTGTCTATGTCAAAACCATGGTGGGCAAGCCAGTCTCGTGTCTGTGCATACCATGAGGTGTCACCTGCTAATGCCACATCACGTGATGAATGGAAAGCACGATAAGCAATGCGCTCTTTATCCATGCTCGGAAGTCTGTGTAATAGGCATACTGTCTGGAATAGTGCCTCAACTAGCATCAGTGGTGTAGCGAGCTCTGCTCTAATGATATCATGAGGTATTGAAGGCTTGCCATGGATAAGTCTGGCAATCAAGAGGATCTGTGGCCTCTCCAATGCTGTCCATATTGATGTAGATAATCCCGGCCCCCGTATGGCTGCCCCATACATGAGCGCTAGCATAACCAAAGTGTCGAAGAGTCACCCCTTTCTGCGGGGCTCCTGAGAATATGACTAGTGGCACTGTCTCTCCATCAAAGCTAGTGCTGCGTACCCATGTGTGATGCGGTCACGGGCTGCCTCAGACATAGAGAAGACCCGTGATGCTGCTCTAAATGTCACTCCCAAGCAAACATATGATCCGACCACCTCGATTGGTCCGCCTGGTGCTGTGAACAAACTATGTCTGCGTACGTGTGCTGATGTATGAAAGATCATGACCTTGGTTTTACCAAGGTTCACAGATAACCCTCTGTGTCTGGAAAAGTCATCTAGGCCATGTAGATGATGTTGTAGACCTTTTACAGACTGTGAAACCAGTACAATATCATCAACATATAAAAGAATATAGATAGTGGATCCGTGTACCTTAATGCCATCACCTCCCTACTACTCTATGTCCACTATCTCATCAATGTAGAGACCAAAGAGGGTGGGTGAAAGAGGGCATCCTTGTGTCACCTCGATAGTGCTAGCAAGTGGATCAGATAAGCCCTTGGACATCTGACTCTACCAGATACTCTCTCGTATAAGGCGTAGATGTGCCATATCATCTCGATTCTCCTCTGGAGCTCCGATATCAAGTAGTCGTCCGAAGAGTCGTTCCTTGGGGACAGTGTCAAATGCTTTGCGGAAGACCACAAAGCAGCAATAAATCTCCTCTTCCTCACCCTTGCCTGGTTGATCAGACATCTCAATGTGAAGATGTGGTCAATGGTAGAGTAATCTCATCTAAAACCCGCCTCTCCTGGAGCCTTGATACCCTTCCTCTCGGCGAGAGTACTCCACACTGTCTCTAGTACCGCCCATATAACTTGGCCAATATAGGGCCAATCATGATCATCCGGTATGTAGCTCGATCCATAGTATCACCTGACTTATGAATGGGCACTATGGTGTGCTCAGTCCATGAGTCAGGGAACCCTTCAACCCATGCATGGTTGAAGAGGTGGGCAATGATCGGTGCGAGAGTCGTGCCTCCGTAGATGAGGTGCTTTGCTTGTAAACCGAAATGGTCATCGATGTTGCCATGCTGTAGACGAGCAATAGCGCATCCCACCCATAGCAGGCAGGTGCGTTAGGTGCGTTCAATTCGGTGTGTGTAAGGTGCGTGAACAGAATGGTACGGGGAGGTAAGGTGCATTGTATCAAAAAAATTATATATATATATATATATATAATTTACTTAATATGTGTTTCTACATATACATTCATGATTCATCATTTGACATTGATTCATTAAACAATGAACATTTGTAAATTGTAACTTTGAAATTGAAATACTTAACTGTAAACTTCAAGGATCAAGTTCAACATACCATTATTCATATAAGAAGACGAGATAAGATTCAAGAATAACAATTTGAGTCTTGACATAGGCATAATGCACACGACACATCGAATATACTGATATATGATAATGCCATACAAAATATGATAAAACAAAATGGACAAAATCCCTACGAACTACTAACAGTCAACCTGAAATGACGGAATCTAGATACAAAAGCCCTGAAATGATGTATGCCTATCATGTGAATCATAATCACTCCTCTTCATCCATGCTGATGGAATGGTCATATGAAGAAGTATGTGGAGAGGAGAGTAGAATGTCTTCTCGTGTAATGACATTCCCATCATCGTCAAACTCTAGTTCCCGAATAGGAATCGTCTCCGTAACAGACTCTCATGATCACTCGATGGTGTAGGAGCACCTCTCCGTCGGGGGTGCATTTTGCGCCTCGTACCTCTCACTGGAGCTGCACTAGTAGAAGGACGATCAGTCCGCCTTTGCTGTAAAGCACGTGAGCGTGCCCTAGTAACCCTTCGATCGATCACCTCGAGCTCTGTATGGAGCATGCGACAGATCTCCTCCTCTTCATCCTGCGCAGATCCTCCCACATCCTCCGTAGATGTAAAACTCTGCTCACATGTAATAGGAGAAACATACAAAATGAAAATAATAATTTTTAGCTTCAACTTTCAAGCTTCAGTAATTATAAGTCATAAGCTTCAAGCTTCAAGCTTCAATGTCTACTATCTAGACTCCACACAATACCTGTCTTGGACCCTTGAGGTCCTACAATGATCGTAAAAACCGAAGATTGACTTTTCAATATACCACATGCTGAAGTTGTGCCACACTGAGACTATTGCGTAATTTGGTATGCACCAATGAGAATGCACTCTAATTACGCTCACATGGGCTCGTTGAACAATCCTAAAATTAATATAAAGGCTTATAATGTAAATCAAATCAATTATCAAAATATAAAATTGTAAGCACATTGCACAATAAAACATAGAAAATACCTGAGATAACATTGGTAATGCATATGGAGCGATCGTGGGGTGTCCATAGCCATAATGATTCCACCACTCAAGCGGTTGAGACGTAACATCAGTTCGCATAGATGGGGGTGTGCATATGCTATGCCGATGCTTCCCATATGAGCTGAGAATTAGCTATCAAAAGTGATATGCTCATTCTCAGCCATGACATGCTCCTTCTCAGCCATGACATGCTCCATATACAAATCTTTCATATATCGCAATGATCCCTGACTCCATAATCTCGTGCTTTTGAAGTATGGATGGAGTAATGCCGCAAAACCATGAACAGGTCGTGACATGAACTCCCATAAAGACTCCACAAGCTAAAGTATCTCCTCAAGTCTACATTATAAAAAAAAAGATTTAAACATGAACTGCAAATTTGAGAATTCAAATTATAATATACCTGTATGGTGACAATGTCGTAGATGCTTGAATCCCCTCTGTCATTCTTGTGTACATATGGTACACAAGTCCGAGGGTTGAACCCTCCATGTCAACATAGCATAATATTACATGAATCTGTCGCAAGATAGGCAAAATATTGCCTATCTCTGCCCAAAAATCCATGTTTAAAATCTTCCTTTGCACATGATGTGCAATCTTTGTGTTTCCTCTGACCATACTTATCCATTTCCTATCTATTACGGTCATCCTCAAGGAATCAATGCACATGTGTAAGCAGGAGAAGACATGATAAATATATCCAAATCGTGTTTCTGATGTGCGAACTAACTCCTTGTCACTATAACTGCGAAAGATTCTCAAAGCTTGGTGATTCTGTCTTATAAACGAGATAATGCCTTTGGCATCTGAAAGCGTAGGAGCCAACCATGATAGTTGGGGTATGTCCTCAAACAAAAGGTCAAGACAATGTGTGTTGCAAGGGGTCCAAACAATGCTCTGGAACTCGGATTCTATCATCTCCCCCATCCTCTTATACTAGTTAGAGGCATTGTCTCTCACTATTTGTATCACATTGGAGACTCCTACTTCTTTTATAGCATTTTATATGCTCATAAATGAATTCCCCTGTGATACGGGTACCCATAACACTACAATCCATTGCCTTCAGAAAATAAGTGCCTAAGCAAGAGGAAACCATTAGATTGATAATGTGGCGTCATCTAAAATCGCTCCATCCATTGGATAGAATGGAGCAGCCATAGGTCTGCCACCTACTTTTAATGGGTCCTAATTGTAGGTCGATCCTCTCTTGCTCTTCAATGAGCATGGATGTGCGTAGGCGATTATATTGAAAGAGGTTGCATTCAAGTATTCAACACTCTATTTCAATTTGTGCAACTTTGTGCCATTGCTTCTGTAAGCCCGTACTTAGATAAGCAGAATGGAGGCCCCTTGTCCAGGTCTATGGCTTGGCAGCTTGGATGACTCAAGAGGGGTAGAGCTTTCACTCTCTTCTCGTTGGGTAGATGTGCGGCTTCTAAATTAGCTAGCACTAGGTCCAACACTAAGTCCACCTTTCTAGTCTTCTAATATATCAATAGAAGCTGCAATAGACTTAGGCCTGCGAGAAGCCACCGCCTCTTTGTTAAGATTGTGCTCATGTCGCACAGCCTCGGCTATGTCATTGGGGACTTTTGGATAAGCTGAAATGCCAGATCCTCCTAGTGTTGACACATGTCGAATAAGACGTGTAATTGTTGTGCTAAATGGTTTGGCACAATACTTGCACACCCACCTCCGTGTGCCCGAGCCAGAAGCGTTAGGATTAACCAATTCATGGGTTGAAGTGTGAAGGGCCCAAAGGTGGGAAATAGTACGACGCATAATTTTAAATGAAGAAAGAAGCAAGGAGCACAGGCCTCAAGGTGTGTGGATGTATGGACATTGGAAGGCTGAAGCAAGAAGATGAGTGGACGATGGACCACAATGGGATGTGTAGCTACTAGCGACCAAGGGAGCAAGAGGAAAGAAGTGGCAAGGGAGCAAGAGGGCTAGAGCTTGGAGTGTAGCATGTGCACAAGAAAGTAACTAAGTGGTAAGAGCTTGAAGCCTCACAGTAGGAGAGAGCTCTCTGCAGCACTCGGAGATCGCAAGGAATCGGCCAAATTATGTGACAAATTTAGTATTGTAGGGTTAACAATCTGAGCCACGAAAAAAATCGATGAAGAGCACCGCATTTTTTGGCTCGCACCGCATTCATCGAACCTTACGATCCAGTTCACGTACCAATGTTGCCCTAGTCCCACCATAGTTGGTGTGAAGAAGTCAAAGGTAGTGGGATGTGAGCTCTGCGGCATGGGAATGGGGGGCTAGTCTGGATCTCGTATAGGCTTTGTGCATAGTTATGCCAAGTGCTCGGGTCTCAGATGGGTGTCTACTATCTCCTCTCTCTCAAATGTCACCACACCACTGGAGTGTCTTGACTCATGAGCAAATGGTAAATATCCCAATATTGTCTCTCCTCCCATTCTCGTCGTTTGCGGCGAGTAAGGCTCTGCATGCGACGCTGTCCCTGTGTGTGTGTAATATCCCCTCTATGCTCTAAAATTCGTAGGTGCTTCAGTAGCGCACGACAATCTGCATCATACCAGTAGTTCTGGGGCATGGATCCTGTGCATGGAGGGTGTATATGGGTGCAGTGTGGGAAGCTGCGGAGAGTTGAGTGCTCCAGGATGGTGGCGATTGTGATGTAAGTGTGTCCAAGGGTGAGAGTGGATCGAGAGAGAGAGAGTAGGCGGGTGTGTAAATGGTGTGCATAAACGTGTGAGAGCTCATGTGTGAAGTGTATCGTGGTATGTCTCTCAGTGGGTGAGGGAGGGTCTAACGGAATAAAAGATGAAAGTGTGAATGTGATAAATGTATGGTCAACACAAAGTGGGTGTCGTCCAATACTATATGAGGGGATGAGTGAAGCTCCACAAATGGTACCCAAAATGTAGTCGATTGTGCTCTCACCTCCCCCGTGAAGGAAGCAAGTAAGTCCACCTGAGCCTTGCCAACAATGCATCGCGTTATATATAACGAGATGGTATCTATTGCCCAACTCAAGCAGGTGTGCCATATCCGGTGGCATCCTGACCCATATCTGCTGACACTCTACCGTAGTAGGTTTGGAACGCGTTCCAAACACGTTTGGTATGTATGGCGTACGGAACGTGCGTACCGTACACACACACATACATACATACACACACACAGACACATACACACACAGACACATACACACACACATACATACATACATACATGCATACATACATACATACATACACACACACACACACACACATATATATATATATATATATATATATATATATATATATATATATATATATATATATATATATATATATATATATATATATATATATATATATATATATATATATATATATATATATCCCGTTCCATATCCCGACGTTTGGTACGACACCACATTCCGTACACATACCGTACGTGCCATACCAAACGTTCCGTACCACCTTGCACTCTACTGGTGCATGTCTCCTCTGGATCTCTGCCCCTCATGAGATGTGGATGATCCATGTTGTATGCCTGTGGATGATCCATGTCGTATGCCTCGCACTGACATGACTCGGTGCGGCCATTGAAGTCCCCCTTAATGAATTCTTCACCTAAGGTGATGTTATGTAGTATGTCATCCGAAAGTGTTGTGTATGGTGAGTCTGTGTCTCGGATCGATCCTCCAAGGTCTTGTCTTGCATATCGAGATCCATCTGGTGGAAAGTAGCATATCGCAATGTAAATCAAGCTACTTGGTGCTATCTCCATGCAGACCCACATGTATCATGCCTCCTCATCTCTCCCGATGATATGGATCCGGCTTTGTATCTCCTGTCTAAATATGATGGCAACACCCCCCGACCCTCGTGCTGTACTCTGTCTCATCGTGGTCTTGAATGCAGATTCCCAGTGAAAACTTGCAATGCGTGGAAGGCCTCTCTCTGGGCTCTCATGTGTCTCTCTAATGCAAGCAAAGTCATGTGACTCCACGATCTCCTCGAGTCTGTCTCGTTGTGTCCAGAATGCCCCGTTGAAATTTCACACTGCTCCTCTGAGTGGTGCCTCCTGGTGTAATGATGTCTCATAGGCCGCGTGGCCATATTTGATAGGGTGTCTTTCTATGAAGATCTTACCATCCTGATAAAAGGCTTTCCTTCTCGACGTTTTGGGAGTATCTGTGGCATGCAAGCATGTTTGTGTGCTACTTGCATCCTCGTGAGGTCCTCGTCCATGTAGAGGGTGCTGCTTGGTAATCCCTGTAGTACTGATCGATGTTTAAAAAAGGCGGTTCGTGTCTCCTTGGAGCTCTTATGAAGGATGAGTGCTCGCGAACGAGATGTATCCCTCCCAACCCTCCATGCGCATGTGAAGGGCATATTCTCGTACCCGAGGCGACGACAAATATCGGTGGTGCCAGTTTCTGGTGATGCTCCCTCCAGTAGGCCCGTAATCTGAATGTGGAGTCTTTGAATGTGTCGAAGTCTCTCCTCCTCAAGTGTATCGTGAACTCGTGTGAGTTCTTCCTTCTTCACGTCTTCCTTGACTTCCTTCTTCACCTCTTCTTTGACCTCTTTTTTAATATTTTTACTTACAACTTCCACCCAACTATTTTGTGTTGCATCTATCTCTGATCTGATGTGTTCTTGCACCCCCCATCCTCCAATCATTTTTTATTTCTTCTTTCAAGTCATCTAGCTTTGTGATCTCTCCTTCTTCTTTGGAAATCCTGAGGTGAATGATTTCTTCTTGAAGCCCATGCATCTCAACATTCATTTCATCTCGGTCTTCTTGAAGAATTTGGACATGCTCTTCTGGGGCTCTTATTCTATAAATGGACTTCCTCATTTCTTGATTAAGTACTCTGTCTACCTCTTTCTTTACCACTCTGACTGCTTTAGTAATCATGTCTTCCACATCCTTTTTTTCTAGTCGAACCATGCTGCTTCTGTGGCAATTTCAAAATGATGATATAGTTATAGTGTCAGAATTTAGGGTTTCGTCATCAGTTCCAATTCTGATGCGAACCCTAAATTTTAATGGACCCGGCCTCGAACCCTAGATTTGTCCAGGCAGCCAAAAGAGCAAAATTTTCTCTGTAAACTCAAAATCTTCAACCGAGAGAGAGAGAGAGAGAAAGAAAGAAAGAAAGTCATATTAATGTCTTCTCGATGCTAAACTTGGCCTATGAGATAAAACCATGTACAAGTGTAGTAACCCTGTATAGAAAATGAAATGAAACAAAAAGTACTCGCTACACAAGGATATATACGATTAGAAAAGGCTGGGGAGACGTGGCTCTGACTCTGCAGATAATGGTTACCTAATACATGGGGGATCCATAATGTGAGTGAGTAAAATACCCTAGCTACTGGTGATGGGTGCAGGTGGGTGTAGTATGTGGTGCATCGGTGGTGGTCTGAGTGCCTCCTGAAGGAAGACAACCTTAGGGGTGGTGGTATGCCTCTGCGCCATCATGTGGTCGTAGGTTGTCCTGATGCATGAGATATCCTCATGATATAGTCGTGGTCGACGATATCCAACCATGCGTGGTCTGCGTCGTGCTCTCTGTGCTGCTGCCTAGTAGTGAGTGAGCCCTATAAATGGACCTCTCTGATGTAGCTCAGCTTGCTGAAAGAATTGAGTAATGGTCTGTTGGGTACTCACCTGCATCTGATGTGTGGGCTGTAGTGACTGCTCGCCTCTCGTATGGTGAGAGCCCTATAAATGGACCTCTCTGATGTAGCTCAGCTCGCTGAAAGAATTGAGTAATGGTCCGCTGGGTACTCACCTGCGTCTGATGTGTGGGTTGTAGTGACTACTCTCGCCTCTCGTATGGTGCTGTGAGGAAGCGTCCCAAGTGTCGCTGGTCTCCCATAGTCATGCACAACTAGAGCGACTCCGGTCTAAGTATGTTGGGCATCTGATAACAAAATGCTCCTCACTCTCTACCTCTATCTAACATACTGGGCACCACCTCTTCTCATGGGGGACTCCCTTGGACCGATCCCTCTTAATCTCGAGCGAATGTGATGAAACCCGGAGCTGCCCAATGACGACTCGAAGTTGGTGGGGTAGGTATGTCTGCATGTATGTCGGAATCTCGATGAAGCCCTCATTCGATATATGTAGAAAATGCTCAGGGTAAAAGAGCATTTTCGACGAGAATATATCTCTAGGGCTCACCCATGTCCTCTGTATGTATGTATGCCATCTCTCTTGGCAAATGAATCGATTCCTCTCCTGATTAGAGAGCGAGTAGGTGGATGCCTGTAAGTCATACTGTAGTGGTGGTAGCCTATCTATGTCAAGACCATGGTGGGCCAACCAGTCTCGTGTCTGTGCATACCATGAGGAGATGTCGCCTACTAATGCCATATCACGTGATGTCTGCAGCGCACGATAAGCAATGCACTTTGTATCCATGCTCCAAAATCTGTGTAATAGGCATATTGTCTGGAATAGTGCCTCAACTAGCATCGGTGGTGCAGTGAGCTCTGCTCTAATGATATCATGTGGTACTGTAGGCTTGCTGCGGATAAGACTGTCAATCATGAGGATCTGTGGCCTCTTTAATGTTGTCCATACTGATGTAGCTAATCTCGGCCCCCGTATGGCTACCCCATACATGAGCGTTGGCGTAACCAAAGTCTCGAAGAGCCACCCTTTTGTTCGGGGCTCTTGAAAATATGCCCGATGGCACTGTCTCTCCATCAAAGCTAGTGTTGCATACCCACGTGTGATGCGGTCACGGGTTGCCTGAGACATAGAGAAGACCCCTGATGCTGTTGTAAATGTCACTCCTAAGTAAACATATGATTTGACCACCTCAATCAGTCGACCTGCTGCTGTGAACAGACTGTGTCTGCGTACCTATGCTGATGTATGAAAGATCATGGCCTTAGTTTTACCAAGGTTCACAAATAGCCCTCTATGTCTGCAAAAGTCATCTATGCCATGTAGATGATGTTGTCGACCTTGCAAGAGTCTGAAACCGGTACAATATCATTAGCATATAAAAGAATATGGGCAATGGAGCATACCTCAATGCCATCATCCCCCCCCCTCCCCCTCTGTTGTATGAAGTCCACCATCACATCAATGTACAGACCAAAGAGGGTGGGTGAATGAGGGCACCCTTGCTTCACCCCGATAGTGCTAGCAAGTGGATCAGATAAGCCTCCTGGACATCTGACTCTACCAAATACTCTTTCGTATAAGGCATAGATCCCCCATATCATCTCCTTTGGAGCTCTGATATCAAGTAGTCATCTAAAGAGCCATTCCCTGGGAACCGTGTCAAATGCTTTGCGAAAGTCCACAAAGCAGCAATATAATCTCCTCTTCCTCACTCTTGCCTGGTCGATCAGGCATCTCAGGGTGAAGATGTGGTCAATGGCAGAGTAATCTTGTCTGAAACCTGCTTGTCTTGGGGCCCCGATACCCTTTCTCTCAGCGAGAGTACTCAACTCTGTCTCTAGTACCGCCCCATATAACTTAGCCAATACAAGGCCAATCATGGTCGTGGGGTATGTAGCTGGATCCATAGTATCATCTAACTTATGAATGGGCACTATGGTGTGCTCAGTCCATGGGTCAGGGAACCATTCATCCAATGCACGGTTTAAGAGGTGGGCAATGAGCGGTGCGAGAGTTGTGCCTCTATAGATGAGGTGTTGTGCATGTAAACCGAAATGGTCATGAGCCTTGCCAGTAGACGTGCAATAGCGCGTCCCGCCATAGTGGATGTGAAGAAGTCAGGGGGGTAGGACGTGAGTTCTGCGGCCTGGGAATGGGGGGTTGGTCTGGGATCTTGTATAACCTCCATGCATAGCTATGCCAAGTCCTCGAGTCTGGGATGGGTGTCTGTTGTCTCCTCTCTCTCAAATGTCGCCATGCCACTTCATTGTCTCGACTCATTAGCGAACAGTAAATATTCCAGTACTATCTCTCCTCCCAATCTCGCCATTTACAGCGAGTAAGACTTGCATGCAACCCTGTGCCTTTGTGTGTGTGATATCCCCTCTATGCTCTAAAATCCATAGGTGCTTCCGTAGCTCATGCCAACTTGCATCATAACAGTAGTTTTGGGGCATGGATCGTGTGTGTGGAGGGTGTATATATGTGCGGTATGGGAAGCTGTGGAGAGTTGAGTCTTGTAGGATGGTGGTGATTTGTGATGTAAGAGTGTCCAAGGGTGAGAGTGGATCGAGGGAGAGTAGATGGTTGTGTAAATGGTGTGCATAAATGTGTGAGAGCTCGTGTGTGAAGTGTATCATGGTGTGTGTCTCAATGGATGAGGGAGAGTCTAATGGAATAAGAGATGAAAGTGTGAATGTGATAAATGTATGATCATCACCAAGTGGGTGTCTTCCAATACTAAGTGAGGGGATGAGTGAAGCTCCATAGATGGTACCCAAAATGTAGTGGACTGTGCTCTCACCTCTCCCGTGAGGGAATCAAGTAAGTGCCCGAACCTGGCCAATAGTGCATCCCGTTATATATAATGAGATGGTGTCTGCTGCCCAACTCAAGCAGGTGTCTGCCATATCCGATCGCATCTTGACCCATATCTGTTGACACTCTACTGATGCATGTCTCCTTGGATCTTTGCCCCTCATGAGATGTGGATGATCCATGTTGTATACCTTGCATTGACGTGATTGGGTGCGGCCATTGAAGTCCCCCATAAGGAAGACTTCACCTAAGGTGCTGTAATGTAGTATGTCATCTGAAAGTGCTGTGTATGGTGAGTCTCTGTCTCAAATCGATCCTCCAAACTTCTGTCTTGCATATCGGGATCCACCTGGTGGAAAGTAGCATATTGCAATGTAAATCATGGTACTTGGTGCTATCTCCATGCGAACCCACATGTATCGTGCCTCCTCATCTCTCCCTATGATATGGATCTGGCTCTGTATCTGCCATCACCTCCAGACCCTCGCGCTGTACTCTGTCTCATCGTGGTCCTGAATACAGATTCCGATTGAAAACCTGCAATGCATGGTAGGCCTCTCTCTAGGCTCTCATGTGTCTCTGTAATGCAAGCAAACTCATGTGACTCCAGGATCTCCTCGAGTTTGTCTGGTCGTGTCCAGAGTGCCCTGTTGCAATTCCACACTGCTCCTCTGAGTGGCATCTCTTGGTGTAATGATGTATCATGTCTCATAGGCCACATGGCCCTATTTGATAGGGCGTCCGTCTATGAAGATCTTACCATCCCGATAAAATGCCTTCCTTCCCTCTCAGCGTGCCTGGAGTATCTATGGCATGCAAGCACGTCTGTGTGCTACCTGCATCCTCCTGAGGTCCTCGTCCATGTAGAGAGCGTCGCTTGGTCGTCCATGTAGTATTGATCGACGTCTAAAAAAGGCGGTCTGTGTCTCCTCAGAGCTCATACGAAGGATGAGTGCTCATGAACTCCTAGCCCTCCATGCGCATGTGAAGGGCATGTTCTCATATCCAAGGCCGCGGCAAATGTCGGTGGCGTCAGCTTTTGAGTGTGTGTGTGTGTGAGAGAGAGAGAGAGAGGAGGAGGAGGAGGAGGAGGAGGAAGAGGAAGAGGAAGAGGAAGAGGAAGAAGAAGAAGAAGAAAGGTATATTAATGTCTTCCAAAGGCCAAACTTGGCCTATGAGACAAAATCATATACAACTATGGTAATCTCTATGTAGCAATGGAAAGGAAACAATACTCACTACACAAAATTGTGTAGGCGGAAAATAGCAAAGGATGGTGTACTTGGTAATGAGGAGGTAGTGGGAATAAAATAATGGTGCCTAGGGGGAGAGTGGTTCTGGCTCAGTAGATAATGAACACCTGATACAAGGGGGACCCATGAGGGAGTGAATGTGTATACCCTAATTGATGACGATGGGTGGAGGTGGGTGGAGTATGTGGTACATCGGCAGTGGTAGGAGTGCCTCCTGGAGAAAGCGTGTCCAAGTGGTGGCGATGCGCCTATGCTCCATCATGTAGTCGTGGGCTATCCTAATGCGTGAGATATCCTCGTGGTGCAGTCGTGGTCGTCGGTACCCAACCAGATGTGGTCGGTGCCGCACACTCTGTGCCGCTGCCTGCTAGAGTGTGAGCCCTATGCCTCTAGGAGGCGGGTCTGTTCGATGTGCACCAACGTGCTCAAAATACTGAGTAATAGTCTGTTGGGTACTCACCGATGTCTGGTGTATAGGCTCTAGCATCTGATCTCGTCTCTCATATGCAGCCATGAGGAAACGCCCCATCCTCTGCTGGTGTGCAGTGGTCATGCACAAATGGAGTGACTCCTCTATCTGGAATTGTGCTCGTAGGTCCGAGTATGTCGGACATCTGATAACGAGGTGCTCCTCACTCTCTATCTCTGTATGGCATACTAGGCACCACCTCTCCTCTCGAGGGACTCCTCTAGCTCGACCCCTTTCGATCTCAAGTTGATGTGATGAAACTCGAAGCTGCCCAATGATGACTCGAAGGTGGTGTGGTAGGTATGTCTGCATGTAGCGTGGAGTCTCAGTTTAGCCCTAATCTGAAATCCGTAGAAAATGCTCATGGTAGTGAAGCATTTTCGGTGGTAATGTCCTCCCCGGGCTGATCCATGTCCTCTGTATATATATATGCCATATCTCTTGACAGATGATCCTATTTCTCTCTTGGTGGGAGAGCAAATAGGTGGGAGCCTGGGAGTCGTATTGTATTGGTGGTAGTTTGTCTATGTCAAAACCATGGAGGGCAAGCCAATCCCGTGTCTGTGCATACCATGATAAGGTGTTTCCGGCTAGTGCCATGTCGGGTGATGTCTGGAAAGCTCTGTAAGTGATGCGCTCTATGTCCATGCTCTGGATCCTGTGTAATAGGCATACTGTTTGGAAGAGTGTCTCTACTAGCATCGGTGGTGCAGCAAGCTCTGCCCTAATGATATCATGGGGTACCGAAGATTTGCTGTGGATGAGTCTAGCAATCATGAGAATCTGCGGCCTCTCCAGTGCTGTCCATGATGATGTGGCTAGTCCCGGTTCCCATATAGCTGCACCATACATGAGTGCTGGGGTAACTAAAGTGTGGAAGAGCCACCCCTTTGTGCGGGGCTAGTGAAAATATGCTTGGTGACACTATCTCTCCATCAAAGCTAGCGTTGTGTATCCATGTGTGATGCGATCACGGGCTGCCTGAAACATGGAGAAAACCTCAGAGGCTGCTGTGAAAGTCAATCCCAAGTAGACATATGAACCAACTACCTCAATGGGTGCGCCTGCCGTTGTGAAAGAATTGTCTCTCCTCACCTGTGTTGATGTATGGAAGATCAAAACCTTGGTTTTACCAAGGTTCATTGATAATGCTCTATGTGTACAGAAATCATCTAGGTCATGTAGGTGACATTGTAGACCCTCTGCAGACTCTGAAAGGATCACAATATCATCAACATATAAAAGAATGTGGATAGTGGTCCCTCGTACCTCAATGCCCTCTCCTCCTTGCTGCCATATGAAGTCCGTCAATGTATAAACCAAAAAGGGTGGGTGAGAGGGGGCACCCTTGCTTCACCCCGATGGTGCTAGCATGTGAATCGGATAGACTGCCTAGGCATCTGACTCTACCTGATACTCTCTCATATAAGGCATAGATCCCCCATATCATCTCCTCTGGAGGGAGGGAGGGGGGGAGAGAGAGAGAGAGGGAGAGAGAGAGAGAGAGTGGGGGGGGGAGGGAGGGACAGAGGGTGAGACGTCCGAGAACGTACCAAACGCCCAAGGCCCACAAGAAGGCAGACCCAAGGCGTGTGCAAGCAAATGTACATACTAAGAGCCAAGGTGATTGCACAAAAAAGATTTTTATATTACTTTCGAACATGATTACAACGGATGGCATCGAGGTGCACTACTACCCATCATATTCGCGCACAATTCGATGCCATAGGATAAACCTTCTAGGCATTGGGATGTCTTGGATAGAAATACATGGGTTGTGACATCCTTTCCCGGCTTGAAGAGCTTATTGCCCTCAACAAGTAGGTTCGGACTTACAAAATTTGGGGTTGCTACAATTGAGTGTGATACAAGAAAATTGGGAACATTACAATGGGCTAAGGGGCCATAGTTGACCTACGATGTGCGATAATATTTGCCGATAATGGGGTTGTTTGGAGCGAATGTGTTAGCTTGGATCCATTCAACATCCACTAAGGAGCGGCCTTTCCATTTGATGAGGAACTCGGGGCCTTCGCGTGTGGTGCAATCTCGTAAAATGGCCTCTGGTTCGAACTGGTTCTCGCCATCTTGAGGCACGAGGACTTCACGTCCATAGTTAGTATCTGGCTTGAACTACTTGAGTAAGCTCGCATGAAAGGCATTGTGAAACTGCACGTTGTTTGGCAACTCCAATTGAAAAGTTGCTGGGTTGATCTACTTCGGTACTCTATAAGGGCCGTATCGGTGGTTGAACTTTTGTGTGATGTTGCGGGGAAGTGTGATGTTGTGTGCGCTCACAAGAACTAAGTAGCCGACCTTGAAAACTTCTCCTAGTCTTCTTTTTTTATTCACGTACTTGGCCCAATCTCATTGGTCAGCTTGCATATAGTTACGAATATAATCTTCGATCGTTTGGTTGACCCGCTCGGTTCGCCCATCGGTTTGCTAGTGATATGTGGAGGAAAATCAGAGTCCTGTTCCTAGTGATCAGACGAGTTCGGTCCATAACCAACTCAAGAAGCGACCACCTCGATATGAAACAAATTGACACAAATCCTAGATAGAAGCAAACATACATACATGCAAGCATGGATGCATGCATGTATATAGAGCTAAACACACACACATATTTGTAGGGAGATACGTCGAAATTGTATTTCTATAGCACGCCTTGTGCCTTGAGAAGATGATTGACTACGATCATAGCTCTTCTTTTGTATCTTTAGAAACCTTTGAGCGTATGCTTTTAGAAAGAGGACTAGAAAGCATCTTAATAGGGAAAAAATATGGGATCGCATAAATCTATCGCGAATTGCCACCATCACGCAATCATCTACTTTTAGTACTAAAAAGAATTTGCTTTTACATCTATTGTTGCCGTCGACAGGGTTTGAACTCAAGTAGGTGTTATGAGAGGTGTTTCGCTTAGCCAATAAGCCCATGCCATCTTGTTCTGAAGACCTCTTTAATATACATATCATAATGTAGTTGTTCAGTTGGACAACTTGACATTCAATCCTCCCTTCAATGTCATAATGATACAAGGTTTAATAGCCTGCAAAACTTTCGATGTCTACAAACTTCGGATCTTTGAAAATGTATCTCTTAATTGATTTCCTTTGAATCTTAACCAGATTGTGCATAAATCTGGACTGAACCGAAAATGAAATACGTAAGTCTCTAAACATCAAAATGTGCAACTTAACTTTAAGCTTCAAAATGTATAACTGAACTTTGAACTTCAAAATGTATGATTGAACTTTGAACTTCTAAATAAGCAATTGATTTGTCTTCAACATTTAACCTTGGATATGTAAAATTCATGATTTAATTTAGGTGGCCAAACAATTTCTTGCTTTCCACAGCTTTTGTTCTCTTTTTTGCTATTTGTAAAGCTTCAATTGCACTTGAATAATTTTATCATAATGTTGTGTGCCAATCATATTCTTGAAGTTTGAGCTTCAAATTATCCGAATGAACTAAATCAATTGAACTAAATGAATTGTGTGAACTTACTGAAGTGTCTGAATTAACTAAACTTATTGAAGTGGTTAACTGACTCCTTACATGAGCATTCTTAGCATAATTTCTATTTTGATAGAGATACTCTAACCAAGCATGAAGATATGTTTTGCATGACCTGATCTGGGTTATAATACGTCTCTTCACTCTCAAAACAATGTATGAAAGCGGTTGTGCATCCCTTGAATCCCATTTGGTTTGCTCTTCTATAGGAAGTAATCTGGTAGTAGTATGGACGCTTGATAATGAAGTAGTTCCTCCTTCACTAACCTTTTGTTGAGCAGAAATAAGAACAGGTCTTCTAGAAGATGGACTTGTCTTGGCCTTGGATAAGTGCCATTGATAATATTCCACAAGTCCTTTGCTACTCACAGATTCATCATCATGAAACTCCACATTGGATAATTAGAGATTCCTTCGAGCTTGTCTTCATTCGCAAATCTATAGTCACTCATCTTTTTGAGAGTGTATGTCAACTATGCTCTGATATCAAATAATGGAAGTGGGGTGGGCCTTTATAACAATAATCACATGTTTACAAGATCTTCTGACACCTGAACCTTAGCATATACACCTTAAGACTCAAAATTAGATGAGTGAGAGATAGAGAGAGAATAGAAAAAATTTCAAAGTGTAACGGTAAGCTAGGATGCTCATCTACACTATCTTATATTCCAATGTCAAATTACAATGTGTGGATATGATACAAACTGATAATATTTGAATCTAGATAGAAATAGGAACTAGATACAAGAAATTATGTGTATAGTGCCTAAGAAGTATGATGAGTGTGTGTATGTGAGAATATGGAGAATATGAACAGTTTAGAATTGTTTTACAACAAACCCTAATTTTGATTAACCTAAATGAGAAACTAGTGGATGAACAAGTAGGATAGAAATAGACTTGTTACTCACAATAACTCAGCAAGTGATGGTGATGGTTTGTTGGCACGAACTCCTCTAGATACTCCAGATGTAGAGCACACCTCCAAGAATGTAGGAACTCTCCTTCTAGTGATCCTGTTCAACTTGTGTTCAGTATGCCTTGTGTCTTGAGAAGATGATTGGCAATGATCATAGCTCTTCTTTTATATCTTTAGAAACCTTTGAGTGTATGCTTTTAAAAAAGCACCAAAAAGCATCTTAATAGCAAAAAAACATGTGATCACATAAATATATTGTGAATTGCCATCATCATGCCATCATCTACTTTTAGTATTAAAAAGAATTTGCTTTTATATTTGCCACTGCTGTCGATGGGATTGAACCCGGGTGGGTGTTATGAGAGGTGTTTGTCTTAGCCAACAAGCCCACATCTTGTTGTGAAGAATTCTACAACGTACATTATAATTTGACTTCTTAGTTGGACAAGTTGACATTGTCTCCAACAATTACATACCAAGCAAAAAATGCCTACGTAGGAAAGCTAGAGACCAATCTCCTTGTGTGATATATTGGCCACCACAAATGCCAAATGGCAATGCATCATTGATGGAATATAACATCTTTTGATGGAACTGAGCTTCCAATTCATAATTTGATAGAATTCAATGGAGGCAAGTGAAACAAACATGTTGGTGTACCATTGCTAGAGATGTAGCTATGATTGCATGTAATGTGGACAACTAGAGAAGGATGCCTCACATAATCAAAAGGTAGCTAATGTTCATGGTTGTGTAAGTATTGGCAAAAACAAATTATCCCTTTTCTATTTGAGTATTGGCATGAGGACCCATGAACATATGCTATAAGAGAAGTACATAATAAAGAACAATAGGGCAATTTAAGTAGCAACAAGTTGCTAGTGTAGCTTGCTTTGCCATCTTGACAAAGATGAGAAATTAGTTTCTAGTGAGAACTCAAAAGGAAGTAAATAGTGTGAGATTTTACTTTCTATTAGAGAACAATGAAGATTGATTTTTCTAACATCAATTTTTCGAATTTATATAAGCGATTAGAAGTTGGTCATATTAGCTTATTTGTGCATATGTTGGTTTATTTGTATAGTTTCTTTTTTGTACAACATGCTTTTTCCATACTTAGTATTTTTTCTAACCTTTAAAAATGAAGCAATCATCTTTAGACCTTCACCTTTTGCACAAGGATTTCTCTAGATTATATGTATGGCTAACCTCTTGGAGGTATACATACAATAATTGGAGTAGAATATCAATGCACTATTCCTCTTTTTGCTCATCTTTCAAGCATTCCTTAGCTTCCACACATGACTAAAATGATGTAACTTTTGTCTCACAGCCTTGAAGCATTGTTTTGTTGTTGTTTTTTTGCATGTACAATGTGTACAATTATTTTGAACAAAGCTTCATTTCTTTGTACAAAAAGCTTATCCCATAAAGAGTAGTTTTTCCTATGAAAACAATTTTTCTTCTCTTCAATAAAAAAGCAACTATCTACTGACCTTGACCGTCTAAATAAGGGAGGGGTTTTTGTAGGTCATGTAAATGCTAAATGTCTTGGAAAGGTATACAAAAATTGGAGCATAATTTTAGCAAATTCTACCTCTTTTTTATCATCTTCCAAGTTTCTCAATAACTTGTACACATCATTTAAGTGCTGCATTGTCTTTTTAATAGGTTTGGTGTGTTGTTTCATTGTTGTTTTCTACATATACAAAGATCATCTATTGCTATGTCTTTGTTTTCTTCAACTTTTGAAGATATCGTGAAGGATAATAGTGTATATGCCCTCTTTTGGGTAGTTCTTCATCTCACAATAATTTTTAGCAAGTACAAAATTTATAAATAACAAGTAAATTGACTTCTTGTCACTTTTTTTGTTTAGATCTACTTTCACTTTTTTTGTTTCGATCTATCAGAGATCTTTCTCATTTTAATTGCAAAGTTGGAAACTTTTGTGTTCAACAAATTAGTATAAATTTTTTTTATTCTTCAACAATCTCTCGAGTCCCTAGGAGGGATTTATTTTGGTTCAAGTTTTGTTTCTAAGCTAAATTATTGTGAATTTCTCAAAGTACTTGATTCGATGATTTTCAAAAAATGTATCAAAGTAGGTTTATTTATACAACATAAATTAATATTGGGAATCGAGGTTATGTATTGGATATTTTGAAACTCAATAAAAAATTTACAAAGCTCATGAAATTGCTCTCTAATGAGCTTATTATGATTTTTTTCTTCACAAATGATCTTTGAAGTATTACTAATTGTGATTTTATCTCTTCGTTGAAATGGGGAAGCTTTAAGATTATAAGAAGGAAGAAACAAAACTTCAACAAGCTCTATTACTATCGAGAAGGTATTATTGCAAGGAAGTAGCAAAGATGGGATGCAAAAAATGCACCAAGTCTTGCTTTGATTATCCTTTCTTTGAAAATATATATTATTTCACAAATTTGTTCTTATGGGACCTCTAATCATGCTTGGATTACTTTAGAAAGGCACATGTTTTGTTTTTAAAGAGGGAGTTTATAAATTTTTACATCCTTGAGTGTCACTCTAGCACAATGGCAAGTACCAATGTGAGAAGATCCACCTCATGATTGTCAATCCGAGAAGATGTGAGAAGGGTATGATGACCATGAGCAAGTGAAGGCAAGACAAAGAGATAGAGCAATGGAATACTTAATTAACCAAAAGCAAGATTACAAGCTCTTTTGTTCACTTCAATTCCCAATTTGCTAATCCCAAAAATGAGCTCTCTAGCTCCTTTTATAGTTTTTGACTAGCTATGGCCCTGTCCAAACCTAGTGTCTGGCCTAGTTAAACAATAGGTTCCTAGGTTAATTTGGGGTCTCAAACAAGCTCTAAAAAATATGAAAATTGGTTCGTATTTAGATCTAATACTCCTCAAGCTCGACGACTCCTCGGCTTGCACAAAATGGAGTGAGAATTATAAAAAACGGTATTTACAATGGTGTGTAGGGATTAAGGTCACTATTTTGAAAAGTGTCTGTTCTATTCGCTTGAGCCAATCTTGTGCTTCAATTTCAAATGTGTCTTTTCCTTCTTTAGTGATTCACCCTCAAGGTACTATCATGGGTTCATACAATTCTTTAAAGGATTCTTCGACAGAGATTTCCACTATTGTGTCTGGCTTTGGGTCTTCAATCGGAGAAGGTGGCCTCTCATATTGTAATAGCCTTGCTTGGATTTCCTCAACTTGTTTCTGGAGGATTTCCACTTCCTCTGTAGTCTATGGGATGGTGGCAGCCTTTGGCCTAGATATTCTTAATGTGGTTAATCGCTTCTTGAGGTCTTCATACTCTGTTTCCAGCTTTTCATATGACTCGAGCATTCCTTGAGTAATATCTTGATGTCATATGAGGGAAAAACTTGGAACTGTGTGGGATGGATCGTTATGCCCTGTGTCCCTTCCATAGCGGCCTTGAGATTATCTTGGTTCTGTTGTTATAATCTTCTATTTTCTTCCAACGTTGCGGACATATGCTTCCTGAGAAGCCTTAGACTCCTTCGTAGTTTTGTGTTGGTTACATTTTTCTCATATAGCATGTCCTCCAATACTTTGAGAGCTTGGGCATCCACATCGGGTAACTTGGACTCCAGTTCTGCATGAGCTTGTTGGAGTGTGAAGTATTTAGCCTGGAGTGTTTTGTTGTCTGCTTCCAAATTTGTGACTCGTGCTTGTAATCTTTCATATTTTGCTTGGAAGGTAGCATTCCGATCTTCCCGTCATTGATAAGCTTGCTCAAGCAGTGATACTTATTGAATCATCATATTGAATGTAGTATTTACACTTGTAGATGCAAAGGGAATAGTGTTCAATGCAAGCAGAACAAGAATGTGAATGACGGTGATGTTGGTGGAGAGGGAAGCGCGGATGGTGGGAGCGTGGGAGGAGGGGGATGTGTTGGAACAAGGAACAAGACAAGAAGTAGAACTAGAACTTGGAGAGTACTTACTTGGCAGTCACGACTTCGTGAGCTCCCAAGATTGGTATTAGAAAGACTGAGTATATATGTGGCCACTTAGAGAATGCACGTCCATCCATCATAGGTTTCAATGGCACCTCGTCTTTACGTATCGGATATTGAGCTGCCTGACAAATATCACACCTCTTCACATAGGTATGTGCATCCATGTGAAGGGTTGGTCACCAAAGACCTACGAATAGAATCGCCTTGATCACACAGTCTGGTCCAAAATGTCCTCCTACTACACCTTAGTGAGTAGTCTCTAAGATCTTGAGGTATTCACTCTCATGGACACACAATCTGAGATATCCCTCTCTTTCTCCTTTGTATAGATTATCACCTATGAGTGTGTAATCTAGTGCTTCTTGCTCTAAGCTCTTTCATGTAGCCAACTCTTGAGGGAATATTTTCATCCTTAAAATTGCTACCAAAGCTTCACTCCAATGTGGTACTAGAGACACTTGATATAGCGTAGCATGTTCCATAGGTGGTCTAATACTACAGATTTGACATTCCTTGCATTTTATGGACATTTGCTCCCATAGTTGGCCAATGCACTCCTAACCTTTGTAGCGTTTATAGGATTTGATGTTTGGAGTTATGTTGTTGTAGTGCACCTACAGGTGCTATTTGCAACCACTTTGCATGCTTATCTTCATCTACACAGCAAGCTAGTATGCCTTGATTGGTGTGTTTATACATGTTGCCTACTAGTGTGTGATACTTTTAAGACCTCAGTACTTCTTTATCTTTGGCTTTTAGTACAGGATGTTTAGGTCCAAAGGTAAGAATATGCACTATAGCTTTTGCTCATTCAGGCACTACTTCTAAATTGAACAAGTAAGCATCAAGAAGGTCATATGATACTCCTTGAGGGGACTCTCCTGAAGTGAGTCTAGAAAGGTGATCCGCCCTAAGGTGAGTCCTACCTTTCCTGACCACAACTTCAAAGTCATATTCCATTAGTAAGAGGAACCATCTTACCAATCTACTAGTATTGCAAGGTTGTTCACTAGATATAGCAATGCTTGATGGTATGTAAAAACCTTAAGGTTATTTGCAAGCAAATAATGTCTAAACTTTTTAACCACATATACCGTGCCTAATCCTTTTCTTTCAGTAGTAGTATAATTTCATTCAACCTCATTCAATTGTCTATTGGCATAAGCAATGGGAAGATCTGTATTACCTTCATGAGTAGGTTATGCTAGTGCACACCCATTAACGTAATTAGATGCATCCACATGCATGTGGAATGGCTTGTTCCAATCTGGTGTAGTCAATATTGGCGTTGAACATAGTCTTCGCTTAAGCTCGTTAAAGGAGTTTTCACATTCGTTCATCCACTCAAAGTTAGCTATAAAGGCTTTGCAATGATTGCATACATATGAATGAAACGTCTATAATAGTCACAATGCCCCATGAAAGCTTGTACTTCCTTGACATTGTTTGGCCTAGGTAGCTCTGCAATTGCTCTAACTTTCTCCTTGTCCATGGATATGCCATTCTATGATACTATGTGTCCTAGAATCGTGCCTTGCTTGACCATAAAAACACACTTTTCTAGGTTCAGGCAGACTTGATATTCTCTACATCTACCAAAGATTTATCTTAGCTCAAGTATATGTGTTTGTCTGATGTTGGAATGAGCACATAGATCATCCACATAGACCTCCAAGTTTTTATGTAGAGCTATACTTGACATGATTATGGTTCTTCTTGAAGGCTTGAAGTTTTCAATATGAGTCATAATAATTTGACATGTCCCTCTAATTTCTTTGGGGATCCTATCCATTCCCCTATTCTTCTCCGTTTTCTTCAACTCTATCTATTTTTCTTCTCTTTCTTTTTCATCATCTTCTTCTTCTACCTTTGATGAGTGTTCTTCCTCTTCTTGATCATCATGATCAAGCTTTTCTTCTTCTTCATGATCTTCTTGGTCTTCATGATGCAGCTCTTCTTCATTTTCCTTTTCTGTTTCTTCTTGTTCTTTTTTTTCACTAATCACATCCTTCATTTCTATGTCCGCGGTACCTTCATCATGTTTCTAAATATCATCCAAAATACTCTGGATTTCTTCTACTATATTTTCTTGATTTTCTTCCTCTTTTTTTGTCGCCTTCATTTCTTTTTTCTTTGTTTCCGCTAATTTGGCTAAATATAAATCTTTCTTTGTTTCTTCTTTATTTTCATTCTAACCTATGACTAGGACAAGTCCTTCTGCTTCTTTAGCTTCTATAGTGCCTTCCAAGAATAAGCTTTCTTTTCAGATTCAATTATCTTTGTTAATTGTTCTATCTCTTTAATTTGTACTCCCATCCACTTACTAGCAGTGTTGGTTTTTTTATAGATTCAAAATTCTTAGTAGAAATCCTTCCACGTCGGTATCAGTTTCAATGGCAGAGGTGTCTTTAGATGCCATGGCTAGGACTACTTCTGACACCCTTTCCTCTTTTTTGTCAGCTTCCAATTTATGGATCAAAATGGATCCACCAACTATTGATCCTTTCTCTGAGTCTTCTTTAGCTTGTGTCCTTCTCATGGATCCCTTCACCTTTCTTTTTAACTTTGATTCTTTTCTTTTTCTCTTTATTACAGCCACAACAGTGATCCTCTTTTTAGGAGGTCCTTGGAGCTCTTTAGAGTATGATAATAAAGTTCCATCCTTTTTCATAAAAACCATCTTTGAGTTCCATCATATGTTCATGTAGATCTTCATAATGTTCCATATCTTGTTGATTCGAGTCAGTAGCTTTGTCATAATATTTGTCCATCATCTTTTGACACTAGGCTTCAAATGAAGCTCCTTTTTCATTATCTTGCATTAAATAAGAGTATACCTTTTTTGTGTCAGTCAATGGAGGAATAGGCTCTTTATCATCTTGAACTTTACTTTTTGCTCCCTTTTTAATGCTTTAGTGGCTTCTTCCACTTCTAGCTCTATCTTCCTAGGATCGACCTTCCTCTTTTTGCTTGGTTGTGGTATTTCCATCACTATTTCCTTTCTTTTTCTTTTCTAGCCTCTTTTACACACACCTTCTTTGCTGGAATTTTGACTCCTATCATTGCTTCTTTGAAGATTTGAGATTCTAAAGCTAATAGAAGTTTATCCTGAATTCCCAAAACAAGATATATGATTTTTGTTAGCAATTGGGATCCATTCATAAATTTCTTGGACTCCCAATGCTTATCCACTTCCTTCAATTGTTCATGGATGTAGGGTGACATATCCAATACTTCAAAGGGTTTAGTTGTTATTCAGCATCACGAAGGTTACTAGTTTATGTGGCATGGTATACCTTGGTAATCTAGGAAAGCACAACAGCTGGAGGAACATTTTGATTGCAAGCTCCTCATTACGCTTCTCCTTAAAGTCTGGAAATGTTGTGTAACCTGTATAGGTTGTTGCATTCTTTTTCAAAAAGCTAACATATATTTTTTGTGTCCATGGGATAGAAGTCCAGTGCGTCTTTTATATGTTTTGCTTTAACGGTAATGTCCACTATTTAATTCTCCCAATTCTTTACTTGGCAAACAAATTAAGATTCTATACTTCTCTTTAGTTCTTATAAGGAGGATGTCACCTAGTCACATGTTTCAAATTCTACGAAGAACATTGGTTCTTCCAACAACCCATGTAGTCCCACTTCCTTCCACCTCTTGTAGATAATTACGGACCTCTGAAAGTTATAGAACTCTTGGCTCAGCATGGTTTATTTATATTTCCCTTTATTTATTAACTATGAACACATGCTTGGACATAATTTTGATAAAGCCTTTTAACTCTTTTTTGCCTAGTCTTGCTCAGACACTTCCTCCTAATCAGACTCCAACTCTACCATTTCCTTTGTTATTTCACTATCAAGAACCAATGTCCCCTGGATAGAGACATTGAATCCACTTCCAAGTTGGCAATTGGAAGTCCCTTAGTCATTTCTTGTAAGAAGAAGAACACCAACACTCCACACTAATTAATAAAGACTCCAGATAAAAAATATTCATTGCATCATCATAGAAAGATAGAAAATTTTATACCACATATCACATGCTCTCATCACCCCACTTTTCAAAAAATTCTTTTGTGCTCATCATAGTGAAGCAAGGTCTCTTTTCCTTTATTTTCTAAGTGCAGTTAGAAAGATTTTGAGAAAATATTGACAGAAAAAATAAACCAAAATAAAATAAGAAATGAAAAAAAATATAAAATACAATAGAATACAACTCACACACTCCTAGTCCTTGCTTTGTTCTTAAAAAGGAAAATATAACATTTAAATGCAGATATATAATTTTGTTATTCTGTAGTTACTCATATATTTTTTTCAAAATTTTCTCCATCTTTCTTTTGATTCATTGTAAGAAGATTCTCTTTCTTCCCCTCCTAGCTCTTTTACTAATGTAAAAAGAGCTTTTTCCAGTGCATGGGTGATTGAACATCTCATGCCTAATGAATGCATGGCCTTGTGATGTAGCCCTACATATGCATACTTTAATCATGCAATAATCTTTATGGTGCAATAGGAGTCTCTTAAGTAGACTATTTAAGTGGTTTTCTAAACCACCTTGATCTGTTTCCCTTATTTCCTAATTGTTTTTCTATTCAGCCCTTTTGTAATTTTGATTAATCTTTTTGAATTTGCTTTGTCATTGATGGTTTTCGTCTCCATATTTGCTTGATTTTGTTCTGTTGATAGATTGGACTCTGATAATCTGATATTAATTTAGTATCCATATTTATTGAATGCTTTTTTAATTTTACTAAATGGTTGTGATATTTGTCTTAAATCTCCATTTGCTTTATATTTCCAAGATTTCTTTGAATGATCTTGTATTTGTTCCTCCTTCATGGAATGTTCCAACCATTTTGAATTTTCTTCTACTGGAAAATTGAATGTTTCCATTTCCAACTTGTATATATCTCCTTATGATTCCTACACATCATCTTTTATATACAAGATTCTCATCTTTTTATCTCTCAATTTTATATTAACCAATTGTTTATCAAAATCAATAGACATTTTATGTTGTTTCATCCAATCTTGACCTAAAATCAAATTTTTAGGCATTTAACTATCAGTTCATTCCTCACATTCAACTACAGATTCTTCTTGCCCAATTTTGAGAACAATTTTCATTATTGATAATGTTGGAAATATTTGTCCATTTATTGTTTTGATCAATGTATTATTCTCTTCTTTCCTCTTTTGAAGCTGACTTAGGATTTTAGAACTAATTAGGCTTACTTGTGATCATGTGTCCACTAAAACTCTAATTTGAGTTCTTCTGTATTGCATTGCAATTATTGGTGGGTGATTTCTATTTCCCTTCTATTCCTTTTCACAAGTCATTGGATTTCTTATCTCTTTGTGTCTCCTAATTCTTTCTTTGGCTTCTTCCTGATCTTCTTGTCTTATTTGTTTCTCCTCTTCTCTTCTTCTTTGTGCTTGTTGTAATCTTCTCCATACTTGGTTTGTCAAAGGTTCCATGTATCTCTTTATCCTACATCCACCCAAATAGTTTGCCATTACTTACCATCTATATTTGCCAATTGTATAGCTCCACTAGGGCTGATCCTATGAAGAGTGTATGGGCCATATCCTATTTTCTCTAATTTTATGTTATGTTCCTTCAGTGTGTATGCTAGAACTAGGTCTCCTTCTTGTAAATCCTTTTCTTTAATTTTTATATCATGATATGCCTTCTGTCTTTTGTTATCTGCATAGATACTCATAACAACTTGTAATATGGAAGCTCCCAATTTTTCTAACTCCAAAATTCTATTAGATAGCTCATATCATGTCCAATGCTTTTTTTATTTCCTATCCTTAGAGTAGGTATAAGAAAAATTCCATTGGTAGGACTGCATTTAGTCCATATACTAAATCGAATGGATTATTTCCAATCGAAGTTTTATATGCCACTATATATGCCCAAAGGACATGATATAGTTGCATATCTCAGTTTGTTCTTTTAGTATTCACTAATTTAGAAAGTATATTGCATAATACTTTATTGGTACTTTCTACAAGACCATTGGCTTGGGGATGATAGGCTGTAGATTTCCTATGTATAATCATGTATTTGTCTATCAATGTTTTAATTACTTGATTTAGGAAATGAGTACGTTTATCACTCACCAATTCAATTGGTAGTCCATATCTAGTGATAACATGTTCATACAAAAACTTGGATATTGTTTGAGCATCATTTTTCATAGTGGCTTTTGCTTCAACCCATTTAGTCAAATAGTTTGTTGCCATTATTATATATTTTTCATGAGAGCTTTTAGCTGGTGGGTGTATGGGTCCACTGAAATATAACCCCGGTTTTTAAAATGCTCGAGCAGATATCAAAGGCATAAGAGGCATTTCATCTTTCCTAAGAGATGGTTTTGTTCTTTGGCAAATATCACATTTTTGTGCATACACTTTTGCATCTTGAAATAAATTAGGACACTAGAATCCTGAATATAGGGTTAACTTACCAGCTCTCGCACCTGAGAAGTGACCTCCTGCTACGCCTGAGTGAGCCAATCCTAAAATTTCTAAGTATTTTCCTTAGGAACACAAATCCTTAGATATCCATCCATTCCTTTCTTACATAATTGATCTGATACTCATCTCCTACATGTTTCTTGTCTCTATATCCTCCTTTATCCATTCTTTGTGAAGATTTTGTTATAATTGTCCCACAATATGGGTACTCCACTTAGGATTTTCTTGAAACCAGAACAAAGTTATTAAATCACCTTGCTTCTCTATCTTACATTTCTCACATTGAGCTACATATGATTTCACATCTTTTTCTTTAGTTGGCCATTGAACTCCCATTCTTTCTAAATTATTTGGGCGCTTTGAAGCATGAAAGCAAGGATTCCAAAGATGTACCCTCTCTAAGTAATTACGTATACGTATACGTATATATATATACGTATATGTATACGTATATATATATACGTATACGTATACGTATTCCAAAACTCCAATGTTATTCAAATGATACAAGTGTCGTGATAACAAGATAAGATCAAATGTGTAGTGGTCAAATTAGCATTCTTTGGTCCAATTGATAATATAGGTAACAATGAGTTCTCCCATCTTGGTATGCTCTCTATATTGAATAGATATGTATCATGTAGCTCATCACTATAAGATGTGGTTTTTCTCTAGTCAAGATTCTAGATAAATGATCAGCTCTCAAATGTGTTTTCCCTTATCTCACAACAACCTCAAAATCAAACTCCATAAGGAGTAAGAACCATCTCACTATCCTTCCATTTTGATAAGGTTTATTTACCAAGTATAATAAAGCTTGATGATCGCTAAAACACTCCCTAAGGAAAATTTTAAAGCATCTACATGTCCATTGAGGTCTCTTCAATATGGGTGTTGTAACTAGATAAGTTTTTCGGGTTTCAAATGCTTTGTCACATTCATTAGTCCACTCAAACTTAGTGATCAATGCATATAGAGGTTTGGCAATATTTACAAACTTGTATACATATTTCCTATAATACCCATAGTGTCCCATGAATGTTTGTAATTTCTTCACATTTATTGGCTTGGGCAACTTGACTATGGCTCTAATCTTTTCCTCCTCAGTAGATATTCCATTCTTGGAGACTATGTGTCCTAACATTCTTCCTTTCCTTACAAAAAAGACACATTTTTTAGGGTTTCCACACATACACATGCATACACACATATAGACACATATACACACACACACATACACACATACACACACATATATGCATACACACACACATATATGCATACACACACACATAGAGAGACATACACACACATACACATACATGCATACATATGCATACATAATGCATACGCATATGCATACATACATACTTACATGCATACATAATGCACATGCATACATAATGCACATGCATACATAATGCACATGCATACATACACATACATAATGCATACACACATGCATACATAATGTATACACACACATACACACATATGCATACATATATGCATACACATACACACGTAGACACATACACACACATAGACACATACACACACATAAACACATACACACTCATAAATGTTGTTGGCATACAAGTCATAAGAAGAGCATATAGGTGCAACGGAGCAGTCATGCACAATACGGCAACAAGGCCCAATCATTTTTTCCATAAACTATTTCTAACTCAAGTGATTTTCATCACTACACACACATTGTAAATCCTGTTTTTGGTAGTAGAGACTCCATTTTGTTCAAGCCGAGGAGTCCTCAAACTTGAGGAGTATTAGAATTAGCTACGTACCAATTTTCATAATTTTTAGACTTCGTTTGAGCCCTCAAATAGGCTCTAGAACCTAATTTTTAACTAGACCGGACACTAGGTCTGGACAAGGCCAAAGCTAGTCAAAAAACTATAAAAAGAGCTAGAGAGCTCATTTTTGAGGTGGGATTGTTTGTTAATTGAGCTTATCTAAGAGACTTTTTGACTAATGCAAAGAACTCCATTGTTCCTCTCCTTGTTCTTGCTTTGTGTGCGTGTGTGTGTGTGTATGTCTGTGCATGTATGTGTGCTTCTCACTCACACACTTGTGCCATCACTTGCTCATAGTCTTCATACTAGTCCTCACGTCTCCATGGATTGACAATTATGAGGTGGATCTCCTCACTTTGGTACTTGCCATTGTGCTAGAGTGGCACCAAATTTGGCGTCATTTCCGGGCAGAGAGCTTCGAGGACGAGCATATGATGGTAAGGTGTGTGCAAAGATGGATAGGTATGTGCTTGAAGATGAAGAGGTGTTGCAAAATCCTTGATCTACACCAGCCAATTGAACTCCAGGAGTATATGGTGGGCCCTTTTAGCTTGCCAATGGATGTATTAGACACCCTATGTACCTTGGAAGATCACTCTCAAAAAGATAGATCAAAACAGATAAGTTGGAGTTAGCTCAGAGGTGAAAACTTGCTATTCTTGGTTCATACACCTGTCCAATGTTTTACATAATTCTCTGAGCACACTAGCAATTAGCTTAATTCCTCTTGGGGAAACCTAGATTACTTAAAGAGATAACTTTCAAGAGTAATCTCATCAAAAATAATAAACCACACACTGAGAATGAGTTTTAATAAGTGATGACATCATCCCGATTTTCACGGGCTGCTACAGTTTGAGACCAGTGAGCAGAAAAATGAACATACCTCAAAATTTAGGAATTCAATGATTATGAAAATTTGTATGGTTATACTAGACAAAAAGCGGAATCCAACAAGCTTTAAATCACTGAAGTTGGATAAGTAACCACTGAGAAATGGCTCTGACAAGGTGAGTGAAAAAATCCGGTACCTGACAGAGAAGTGAAGATGAACAGACACTGTTGACTTCAATTGAACATAACTGAAGAACGCAACATCCAAATGACATGAAAATTTGTGAGCACATAGTAGACTTATAGAACTAACTTTACCAAGTTAAATCACTGAAAATGATGGACCGAGCTCAGAGAAAACATCTCTGCAATCTGACTGAGAAAACTAAGAGTAATGGCAGTGAGTAGTACACTTCACAAGAACATGGAAATATGAACTTGATATGGCATAAAGCTCAGCTCTTGGATGTCTTCACATAGGTCTCTCTAACCACGACTAAAACTACCATCTATTTATAGTTGAGTTTGGGAGGCTAACTTCCCTCAATCACTCTCCAATCAATCAACGATTGATTTGATTCTCTACCTACCACAAATCATGAATTCGTGGCTCCTCTTTCTCTTTTTGATCAAATGGACTCAACCACTTAAGATTCTTTCCCTTTTACATTAAGTAAACTCTTCAAAAGTTACAAGAGGTAGTTCACAAGTGAACTTTACATAGTCTTCATTTTGAAGCTTCTTTTATGACTTTGTGGGACTCAAGCCAATACTTAGGCTTGTCATAGACTTGCTCCAACAAGACGTAGAGTTGAGACATTAGAGTCATAGGTAATATCCTTTCTTTTCCTTATTTTTCTTCATTTTTGCTTCTTTTTGCATCACCATCATCACCATCATCATCCTCACCATCTCCCACCTCCATCTCCATCTTCACAAAAATTTCAGTTTTTGATCATATTCCACTCCCCACCTCATTTCCCTCATTTCACTTGTGAGAGAGAGCGAGAGAGAGCGAGAGAGAGTTTGCATGCTATCTATTTTTGTGTGTTTTTTGAGCTTTTGCTGCAGGTACCACCATCTCCAACAGCTTCTGTAGGTACGACAAAACTCTGCACAGGTCCCGGGATGATGACCTCTGGCTATTGCGACAGACAGAAAAACTTAATATTTTTTGAATGTATGTTTAGCACGATAACCTACACTATGAGAGCACTCCAAATCACTAAAAAATTCTAAAAAATTTGTGTTTTTTCAATCTATCACGATAGACACCGTCTATGGCGATAGACAGCACCCCACGATAGAGGTCGTCTATCACGATAGACACCGTCTATCGCGACACACAGAACCCACGACAGACGATAGACCCCGTCTATCGCGATAGACAAAGAACCACGATAGACCCCATCTATCGCGATAGACACCGTCTATCGCGACAGACCAAAAGCAGGATAGACAACAGACTCAATCTATCACGACAGACACCGTCTATCGCGACAGACAGGACCCCACCATCTATCGCGACAGACACCGTCTATCACGAGAGACCAAACCACGATGGACGATAGACCACATCTATCGCGACAGACACCATCTATCACGACAGACACCATCTATCGCGACAGACAGGCCCACGACAGGCGACAGACATCATCTATCACGACAGACACCCATCTATCGCGACAGACAGGATCGCACGATAGACCCCGTCTATCGCGACAGACACCGTCTATTGCGACAGACACCATCTATCGCGACAGACACCGTCTATCGCGACAGACAACCCCACACGACAGCTAGTGTCTATCGCGACAGACACCGTCTATCGCGATAGATAGACATTTTCGGCAAAAAATAGAGGGGTAATTTTTTGAAAAATTGGGCATATTTGCATATTCAATCACCTATACCATTACAAAGGCCTTAGAAAAATGCACTAAACTCTTGAAAGGTCGTGAATGTCTGTTTAACCCCGTAAACCCTGAACTGTCATAACTTTTTCATATGAAATCCATTTTTTGAGCTCTAGGGCTTGTCAGAAAGCTCGTGGTGAATACTACACGACCTCAACTATTTTTTATAAGAGTAATGCATTGATTTTCAGATAGGGCATTTTGAAGTTGACCCTCTATGGGGTAGGTACACCAAGGGAGCTCTAGAGAAAATTTTTTGGATAATAGAAAAGGGGGAAAAGAGGGTCATTAAAAGTGTCTGTATCAAATTGTTTGTCAATTAAAGGTAAAAACTTTTGCTAAACTTGGAATGTCTACAGGATCATAGAGAGCTTTTGGAGGAATCAAAGCAAGTGCCATTGTGTGCAAGCTTGGGAACGCGCTTCCTGGGCAGACAAGCATAGCATGGAGGAACGACTTGAGGTTGGAACATCTCTCAACCCCCTTAGTTCATTCTTAGCTTAGGCTAAGTGCGAGTAGTTGTCTTGATTGACTAGGGGTACGATAGGAATACTCAAGTTCTAAGAGCCTTTCACTTCTCAAGTCCAAGAATAGGCTAATTGTAGTCAAGGGACAACTTAAAGGAAAAGAACTTAAACTAAGTGGACGAAGAACATCAAGTACGACACAGTTAAGTGCTCCTGACAACACTTAAATTAAAGACAAGAAAACACATACAAAGAAACTCAAAAGGAACAAGTGATTGGTATCAAAGAATCAGCAACATACAAAGGGCATATGAACCTTAGATCGGGACAACATCTAGGGAGAGACCATCAAGGTATTAGATCATCTGAGGCTAGTGCCAACTATACAGCTAGATCTTGGGCCCAGCAGTTGACTGATTATCCCTATGCTTTAGACTCAGAAACTAGTGATTCTGAGATGTCTTATAACTTGGAAAGACCTGTAGGTAGCTCAAGAGTGGCATACCTAGAAAAACCTGAGGGCCCCTACAGGACTCAATTGGAATACATCAAAACCAACCGCTTATGTGCACGCATCTATGAGGATGGTCTGAGAAGATCTGTTGTCCTTATTAAAAACCTGGATCAACCCATGGGACTAGAACACCCTGTAGTCAAGTTCGAAAATGGTTCCTACATTGATAAAGAAGGAACAATGTATGTGGTCACCAGCCAACCTAAAAGGACAGATGAATTTGGCAACATAATCTCTAAACCTGAAGTACGGGACATTGAGCACGGGAACTTAGGAAAAGAACCAAAAACCCCTCGTGGCAAGTCGGTTCTGACTAGAATAATCACTCCAGAGTGGGTTCCCCAGGATAATAGGAGCATAGATTTGCTCTTGAATCGAGAGACGGATGAGGCTTTTTGGAGGTATAAGCCTGAGAAGCCTAATGAAGTAGGAGCCGTTACCATCTATGAATTCAAGGATCGTGATAGCCCAGGCAAAGTGACCTACTTAGATGATACTTCGGAGAGGATCTTTGTGGTCTCAGAGAATGGAAGACACGCATACACTTGGAGGAACTCAAAGAGAGAGGAGTAGAGATAGACCCGAGGTGAGCTTTGCAAACCCATTGGGAAGAGAAAGAACGAGAACAGGGACAGATAGGATGGAAAACGAGAGACATAGGGACCTAAGGAATCCAAGAAATGTTGAGGACTTCCCTCTGCCAAGGCCTAGAGAACACGCTAGAACATTAAGACCCACACAATTGGTTAAATCCATGAAGAATTGCTTCGATGGCACAGGAGACCCGTATGACCATGTAGTAGAGTTTAGGCAAGTTTTGAGAGTTCAACAAGTGGAAGACTTGTTCATTCAATACAATGCTTTTGGCCTAACCCTCAAGAACACTGCATTGACTTGGTTTCAACCACTTCACTAAGATCAGTACAGAAGTATAGACCAACTTCTTGAAGCATTCATCACTGAGTTTTCCAAAAGTGGCATTAGGCATAACACATCCTCCCTGATATACAACTTCAAGCAAACACCTCAAGAGACAATGAGGATCGCAGGAAGAAGGTTTAGGCAATACCTAGAGAGATGCCCTGCTCTAGAGTTACCCACTCTAGCCAAACAAGTGGCCTTATTTCTAGACGGATTGTTAAGTACCAAACTGAGATCATATGTGTACTTGAAGGACCCTAGATCCATAGAAGAATGTGTACGCATGTGCATAGACATTGAGGATAATCTAGGGGAGGAATTAGAGCTCTCAAGTCTATAAAGATTCAGATAGTTCTACTAGCCTCGCTTCCTCACAATCCACATCAATTGAGGATCTTGCAGAAAAAGTAGCTCAGAAATTAGGTGTCTCTAGCAAGCAGATTCCTAGATTTGCCCCAGGAAAACGATGTTACACATGTGGAGGAGACCATATGGCTAATGTGTGCCCTATCATGGCTCAACCCCAAGTGAACCCTAACAGCCAATATTGCACTATAGAAAGAAGATACACTAATCACACTGCACAAGACTGCCCATATAACAAACAAGCTGTTAGACAAAATTATCCGCAGCCATATCCACAAGGAAAATACCAGAATCAGTACCCACAACAACAGTATGGTAGGCCCCAGCAACCCTATCAACCACCCTATCAAGGCCAACAAAGACTGCAACCAGTCCTAACGCAGCAACCCCCTCCTCCTGCCAATGTGATTCCAGTAAAGTATGCAGCTGTAGAAGAAAATCCAAATAGAGCCTTAGTGCCAGTGACACCATTGCTTTCAGAAAGTGATCCAAGTGATCATAGTTTTGACTCTACTCATATTGATAGCCCACAGGCTTACTACATGCAATCACCCGAGCATAATGAGTCGTACTATTATGAAGAACCGAGTGAGTCTAGTTGGGAGAAAGAATATGCAAATTTCATGTGCGCAAACCCCAATTCTAGACCTCAGCCTAGGCAGATAAGACCTCCATTTCCTAGAGGGCCATGCTTCCGATGTCAAGGAGATCACCTCATTCGTGATTGCCCTCTACCTGCACCTACACAAACCCAGTCTGTGACAATTCAAGGCTTTTGTCCAGATTGTGGGAAGGAGCACTTGTTTCGAGAGTGTCCCAAGAACCCCAACAATATGCCAAAAATTGCCCCTATCAATGTTATTGGGTTAGTGGTAGACTCCATGGGAAGTGTGACTTCCACAGCTCCAGTGCAAGTCATCACTAGAGCTCAAGCACTCAAGCAAAACCAAGACCTAGGACAGGAAAAGAATGCAGAGGTTAGCGAGACTGAAAGCCACAAAAAGAAGAGAACAAGAGCATGGAGAGATAGCTGTGAACGTATGAAAAGACAATGGGTAAAGAAGATGAGAGAACTCGAGGAAAGCCTACAAGAAACCAAAGCCAAAATCATAGAAATCACATCTCAAACGCACTCTCACACATCACCCCCACTACCATCCCCATCACCTTCTATTCCCCAACTTTCTAATCCACCACACGTAACCCACCCACCACCCCGAGTAGGATCAGTCTTAGCAGATCCCACTCCCGAGGACATAGATATGATAATTAGAGCATATCAGGCCAGGATTCAGGAAGGGCCAAATGTAACGAATCATGAAAGATGTTACCCTAGAGCTGACCTAGAGCTTGAACGAACCAAGTTGTGTGCCAAGATGGTGGAATTGGCTCAACCCATGTTTGAGTCCAATCGCCTCTTCAATTGCTCTAGCTCCACTAGAACACCATTGCATTTTGATGGTCTATTAGATAGATTGGAGATGATAATTGCAAAGTCTAGAAAAGGAGCCAACTCCTAGGCTAAGGAGAGGGCAAGTGATAGAATAACCATTCCTCCCAATGAAGCTTATGTGCCTAACTCCACTGAACCAGACACCTCTTCTTCTATGAATCGGTATTCACCGGAATTCCTACAAGAAATTCAAGAAGAGAAATGGGCTAAAGAAAGTGAAGATCCTCCTCCAATCGAACTTGTGGATGATGCGCACGATCAATTCCCACAAGACATTCCTTCCAATTACGGAGAGCAGGAGAGTACCCAGTCTCATGAGAAAACTCAATCATACCTAGGAACACAGAGGTAGTGAAAAATACTAAAGTGTAGTGCAGCCTCACTTTAGAAGAGCTACTCAAGGTTAAGCCTGAACTATGGAAACATGTAGCCAAACAAGTGCCAGACATAACAAAACTTTGTTCCGAGGTAGGATCTCATAGAACGGTGCCAGAAATACCTTTGGACAAGATAGGAGACATGAGCGAAGGAGTAGAAGGAAACACATATCTCCTTATTACTCATCAGGGTTATACCACCAAGGCAATATTGGACTCAGGTGCAGGAGTTGCAATTGCTACCACTTCCCTATGGAAGAGATGGGGCAAGCCAACACTCAGGCCAATGAGAATGAAGTTACAAATGGTGGATGGTCACATTGAGAGACCCTTAGGACTACTAGAAGGAATAAATCTCACCACTTGTGGTGTAGAGTTTGAACATACTTTTGCTATATGTGACTTTAGCAAGAATCAGGCCTACGAGATGATTATGGGAAGACCCTTCTTGAGGCAATTGCAAGTAGTGCAGGATTGGGGGACAAATTCTTTGTATCTGCAACACTTGGGTGTCACAACCAAAGTGAATCTCAAAGATTTCTCTCATAGAGACGTTCCCCTTATTCAATGGAATCCCATCCATAGAGCCAAGGACGATACCGAGTCAGTGCACTCCATAGGATCAGGATCCTCATGGATGCATGAAGAAACCCACTTATGGATGAGCAAAGTAGCCGTAGAAGAAGAAAAGAGAGAAAAAGCCAGAGAGATAGGTGTGAAGGAAACTCATAGATCAATTCAAGACCCATCTTATGCACCTGTAGTATTTCTTGACGAAGAGTTTGAACCTCATGGTTGGGCGGAGATCTTATCAACTATGGATGTAGCCATCAATGAAAAACAATGGACACCCCATTGTGATGAGGATGGCTATGACATTTCAGCCTTCACAATAGAGCCAATCATGTGTGATCCATTTATTGAAGAATGTGAACGTAGCACTGATGCATTCGAGGATGCAAGTGACTCTGATCTAGAGTCAATCATTATGGACCCACCGTTGCATCAGATGAGGAATATTTTTATGAAGTAGAAGCTCACCCTCAGAGACACAAAGAAATTACAAATGAGGTGAGATTAACCACACAAGTGACCACTAAGAACGAAGGCAAGAAGAGAAAGAAGAGAGAAGTCTCACCAGAGGAAGAAGAATCTTTGTTCAAGGTCCCTAAAAATTTCAAGAAGTATGACGTTGAAGATAGGAGAGTCATGATAAGAATGCCTAAACGTGAAGTCGTCATAGGAGAGGCCTATGGTAATAAAGAAAGTACAAAAAAAATCATAGTGACCATAGAGGAAGGTGAAGAGCAATGTACCTACATAGGACATGACCTAAGTGAAGAGGAGGAGAAAGAGTTGGTAGCCTTGCTAAGAGAATATAGAGATGTTTCTGCATGGAATTACAAGGACCTGAAAGGTGTAGACCCTGACATATGCTCACATACGATCCCCATGACCTCAGAGGCCAGACCCTCTAAACAAAAGCCATACACAAATTTTCCTTTACCTCTCTTCACATACTCATTATCTGAATCATCACTGAAGATTTCTGATTCTGGATCTATCAGAGGTCCATCTGTCCATTTTTTATACCAATCCATAGGTGTCATAGGTTTTGGACACTGACCTGTTTCAAGCTTTCCATTAAAATGTATCGCTTCTCTTTTAGATCTTAATGGATGATCATCAGGCAAGAATCGTCGATGTCAAAGATAAATATTTTTGTTGAGATTCTTACTATAGATTGATCTCAACCAATCACCACAATATGGAAAAGCTTTATAATCCTTAGTAGATATTCCTGCATCATGAAAATGATAAAAATATAATTAGATTAAATCATATTTATTTACATGCATATTGAGTAAAAAAATTACATCAATACCTGAACAAACACCATATCCTAGAAAATCATGAATAGTCCAAGCCACAATACCACTAACCGTAATATGTCTTTCATTGATGCTTTTCGATACATCAATGACATTAATACCTCTCCATAACTCTTGGAGATCATCAATGAGAGGAGCAAGATATATATTCATATCTTTAACTTGTCTTTTGCCTAGGATTAAAAGTGAAAGCATTAAATGTTCCTTTTTAATGCTAAGATATGGCGGAAGATTGTAGTTTATGACTACCACTGGCCATGTTGACCATTAACTGGATTTCATGGAGAACGGATTAACCCCATCTAATGCAACTCCTAACTTTAGATTCTGTGGATTTTGTGCAAATTCAGGCCATATAGAATCAATATGTTGAAAAGCAACACTATCATGAGGAATTCTGATTATTCCATCAGTACTTTTGTGATCATGTCCCCAAGTCAAAAGCTTTGATAATTCGGGGCTTTGAAACATATATCTAATCCCTGGAGCCAATGGAAAATGTCTCAATACCTTTTTGGGGATTTTACCTTCTTCGCCCTTATATCGAGGAGATTGACATTTGAGACATGTCAAAGAGTTTGCATATTCACCTCTATATAAAATACAATCGTTAGGACATGCATGTATACATTGATAATCTATACCAAGATTGTTGATTATCTTCTTCATTTCATCATATGAGGTAGGAAGAATATTCTAACTTGGTAAAAACTTTTCAGATAATAACCTGTAAGTTCATCAAGAAAAGATATATTAAAAAAAGTAAATAAATAAATATACATATATATATATGCATATAATTTTATATATGTGTATGCTTATGTGTATGTGTACGTGGATGTGAATATGCATGTGCATGTGTATACATATGTGTATGTGTATATGTATATATGTATGTATATGTGTTCTATAGGTGTATATGTATGTATATATACGTATGCGTATATGTATGCATATATGTATATGTATGTATGTATACATGTGTATGTATGTATGTATGTATGTATGTATGTATGTATGTATGTGTATGTATGAATGTGTATATATGTATGTATATGTATGTATGCATGTGTAGCCATGTATATTTGATTTCATTTTTAATTGTTTTTTGTATATTGTGGTTTGCAGATTTTCATATCTAGACCATTGAATCGTCTGGCAGTTTCCCATTTTATAGTCACTCTATTACTTGTCTTGCTAAGCTATTTATAGATATTAAATAGCGGTTACCAAGGAAGGCATTTAGTCATATGTAAAATGGGAGGATCAAATTTTTCGTGAATATTTTGAAAGATGCATTAATAGTTTTAAAAGATGGGTGGACAAAAAGTGTCCATTCAATTCAAGTTCTTGTTCTTACCTTATCTAAAGTAAGAATAAAAACCTGCATTGAATGGACACTTTTTGTTCGCCCATCCTTTAAAATTATTTTTCCATCCTTCAAAATCTTCAAGATAAATTTGCTCCTCCCATTTTACATGTGGCTTAATACCTTCCTTGGTAACTGCTATTTAATATTTGTATAATTAGCAGCACAGGTATTAGATCGACTAAAATAGGAGAAACATATGTGTCAAGAAGATTCTAAAGGTTGGGTGGACACTTCTAAAGGCTAGATGGACAAAACATCTTCATTCAATATAGGTATGTATAATTTGACCTTACTCTCATAACATGTGTATGTGTGTATATGTGTGTATATGTGTGTGTATGTTTATATGTGTGTGTATGTTTATATGTGTGTATGCATTCATGTATATTATGTGTATGTTTATATATGCATGTATTTATACACACACACACACACACACACACACACACATATATATATATATATATATATATATATATATATATATATATATATATATATATATATATATATATATATATATATATATATATATATATATATATATATATATATATATATATATATATATTTCATGCATATATATATAAAAATAGTGTCGAAACAGATACATTACTCCATCCAAAACGATTTTGAAGATTGAGAATAAGTAAGCTTGCACTTAGTCGTGTCAAACGACTTCCTTCATATACATGCTTTAGACATTCATCTCGAAGATATTTCTCATTTTTAGAAATATCAATGCTCTCACTGTCATTTTGATACCAATCCTCAATAAAATTTGCCATGCCATCATCTTCATCATTGTCACACAAATCTTGTGCTTTATCGTCTTTTGAATATAGATCTTTCAACCTTGCATATTCTACAGGATTAC
This sequence comes from Ceratopteris richardii, assembly GCA_020310875.1. Taxonomy (NCBI): domain Eukaryota; kingdom Viridiplantae; phylum Streptophyta; class Polypodiopsida; order Polypodiales; family Pteridaceae; genus Ceratopteris; species Ceratopteris richardii. The sequence goes on along the minus strand of CM035424.1, from coordinate 74,621,549 downwards.
TTTTGTGTAGCCTCCTCATAGAAGCTTCTGATAAATGAGGTCTTACTGGCAATTGTGAATGGTGTGGAGGAATATCATCAACATCATACGTTGGAATCTACACATATAAATAAAATTCATTAGTATTCCATAAATGAATAAAATGTAAACTTTAAATATAAAATTAATTATATAAGTTATTAAATATGGATAGAAAATGTTTATTCTCTCTAACTAAAAGGTGCTCTTGGAGGTCTACGCCATCCATAACTCACTAATATTTCATCACCGACATGTAATGTAGTAATAGCATTGAGAACTATGTATCTTGATACATCTCTACTCATGTATGGTGATTCATGACTATTTTCACGCTCCTCAAATGTGCAATTAGTCCTTGAACTATTATGTAACCCTCGACTACTATTTATTAAACCTGCTATGTTTCCATGTGTGTAAGGTCTTCAATCAATATATAATCTTTCATTTTCTGCATGTAAAATCCTCCTACTAGTAAGGGATGTTGCGTTCAAGCATATTCCATAAGTACTCATGCTTTGAACATAACGTCAAAGTCGATGCCAATCTCCCCATCCATATATAGGACCACAAAATGACATAAGAGTGACTTCAGAGTTCGGAGGCACATACAAATCCTCTACAATAAAGAGACCACGACCAGCATTAGTAATAGTGGATGGAGCAATCATATAGCGATTACCCCAAAAGTTGAAAACCTCTCCATCTAAAGGAAGTGGTCCTCTATTCCATCCTCCATATCTTCTTCTATCATATGTTGTACTAAAGAACGATCACGAGCTGGCAATGGATAATCTCCAGCCGTTTCAGTCTCTAAACCAGGAGGTAGAGGATTTCTAGAAACCTCTACTTGTAATTGATGAACAGCAAGTCCATGACGTGTAAGAGGTATATTAACATTATGAGAAAAATTATCATCATCATCATCATCGAGCAAGTATTCCTGTATATCAACAGTAATTTGATTTTGTATATGGTTTATAAATAAAATAATGACATTAATATATATAAAAAATACATATCCAAGCATTATCACATTGACCAGGTGATGGTGCATGCTCAAAAGTACCATACTCTGCCTCATGTTCAATACATTCCAATCGTGGTCTTCGATACATGCCATAACAAGAGTTAAACCAACATATAATATGCTCTTGATAGTAAAATTCATCATAATTCCTATTGGAGGACACATGTGAAGTCGTTGCATGGGTAGAAGGTGGTGGAGTACCCTCTGATTGATCAGAATCTGCACATAATAAGAAACAAAAAATATATAAGTTATGCATCCATCAAATATATTTAAAATTAAATGTTTGATATACTTATAGTATATAGTCGTTGCACGATGAGGAGACGGTGGTGGAGTTCCATCTGATTGATCAGAATCTACAAATAATGGTATTTGATATTAATAATCTGATTATCTACATACACAAAAAATTCACATATACATATTTACACATACACACATATTCACATATTCACATATCCACATTTACACGTACACACATATTCACATATACACAACTACACATTATTGTGGGATAAATGCATGTATTTTGTATGAATGAGTGTATATGCATGCATGTGTGTGTACGTATATATGTGGATATGTATATGTGTGTTTATGTTATATGTATGTATATGTGTATATGTATACATATATATATGTGTATATGTTTGCATGTATATGTGTATGTGGGTATGTGTATGTGTATGTGTGTGTATATATGTGTATGTATTCTGATTTTTTTTCTGTTTGAGATTAAATTAACAGGAGATATTGTATGGTGGAAAAAAATAAGAGGCGACCTAACATACCACCTGAGACGTGGCAGTTTTTTCGTAGACAGCTATGTCCTCAGGAGTCATTTCCTCAGCAGAAGGTACACAAATTAATAGTTTATATTCATAATTTTTATATATTTTAGTAATTTTTTACATTTAATTTATGTATTTTTTTCTTAAATAAACAGGCTGCTGCAAAGAAGAGAGTGGAGTCGGGCCACACATCGCACCTAGGCCAAATGGGCCATAATGTTTTTGTAGCTACATTTGTAAGTATATGTGTTATTGTGAGTATATTTTTTATTTTAGTTAAAATGCAAGCAACTAATCTTTTTTCTTTGTTTCAATGCAACGAAAGGATTATGGCCGATATCCTACGAAACATGAGATTGAGAATGCTACACATTTTGGATTTCGGCGTTTGAGCGAGTATATGCGAGATCATCCTGATGCCTTTGTGAGTATTATTAAATTTTATATAATTATTTTATTTTTATGAATGATTTAATTGTTTTATTTATTTATGTTTGTTATATGTAATACAGGAGTATTATGGAGAGATAGATATGGATGAGGTGGAGAGACAGACACAGGAAGGACGATCTCGATCATCACAGGGTGATCATGACGATGAGGATGAGGATGATCACGATGATCATGATGCTGCTGATGATGATGATGATGATCATGATGATGATGATTAGGATTCTAGTTGATTATGACATTGGATTATATGTATTTACATTGATATATATATATATATATATATATATATATATATATATATATATATATATATATATATATATATATATATATATATATATATATATATATATATATATATTTTAATCTATATATTTTTCATTTCAGTTATGTTTTGAATTGTGTGTATGGTATTAAGTAATGAAGAGTTTTGTTCTATTGATTGTTATTATTGTTTATATTAAGCATGTGTTTTAATACTTTAATTATATAATTCATTCATATGTGTGTACATAAGTGTATATGTATGTGTGTGTATATGTATGTATGTGCATGTGTATGTGTGTATATGTATGTATGTGCATGTGCATGTGCGTGTGTAAGTGTATATGTGTGTATGAGTATGTGCATGTGCATGTGTATGTGTGTGCATATGTATGTGCATGTATATGTGTAACTCTATGTGTATATGTGTGTATGTGCATGTATATGTGTATATGTAGGTATGTGCATGTGTGTGTGCATGTGTATATGTGTGTGTACGTATGTGCATATATATGTGTATATATGTGTATAATGTATGTATATGCATGTGTAAATGTATGAAACATGCATGTGTATGTGGATGCATTTCCATTTGCATCCATGTGCATGCATGTGGATGTGCATATACATGTATTTATGTATATGTTAATGTGTGTATGTGTGTGTGTGTGTGTATATATATATATATATATATATATGCAATAATGCATGCATGTAATTCTTTTTATGTGGTTGTAGAAATGTTTGTGCATATGCATGTGTATATGTGTGTATGTATAAGTGTATGTGCACATGTATCTGTGTGTATATATGTGTGTGTATGTGCATGTGTATATGTGTATATGAAAGTGCATCTTCATCATGTATAAGTATATAAGTGCATATCAATAAGTGTGAGTATGCTATCCAATGAAAATAACACAATTCAAATGATATACAAAGAATAGAAATTGTACTTACAATAGTTAGCCATACTTTTTGTTTGGTTAGCTTCTTGAATAACCTGCAATAAAGAGAGAAAGAAGAGAGAGAGAGAGAGAGAGAGAGAGAGAGAGAGAATTCAAAGAGAGAAAGATGTAGAAAGAGAGAAACAGAGACAGAGGGAGACAATAAGAGAGAGCTTAGGCAAAACAACAATTCTGCATATACTTGTTTCAACTCGTAAGCACAGTGCAATTGCGAACATTGGAGAGCTCTTCGATCAGATGCGTGAAAATGCCGATCAAAGAGCCTCCAACGTTTTTAATTTCTTTCCGTCAACAGATCGTCGTGTAAGCGATGCTAACGTGTCGAAAAAACCACTAGAGTTGACGTCGCATAAGCGACATTTTTTAGCGTTGCTTATGCGACGCAAAAAGCTTCGCTTATGCGACGCTTATTAAAACCGTCGTGTTAGCGACGCTCTATGCGAGCGTCGCACATCCCACCACACCACATGTCAAAAAAACATCGTTTGGGTCGTTGTTTAATCGACGGGGTGCGCTCGACGCTCATTACGACGCGTTTTGCAATTTTATGCCGATGAAATTATGTCGCCTTAACCATCGCTATGCGCCCGTATTCCTTGTAGTGTAAGTGCATATTTTGGAAGCTTAGGGAGTGTACTAAATGTCTCTGAAGCTATAAAGGGCTGATCTTGAGAAAGTTTTGGCAAGAGAATCTCATCTTTGTAGACTACATCCATCACCTCGTCATAGTGGTATCAGAGAAAAACTAAAGGTTAAGCGTTATGGTGATGGATTCCCCTCATCCACTGACAAGATGGATCGAAGCAACTACTCAGCATGGTCTCTAAGAACAGAGGCTTATCTACAAGGAAGGAAGTTGTATGGATACATATCAAGAGACGAGATGATGGCAATAGAGAAGGAAGGGCCAACCAACACAAGAGGAGCAGGAAAGGTTGAATGCATGGTGCTCAAAAGATGCTTTGGAAAGGTCATACATTCTAAACTCCATCTCTAACTTTTCTTCTCCCACATATTAGGAACTGCATGGCCTCTTAAGAAACATGGAATGCTCCGGAAGCATTCTTCTCCTCAAGCACCAAAACTAGGAATAACTAGCTATGGATTGAATTTACAACACTCAAGAAGATGTGCAAGAAAAGTATGAGTGACTTTCTCACCAAGATGGACATTGCATCTCAACTTGGGAGCATTGGAGAGATCATTGATGAAGAGAAAATCATAAGGAAATTCATCAATGGGATTAAAGTTGGTGACAAATGGGAAGCCCTCACCATAGTCATGGACCTCTACATGGACATGCAAGTACCTGATTTCAACACACTCATGGGTAAAACTTCACACATGAAGCAAAGCTTATGAAGAATGGTGAGAACAAAAAAGGTAACCAATCCTCTACCCTCTATACAGATAAGAACAAAGGCAAGAACAACAAAGGAAAATGTAAGAAAATTGATGATGAAGGAAGTACATATCAAGCTAACTTTGCAAGAAGAGGTAGAGGTTCAAGAGGAAGAGGTGGAGGAGGTAGACAAGGTAGGGGGAGAGCTCAAAACTCATCAGTCTATGCCATATGTGGGATATCAAATCACATCAAAAAGAATTGTTTTAGGAACCCAAGGAATCAAAGAGAAAAAGGAAACAATAGAGGAAATTATGGAAACTCAAGAGAGAAATTCAATAGATCTTATGGATACAACAACTCATACAACAAAAATTATCAAGGAGGATACAACCACTACACACATGATCAATCTCAAGAGGATTCACTTCTACTCATGAATATGACAATGAAGGAAGGTAAGTCTTACAAGCATGTCTTCTACATAAATTTTGGATGCTCAAATCATGTGGTAGGAAATATAGATTTACTCTCAGACTCGGAAGATCCAAAGACAAAACATGAAGTCCAAACAAGAGATGACACGAGACATCTAGTTGAGAAGATGGATAATTTGAAGACATCCAATGGTAACATGAACTTACTAAGCAAAATTCTTTATGTGACAACCATTACAAAGAACCTTATAAGTGTAGCTCAGATTGTTGAGAAAGGTTTGCAAGTGAGATTTGCCAAGCATGGAGCATATGTTGAGGACCCATATCAGGGATTCAAGAAGATATCAAAGGGAGAGAAGATAGGTAGCTTGTTACCTTTGAGCTCCAAGATGCCAATAATATTGCATTGTTCAACTATGGCACTCAAACCCTATCATAATTAAAAGTTTGGCATAAGAGGCTAGTTCACATTGGAGAAAGAGCTTTCAAACAAATTAGTAGAGATCAAAGTGTACTTGGGCTGCCTATTATGTCAAAGAAACACATGATATACAAATGTATTGCATGTGAGTTTGGTAAGTCACATAGGCAACCCCCAAGAAAGGCTATATACATGGAGATCTTCTGGAGCTTGTCCACAAATGTTTTGGGACCAAGAAAAGAACCTTCTGTCTCTAGATCAAGATACTATGTGTCATTCATAGATGGTTGTAGCAGATTGACTATCTTATATTTCATGAATCATAAGGATGAAATTTTTTCATGCTTTAAAAAGTAAGCTCTTGTGGAGAATCAAGTAGGCAAAACCCTAAAAAGATTAAGGTTAGATGGAGGAGAATACTTCTCCCATGAATTTGATTCCTCTAAGAGAGAGGAATCAAAAGGGAAATCACTACCAAATACTCTGAAGCATAACAGAGTGGCACAGAGAGGAAATAGGACCATTGTGGTGGTTGCAAGGTCCATGCTCAATGACAAGAAGCTATCTAAATATTTATGGGTAGAAGTAGTATCTACTTCCACCTATTTGATAAATAGATTACCATCAAAGAATCTGGATGTTATGACTCCATATGAGGCATGGAATGGAAGAAGACCTAGCTTGGACCATTGCATGATATTTGGGTGCATAACATATGCACATATACCCTCACAAATAAGATGTAAATTGGAGCCTAAGGCAGAGAAGTGTGTGTTGATAGTCTATGACCTTAATCAAGAAGGTTATAGATTATATAATCCTAGCAATGAAGGCTTTATAGTCAGTCAAGATGTTTTGTTTGATGAGAACAAACCATGGTTTGAGGATGATTGTAGGAAGTTCAAGCTACCATATGATCTAGAGGAAGATTTCCCAAATCTCTCAAGCAAGAATGCACACACACTTGAAGCATCAAGTGAATATGAAGATGATCAAAAGACTCCAAGGAGAGAAGTCAACTCATGGAACACCAAAGGGAAAGCTAATGTGAAGGATTTGATGGATGTTGTAGAGTCCTCTTAGCAAACCATCGAGAGATCTAGTAGAGAGAAGAAGAAGCAAGAAAGGTATGGGTATGATACATCATTGGTCACTAAACATTCTATCTATTTAGCACAAGATTCAAACTCTAAGGAGCCCTCAGCTTATGAGGAGGCAAGGAAGAAACCAAAGTGGATGAATGCCATGGAGGAAGAGATCGAAGCCTTACAAGAAAACCATACTTGAGAGTTAGTACCTAAGACCTCATCTATGAAAATCATTAGATCTAGCTGGATATATAAAGTGAAGAAGAACTCTGATGGAGCCATATGTAAGCAGACTAGTGGCCAAAGGGTATGCACAAACACAAGGGATTTACTATGAAGAGGATTTTGCATTTGTGGAAAAGATGCCAACTATCAGAGTGCTTATGAGCATTGAAGCTTCCAAGAATTGGAAGATTTACCAAATGGATGTAAAGAATGTATTTCTAAATGGTTGGATATCTGAAGAGGTATATATGGCTCAAGCTCTTGATTTTGAAGATTCATCATTCCTTGAACATGTATCCAAGTTAAGAAAGGCCCTACATGGTCTAAAGCAAGCCCCAAGCGCTTGCAATCATAGGCTTGACACCTATTTGCATGACAAAGGATTAATGGTTATCAAAGTAGATCCTTCACTCTTCATTAAGAGGAATCAATTTGAAATCATATACTTGTGTATATAGGTTGATGATATAATAATCATAGGGAATGATATTGAAGGCATAAGGGGGATCAAGCTTCAAATGAAGAGGGATTCAAGATCAATGACCTAGGGCAACTTACATACTTTCTAGTTTGAAGTAGTATACACAAAAAAAGGGTATATATCTCGTCAAAGAAAATACATCAAAGATTTGCTTGCTAAGTTCAAGATGGAGAACGCAAAGGTTGAAGGTAAACCCATGGAGATGAATCTAAAGCTAAGTGATTACAAAGGAGAGCAAATTGAACATATAACAAGCTATCAAAGTTTAGTGGGTAGTGTGAACTATGCCACATTGACTAGAGTGGACATTTGCTATGGTGTAAGTGTCCTAATTGTTGGAAGTGATGGTTGGATGCACTCAGGAAATCAGTTGGTGCTGCAAAACCTGCTTCACACCTGCCCTCTTTTCTCTTCAGATATGCTTAGTACACTTGCTTAGCTTCCAAATGACACAAAGAAACCATATATGTACTTTGAAAATGTTTTGGTTAATGATCAACCCAAAACAGATAACTTGGTACTTCAAGAATCAAGAAAAACTTTCTATTCCTGTAGTGATACCTGCTCAGACTTTTACTCAGTGTGTCCAGCACACTTAAAATTAGAAAAATTCCTTTTGGGAGTATTAAAGTACCTTAGTAAGCTACCAATCACAAGTGGAATCACTTCAATTGATAAACTATGCACTGAGAAATAAGTTTAGCAAACTTATAATCACCCCCGACTTTTTAGGAACTCTGCAGACACAGACCAGTGTGTACTTCGAATCAGATTTCTCCCAAATGGCTGAATGAAATCCTCTGAGATTTTGTATGCTTGTAGTAGACCTTGAGCTGGTTCCAATGAGCTATAGATCTCTTGATTTGGTTCAGTAGATCCTGAGATATGCTCCTTTGAAGTTGACAGACTTGGAGAAGTTAACACAGAGAACCAGAATTGAGAAATGTGTGTATATCTATTGATTAATGAAATTGTACAAGCTCAATAGCATGACAAGCATAGCTAATTGAGGTGTGGTGGTGTAGGCTATGGAGTAGCACTAACACACACTCAGTTACAATGAAGAATTGCCTCGGGGAGTGAGCTAAAGTGACTGTACTAACCGCGAGTTTTTTCTTCTTCACTTTATATGAGTTGAGTGAACATTTGAATTTCAAATTCAAACTAAGGCTCCCTAGAATCTCTCCTCTAAAAGTAAGGAGATATTCTCTCCACTAAACTATTCTCTTTTCCACGACTTAATCAGGTAGGTAAGTGATTACATGAGATGCCAAGTCATAAAGACTTTTACAAGGAGTAAAAGATGTAAGAACTTATAAGCATATGTTCATATGAACCTTGGTTCAAGTGAAGCCTTGATAAGTCTTTGTCCATGCTAATCTTCCATGAGTCCAAGCCAATGTGTGAAGGCTTGATATGCACCAACAGCTCCCCCTCAAGCCAAACACTTTGGCTTAAGTCTTCTCTTTCATTCTTCAATCACTTCCTGCAAACCAATCATAGATTTGAATCTGCATAACTTGTTTCCATCCAATGCCTTTGTAAGTAAATCTGCACATTGCATATTAGTAGACACATATGTCAATTGAATCTCTTTGCTAAGTAACTTCTCTCTCACATAGTGGTAATGAACCTCTATGTGTTTGGTTCTGGCATGATAAATTGGATTTGCTGCAAGGTGAAGAGAGCTAGTGTTGTCTCCAAAGATAATAGGTGGTCTTGTATCTAGACCTAACTCTGTATATAGAAGTTTCAACCAGATAGCTTCTTGAGTTGCATTGGCAAGCCCTCTATACTCTGCTTCAGTGGATGATAATGCCACTGTAGGTTGCTTCTTGGCTGACCAAGAAATGGGCTTATCTCCTGCAAAACAAATGTAACCTGAGGTGCTTCTCCTATCATCCTTGCATCCTGCCCAATCTGCATCTGAGTAAACTTTTATGTCAATATCTGATGTATAAGGAAAATACAAACCATGACTTTGTGTTCCCTTCAAATACTTCATGATCTTCTTTGCTGCCTCTAGGTGAGGTACCCTTGGTTTGTGCATGAATTGACTAAGCACACTTACTCCATATGCTATGTCAATTCTTGTCAAGGTAGCATAGTTCAAACTACCTACCATACTTTGGTATCCTGTAATGTCTTTGATTTCTTCCCCTTCATGAGTACTTAGCTTTTGGTTAACCTCCATTGGAGTAGTAGATACCTTAGCATCCTGCAAACCAAACTTCTTGACCATATCCTGTACATACTTCTTTTGAGTGATGTAGATACCTGAATTTGTGTAGACCAATTCAAGACCTAAGAAGTACTTTAATAGTCCAAGATCACTGATCTTGAATTCTTTCATCATCTGTCCTTTGATGTGTCTAATCCCATTGACATCATTGCCTGTAATGATGATGTCATCAACATAAACACATAAGTAGATTACCTCTGTACTACTTCTCTTTATGAATAGAGAAGTGTCTGCTTTGCTCATCACAAATCCTTGGTCTAGGAGGTAGGTGGTCAATCTGTAATTCCATGCTCTAGGTGCCTGCTTTAAACCATACAGAGCCTTCTTCAACTTACAAACATGATGTACCTTTTTTGGATCTTCATAGCCAGGTGGTTGTGACATGTAGACTTCTTCAGATATCCATCCATTCAAGAATGCATTCTTCACATCCAATTGATACATGTTCCAATTCTTGGATGCAGCTACACTCACCAATATTCTGATGGTTGGCATCTTGGCCACAGGAGAAAATGTCTCCTCATAATCAATGCCTTGGGTTTGTGCAAAACCCTTGGCTACCAACCTAGCTTTGTACCTGTTTATTGTTCCATCTGAATTCTTCTTTAGTTTGTAGATCCATCTGGATCCTATCACCTTCATAGAGTCCTTCTTGGGTACCAAGTCCCAAGTATCACTTTCCTTGAGAGCTTCTATCTCTTCATCCATGGCTTCTCTCCATTCTGGTTTTGTAATTGCTTCTTCATAGGTACCTGGTTCTTCATTCAACAAGTCTTTTGCAAGATATACAGAATGTTTAGTTACAAGTGATGTGTCATACCCAAATCTGATAGGCTTCTTCTTTTCTCTTTGAGATCTCCTCATTGCTTGAGTAGAAGTTTCTGGCTTATCCTCTAATTGCTTCATTTTCATCTTTCCTTTGGACTTCCAAGCCTTGAACTCTTCAAGGTTTATTGTATCATCATCTGAGCTTGAATCTTCTTGCTGAGTTGGCTCTTCCTTGGTAAGCTTTGGAAAATCTTCTTCCATGTCATAGGGTAGACTCACTTTCCTGCATTCATTCTCATACCAAGAGTCATTTTCATCAAATATGACATCTCTGCTTACCTTGAATCCTTTGTTTGTGGGGTTGTAGAATCTGTATCCCTTTTGGTTCAAATCATAACCAATGAAGATACATTTTTCAGCCTTGGGATCTAGCTTTCCTCTTACCTGTGAGGGAATATGCACATATGCTACACAACCAAAGATTTTGCAATGATCCAGAGAGGGTCTCTTACCATGCCAAGCTTCATATGGTGTCATGCCATCAAGTGATTTGGATGGCAACCTATTGATGAGATAAGTGGCAGTGGATACACTCTCTGCCCATAGGTAATTTGGCAACTTTTTCTCATTAAGCATAGACCTAGCTGTTTCTACTATAAGTCTATTCCTTCTTTCTGCTACCCCATTTTGTTCATGTGAATATCTTGTAGTGATCTCCCTTTTGATGCCTCTTTCCTGCAAGAAATCTTCAAACTCATTGGAGAAGTACTCTCCTCCACCATCTGACCTTAGCCTCTTCAAGCTTCTACCTGTTTGATTTTCAACAAGTACAAGATACCTCTTGAAACAATTAAATACTTCATCTTTGTGCTTCATAAAGTATAAAATGGTCCACCTGCTATAGTCATCAATGAAGGACACATAATACCTTGAACCAGAAATGGAAGGGTCCTTGCTAGGTCCCCAAACATCTGTGTGTACCAAGTCTAGGTAGTCTTCATGTATGAAACCTTTCCTTGAGTAGGGTAATCTGTGAGACTTACCAAATTGACATGATCCACATTTGTAAATCATGTGTTGCTTGGATACATTAGGTATCCCAAGCACACATTGATCCCTGCACATTTGCTTTAGAGTTCTTTCACCTATGTGCCCTAATCTCTTATGCCATATTTCTAACTCTGAAAGTGTCTGATCCTTATAATTATACAAAGCAATATTCTTGGTGTCTTCTAGCTCAAATGTAAATAATCTACCTGATTTCTCCCCTTTGGCTATCCTTCTGAATCCATGTTTTGGATCCTCCACATATGCTCCATGTTGTGTGAATCTGACCTGCAAACCTTTCTCCACAATCTGACCAACACTCATTAGATTCTTAGTTATTGTTGGTACATAGAGTACCCTGCTTAATAGATTCTGATTACCATCACATGTCTTCACATTTCCAATTTTGATAACAGAGTGTTTAGTGTCATCACCTGTTTGTACCTGGTGTTTGCCCTTGGGCTCTTCCAAATCAGAAAGTAGTGCCACATTGCCAGCTACATGGTTAGAACATCCTGAGTCAATATAAAATAAATGATCATCATTTGTACCTATCTTGGAGGTCATATTCATGATCAATAGGGAGTCATCTTGCTCCTCTGTGTAATTGTTGTAGTCTCTTCTATTTCTGAATCCACCTTGGTAGTTTCCATTGTGGTTGTTGTTGTAGTTGTTGTTGTATTGGTTGTTGTATCCATTGTAGCTTTGATGTTGGTTGAATCTGCCTCTCCCTTGAGAGTATCCACCTCTTGAGTAGCCTCTTCCTCTCTGATTTTTGTAGTTCTTGTAGCATTCATCTGTGGTATGATTGGACAATCCACAGATGTTGCAAGGTGATGAGTTGTAGGGTCTCCCCCTACCTGACTTACCTCCTCTGCCTCTTCCTCTTGATGACCTACCTCTCCCTGCATAATTAGCTTGAGAGGTAGAGCCTTCTTCATCCTGTTTCTTCTTGCCTTTATCTTTAATCTTCTTATCAGTATAGAGAGCAGAGGGGTTATTACCTTTTGATTGATCTCCAGCCTTTGTAAACTTTGCTTCATGTGTAAATAGTTGGCCCATAAGTGTTGTGAGATCACGGGTATGCATGTCCATATAGAGGTCCATTGCAGTGGTGAAACTTTCCCACTTATCATCTGCCTTGAGTCCATTTGTCACTTGCCTGACTATTTGCTCTTCTTCAATCTCCTCTCCAATGCTTGCTAGTTGGTCTGCCACATCTTTGATCTTTGTCACATACTCTGAGACTGATTGCTTGGGCTGCTTCCTAAGGGTTGTGAACTCAATCCATAATTGATTCTTCCTAGCCCTTGTGTTGGAAGAAAAATAGTTTGACAAGGTTTCCCAAGTCTCTTGGGAAGTCTTACAATTCCTTACATGTGGTAAAAGAAAATCAGATATAGAGTTTAAGAGATAGGACCTTGCCAAAGCATCCTTTGCACACCATTGGTTGAGCCTTTCATGTTCATCCTTTGTAGGTAGTCCTCTAGTCTTGAATGAGGGCAACTCCTCATCCCCTGATATGTATCCAAATAGACTTCTCCCTTGTAGATAGGTCTTCATTCTCAATGACCAAGCCTGATAATTGTTTCTATCCAATTTGTCAATGAAGGAAGGGAAACCATCACCCATGTTTACCTTATTTGCTATGATACCACTGTTGGAAGTGATGGTTGGATGCACTCAGGAAATCAGTTGGTGCTGCAAAACCTGCTTCACACCTGCCCTCTTTTCTCTTCAGATATGCTTAGTACACTTGCTTAGCTTCCAAATGACACAAAGAAACCATATATGTACTTTGAAAATGTTTTGGTTAATGATCAACCCAAAACAGATAACTTGGTACTTCAAGAATCAAGAAAAACTTTCTATTCCTGTAGTGATACCTGCTCAGACTTTTACTCAGTGTGTCCAGCACACTTAAAATTGGAACAATTCCTTTTGGGAGTATTAAAGTACCTTAGTAAGCTACCAATCACAAGTGGAATCACTTCAATTGATAAACTATGCACTGAGAAATAAGTTTAGCAAACTTATAATCACCCCCGACTTTTTAGGAACTCTGCAGACACAGACCAGTGTGTACTTCGAATCAGATTTCTCCCAAATGGCTGAATGAAATCCTCTGAGATTTTGTATGCTTGTAGTAGACCTTGAGCTGGTTCCAATGAGCTATAGATCTCTTGATTTGGTTCAGTAGATCCTGAGATATGCTCCTTTGAAGTTGACAGACTTGGAGAAGTTAACACAGAGAACCAGAATTGAGAAATGTGTGTATATCTATTGATTAATGAAATTGTACAAGCTCAATAGCATGACAAGCATAGCTAATTGAGGTGTGGTGGTGTAGGCTATGGAGTAGCACTAACACACACTCAGTTACAATGAAGAATTGCCTCGGGGAGTGAGCTAAAGTGACTGTACTAACCGCGAGTTTTTTCTTCTTCACTTTATATGAGTTGAGTGAACATTTGAATTTCAAATTCAAACTAAGGCTCCCTAGAATCTCTCCTCTAAAAGTAAGGAGATATTCTCTCCACTAAACTATTCTCTTTTCCACGACTTAATCAGGTAGGTAAGTGATTACATGAGATGCCAAGTCATAAAGACTTTTACAAGGAGTAAAAGATGTAAGAACTTATAAGCATATGTTCATATGAACCTTGGTTCAAGTGAAGCCTTGATAAGTCTTTGTCCATGCTAATCTTCCATGAGTCCAAGCCAATGTGTGAAGGCTTGATATGCACCAACACTAATCAATTTATCACACTCCTAGGAAACCTCAAATGGAAGCAACCAAGAGGATACTCAAATACTTGAAGGGAAAATGTCTATCTTATCCATATACATTTGATATAGATATCAAAATCTTCTCTAATGCAAATTTGGCAAGTTCTAAAGATGACAGGAGAAGTACATCACAATATCTCACCTTTGAAGGTATAGAAATTATCTCATGGTCTTCAAAGAAGAAACCTATTGTTGCACTCTCGTCAATTGAATCTAAATATAGAGGTGCAACTCAGGAAGCAACATGGATCAAGACCTTGTACTCTAATTTAGGTCTCAATTCTTCTACTCCTCATTATTTTGGGGCAACATTAGTTCACTTCATCTTGCAGCTAACCCAATCGACCATGCTAGGACCAAGCATATAGAAGTTCACTATCACTATGTTAGAGAAAAGATCATAAGTAAGGATATTGATTTGTCATATGTATCTACTCACCAACAATGTATAGATATGATAAACAAGGCATTGGATGGAGTTACATTGAGCTGGTTCAAAGCCATTATTAGATTATAGGAAGTGGTGAAGAACTGAAGACGCAAGCATCTTAGGCTTGAGGGAGACCTATTGGTACATGGAGCAAGCCTAAGTGCTTGAACAA
>CM035424.1:74599079-74601579 GCA_020310875.1 Ceratopteris richardii | reverse complement strand
GCTCCACCAAACTCAATCAAATTCAAATATCATCAATCAACCACCAAAAACTGCACCTATACTGATTGGTGGGTGGTTAGCTAGATTGTAGGAAAAGTAAAACTCTATATAAGCACCATCATGCCTTTATTTCTTGAGTTGTATGCATTCCAAAAGTTTCCAACTTAGTTTAATGAATTCATAAACTCCAGCAAGCAGCCCCCTTGCTTGCTTACCTCATTTTCTCATGATTTTACTTCTCTCTATCTAGAGGTGTAGTTAGGCTTTTCCAAATCTGATGGTAGCGAATTGCAGAGCATTGTTTACTCTCTTGTTGTATTTGGTATCTCGTATAGTGCCTTAAATTTTACCAAAGTTTTAAATTCTTTGACTGAGTGAGTTGTGAGAAATTGCCAACTTTGTGAAGGTATATCTTTGCACATAGGCAAAGAGTGTTGCAAACAAGTAGCCTGTTTTGCAGAGGTGGTTCTCCCAGTTGGAATACCCATTTTGGATGATTTAAAGATTTTTGGGTAGATCTTATAGTCTATTATAAGTTTTCAAAATTTCATTTTAAGTCTCTATACTGATGCAGAGAAAAGCTCATAACAGTGAGCATATATCACTAATTGTGGACCTAGCGGAGGGCAGCCATCTTCCATTGTTGCATTAGGGTGTTAGAATCATCCCCCATCAGTGGTATCAGATCCATTTTGGAGGCTTGGAAACAGCACTGGGTAGCATATCGAAGACTTGAAGGTATCAAGACAACTCGTGGAAGCACAAGGAGGACTTATCAAAGCAAGAAGACATCGAAAGGGGGCTACGTCGATCAAGATCTCAAGTAGTCGAAGGTTTGCAAGGGAAAAGCTATCAAAAGTAATATCCACACCTTATAAAGCATACAGACACTTGAGAAGAAGCTAGAGGAGCATCTTAGAGCTCAGTATGGCTGAGTATGATGCACAAATAGAGAAGTTAGAGAAAGGCAATTATCAACCATGGAAATTTAGAGTTAGCAACTACCTTATGGGCAAAGGATTGTGGGGATTAGTGAGCGGCACGGAGCCAATGCCTCATGCACATGATCCACCACTTCAAGGGTAGGTCAAGGCACTTAATGAATGGATAGAAAGGGATAGGAGAATCATATTCATTCTATCCCAACACATAAGCAATAGCATGATAGGGCACATACAAGACCTAGACACATTGAAGAAGGTTTGGGAAACGTTGGAGAGATTGTACTCTTCATCAACCAAGGCAAGGAAGATTCAGCTCAATAATGAGCTAAATAATCTTAGGAAAGCACCAAGTACTAACGTACATGAGTACATTTTAAAGGTCCAGAAGCTTTCAAATGCCCTAGGCTCAATGGGGAGCCCAATCAAAGATGACGATCTTGTTGCACACACTCTCAATGGCTTGAGAGAGGATGAAAGGTGGAAAACATTTACCACATCAGTTTATGTGAGGGATTCCCTACCAGAATTTGATCAATTTCTCACATTGATGGCGACTGAGGAGATGAACCAAGGAGCCTCACAATCAAAGGGCAGCCAAGCCCAAGTTTTCTATGCAGGTAGAGGCAAAGCCAAAAGAGGTGCACGAAATTCTGAAGGCAGAGGGAGAGGAAGGTCAAACTAAAACTCAAGCAACCAAGAAGGCTCCAACCAAAGTTACGGATCAAGAGTAAGAGGAAAGAGTAGAGGAAGGGGAGTAAGATCACATGGAAGAGAAGCATCCAATGGAGAATGCTACAATTGTGGAAAACCGGGCCATTTTACAAGAGATTATTGGTCCAACGGAGGAGGAAATCAAGGATACAAAAGGAACCAAGAGAATTATGCTAGTACTTCAACAAATTCAAAAAATGAGAACTTGCTTATGATGTATGGGTCAAATGAAAGAATCAATTCATATTTTACATGGCACATTGACAATGATTGTAGCAACTATATGAGCTGCAATAAAGATGTTTTCTTTAATTTACATTCACCCATCAAGGACATGTAGAGACAGGGGATGCCACTAAGCACAAGATTACAGAAGAACAGATACATAGCAGAAGTGGCTAGAGCTTTGTTGAATGAAAATGAGTGTTCCTAACTCTTATTGGGTTGATGCAACAAATATAGCCATATTCATTATGAATAGGTTTCCAAGCTCACGGGTACATGGAGTTACACCTTATGAAGCTTGGTGGGGTAAGAAACTGAGCCTTTCACATCTCAAAGTATTTGGTTGTGTGTGTTATGTTCACATACGTCAAGAATTGAGACACAAGCTACACCCGAAGGTAGATAGGTGTATATTTCTTTGATATTCTTCAGAGCAAAAGGGTTTTAGATGCTATAATCCTTGCACCAAAGAGCTTAAGGTGTCTAGGGATGTAATATTTGATGATTTGCTGCCTTGGTATGGTAGCATAGATGTGCTACAGGTTGATGATGCATATGAAGCCGAGAAGAAGTTCAAAGAGCAACAACAAAGCATGGAGATGAGTGGTCCAAACACTTCA